>CAJRST010012224.1:11689407-11724641 GCA_907169785.1 Menidia menidia | reverse complement strand
ACTGAGGTCCTGTCCGCTTTCACACACACATACATACACAAACCCATGCTTTTTGCATCATCTTACTCCCCGTTTTCTCAGCCGGTGGGTAGGAGGATATTCACGTTTCTCACTATTTATTTTTTGTTTTTGCTGAGCTCACGCCTGTCCTTAATCGGGCTTTGGCGGTCTTGTAGTTGGCATGAGATCAGCAGACCTGCTGATTGGCAGAGGAATACTTTGCCTATCTACAGTGCTTGACACTGAGCAACATGAATGCGCTTTCATCAGGAGAACAGAGGCAAAGTAAACTGTCAGACGCAAACGTGACGGTGGGTAAAATCTACAATACAGAATAACACACTGTAATGACAATTCTGTGGTTTTGGTTACTTTAAATTAAAAAAATATATATTATCCTGAGGAAAAGTTAGCTTAGGTCCAACACATCTTGAATCTGACTGCTGTTACGTGATAAAACAAACAAAGAAAATCTCATAGCATTTTGGTGTTTTCAATTGTCTTCATGGCAGAGAAATGTCAACACAGGCAGTGGGATATTTAGACCAAATTCAAATGCAGATTTCTGCAGTCAGTCCACAAAAATAGAGAACAATAAAACAGGGATGAAACCAAAAAAGGTGATGAGATCATATACATATCATAACCAGCCAGACATGTGAGTCTTTAATGAGTCACAACATTCAATACTGTCAAAATGGCCGATTCCATTTTTTCCATTTTATTCTAGTCTGTCTCAAGTCTGCTTTGAAGCCAGCAAAAAATCACCTCAAGCAAAGGCGTAAACTTTTGTTTTTAATCAATGCTAATCAAACGTGGCGAAATCACCGAAGCATCTGTGTGTTTTTCGTGCTGAATAAGCTAGCGTACATGCCAACCTGAGCCTCAAATCTGTTCTTGAAGCTAACATTTGAAGGCGAAGCTTCCAACAGCTTGGAGGAACTGAAAATGTTTCATCTTGAAAATGTCGAGTTTGGAAAGTCCCATGGCCAAGCGTGGGAATCGAGCACATCAAAGCGCGCGGCTCGACTCCGGGATAAGTGAATAAACAGTTCAGATGTAACATTGTCTCCTTGACATTATTGGCAATTAGCTGCTGATAAGTGGCAGGAAAGGCAGCAGACAGTGTGTGAATGTCAGCAGAGGGCTCCCAGATAGAGACACACAACCCGGCATGCTGAACAGAGTCAGTCGAGAAGCCCATGAGAGGAGGACGGTTACCTTAATATGTGATTCTTAGAGGGATGGGACAGTCACATCCAAATCTCTGTGTAATAAACGTGTTTGAAGAACTGTAAGGCAAATCGAAACTTTATAGCTTTTTTCATCCGGTCGCACAAACAGCAAAAACAAATGTATCTACAAGCAGAACGTTTCATTTTTTCGGTGTGTTTCCTCGGTTTTGCTGATGGTAGACTGATCAGTATTAGATCCAAAGTGATGCCGGACACGGTGTGTCCAGCTGGTCGCAGGGACTGCTCTAATGGATGTGGGAAGTGTTGGTGGCTGCATTAAGGAAATGTTCAAAGGTCGGATGATTAAACGAGATTCCTCATGAGTTGGCTCAGTCTTCAGGCAGCCCCTCACCGGAGTACGCTGATTAGCCAGAAGTGTGTTACTCCTGGCCGATTCCGTTAATGGCTCTAATGTGAGGCCATTAAAAGACTCCGCATCTCAAATTAAAAATGCAGGACTACCTGTGGAGGGCAACAAAGTCCTTAGATGGAATCTACCCGTTTCTGCTCAATAGCACAGACTCTGCCAGTCTGGTCTGAGGAATGAAAACACTTCATGCTTTTATGAGCAGGCTCACCTACATGACTTGGAATTGGGAAACTTGTACTGAATGCGATCATGAACAACTGGAATGAATAACAATCAAGTCATTTCCTCTTGAGGACTGTCAGAGAGCCTTATCCCCATGTTGATGTGGCTCTCACAGTAAGGAAGGCAGGAAGACGGTAGAGCCTTTCCAAAAAAAAGGATTTTCTTACGGTAACTCTGCCACAATCCCAGAAATAATGAGTCGTATCCCGCATTACCTACATTCATTTTAAAACATCAGAGATTAGGATGTGTGGCAGCTTTCTTTTTTTTTTAAAGCAGGTTTATTTTAGGTAGTGTTCCACACAACACGGTACAACTCCCAGCCCCAGAATACACATGAACTTCATGCAGGCTTGAAATCTTGGACATCACGTGGAAATGTTCTCCCTACCTTTGATGTTTCTCCAAAGGGGGGGACTATTTATACAGCCACCACTTGTTGTCTCCAAAGTGTACGCCCGTGCTGCTGCGTAGATCCCCACTGTACACAAGCACATAAACACGGCCCCGGGCTCACAACACTGGCCTCCTTATCGACAGGAACCCAAAGTTCCTCCAGTGGAAATGTCTTTGTTCCCCCCTCAGCTGCCACACAATGAGCGCGACTCTCTGGAGTCTGCCGAAGGCACCGCGAAGCGAAGGCCTTAGCCCATTCCACACATAGCACCGCGCCGGCGCTGACCTTGGTGAGGGGCTATTGACGTTATCCTCCATCCAACACGCACATGTGCAGTCACCTTGGCACACGGGAACGAGCCCGTGTGTGCGGCAAAACATGTTTAGGTAATAAAACAAAAGGAGATAAGATCTGTTTGCCGTTCCAGCTATTCTTTCTCACTCATTCATCATATTGTAGTACTGTATCTCTACATCTGTACCTACATGTAATTACCAACGGGGTGATAGATTAAAGGAGAAAACAACACTCTGTGGTCTACTTTAGCACACGTTGACATTGATTCTACAAGCTTCTTGCGCATTATCGGGGAGAAATATTCCTTCCAATGCTTTGCGTTTATCTTTATAACACATCTGTCGATTGAAGTGTGCTTTGCATGCCTGTGGGCCCCATGCTTTCCTTAAATAGTTTGTGTATCTGCAACAAGCCTTTTCTCAGTAACAAGCCGACAGAAAGTGCTCCTTGTGGCTTTGCTTTCACATGCCACTACTCTGGAACATCTCTTTAATTGTCTGAATTGCCGTGCATGTTTGGAAATGGTCGAGATTAGACGAGTGCCTCACAAATAGGAACAAAGATCTGCTGTTAGATCTGGGGGAAAATAGTTGTTTTTTCTTTATTGAAAGTGGTAGTCTGACTGAGAATGACTGCAAAGGCTAGATATTTTCCGTTCTTTTCCCACCCATCTCTAGCAGCACTTACTGCTTCTGCATTTTGGCTGATAATTTTAGGGGGGGAGGGATATATAGTGTTATCAACAATCTGAGATTGTAAATTTTCCTAATTGACCACAACTGCTTGAGAGCAAAGAGTATTTTTTTCCTCTTTTGATATGAAAACCAACACTGTAAAATGATTACAGATTCACCAGCCCAGACCCTGAAGAATTTACAACTTCTTGCACGTATCAGCACAAAGAAAAGCACATAAACATGCACAGAGGCTCTCCCTAATGACTTGCCTCATGGCAGTCAGTTGAAGCTGCACAGAGGATGAAATCCTGTTACAGCTGGCTTTTCATGACACCTTTAACTGCATTACACACCCCTCTCAAGTCTAGATCCAATTTCCCTATCAAGCAAGGTAGCGCACATAGCAGCGCTATGAAAAGATTTGCCTGCCTTTAATGTCGGAGGCAAACAAAGTGTGTTTGTCTTCGTGCAATATCTCCAGTGACTGTGCTCTCTGGGTAGACGGGAACAGGAACTCGGTTAGACAGACATGGGAGGAAGGGCAGGGGGAAAGGGAGCGAGTGGGTAACTTGTGTTGTTCAGAACATAAAGAGTGGAAATCTGTCCTCAATGGAGATATTTTGTCCTGTCCACACAGTCCACTTATTCGCTTAGAATCAGTGTTGTGACTCATCGTATTGATATTAATTTATTTAAGGATTTATCGGTTTCGATGCTCTTTGACATCTCTTGCTGAGCTTGACTTATTTAATCATTATTCTTTTCACAATAGATGGAATGACCATAAGAAGTGTGAACAACATCCTTCTACTCATGAACTCACCCCAGTGTAGTCTCTGTGCTTTAAAGCCTTTTCAAATGTACCTTTTGTGATTTATTGTCAATTTTGCAGTCCATAAAATCTGATTCGATAGTTTCCATCTGTTCCAGGCAGTTTTTTTCAGGTTATAAATCATTCCTGGCAAAACCAATTTTTTTGCTCTTCACAAATTAAAGAAGCAATACAGATGGCTGGCTATTAAGAGTCCAATAGCAAAGAAATTGTTCAAAATTGTAAAGTAAATTATTCTAAATGGTACCAACATCAATCCTTGTTTCCTTGATTAGTTCAAAAAAACACATTGATATTAAATTAAATTGTGAGTATTTCTTAGATTTTACAGAAAATAAAGAACTGATCTAATCTTTAAAGACTCAATGCTTTGGTAACAGCTATTTCAACTTATTCAAATAGCTTGATGGAATAACCACAAGAACTGGATGGACAAGATGAGAGAGGTTATATTAGATTATTCTTTTTCACTAGAACAACATTAACATGTGTGCCTGCTGCCTCCTTTTAAGTCAAACTGAAATGATGAACAGACACAGAGGGGTAGCAGCATGTTCATTTTCAGGATAAAACCGCCTTCCTAACTAAGTCAGCTGTCCCATTGGGCATCTTTCCAAACGGCACATCCATTCACTTGCTATTCCCAGCTGTGCCCTCATTGATCAATGCCAGTTCAGAGTCCTCGCATGACCTGAAACAAACTCAATTAAGATATTTTTAGGCTGAGCTAAGCTTGTTATATTTCCTCACAATATTTCCAATTAGCTAACTTTTCTTTTTTTTTTTTGGCCATGTGCAACTACGATATAATCAGTTTGCCAAAACTGATTATGCGTTCAAGCATTACTGATGGATTCATACATTATTTAGTGAAAATAGCTTGAAACATGGGCCTGTTTCATACATTGTGGGGGGATTTTAGGGACCACTGGACCAAAAGAGCAATCAATTATCTCCTAATTTTAGTTTCAAGGTAACTTCAAGTCATCGGCTCCCTTTGTTATAGAAAAATAATTGATTGAGAACAGATGAAGTTGACCCCTGATCAGCTATCTGAGGTCACACCCGTCAAGTATCACGTTGACAGGATTGATTAAGGGATCGAAAAGGTTTCTAATAAATTGATTTTTTTCCCTCTGGAGAACATCTTTTTTTTCCGATTTCCATCAACACAGGAAGGACACACAAAGGAGGACCAATTACTCAGTAATCAATTTTTAAAGCAATTCACCAAATAGCTTTAAGGGATTAGACTGTCGAGTGAATGAGAATGAGACAAACACATTGCCACTTAGCTCACAGATGTGCTGTATTAAAATGTATTATGAAACAACGTGGTCAAATCATGACACAACATGGCAAGAGGGGGGTGGGGGGGGTCTACTGGTGAATTAACAACGATCAAAGAAGAGTGAGAACTACAGTCTGAGCAGATAGCAAGGAAGACAAAGCAAATCAACAAAGAATGACCAATGACCAGAAGTTAAAAAGAAAAGAAGGTGAGTCAGACATTAAAAAAACTCATGAATAAATTCTAAAAAACAAGAAAGAACAGTTGCACTAACTATGGTGATATAAATCATTGAACCAACGTCAAGATATGAATGGTAAATTTGACATTCTTACTTAATCTTTGCACATTTAGTCGGGAAACTCTAATGCATTAAAAATAAAATGGTCAATTAATGGAAATTCACTGATCGCGGAAAAGGAAAATAATCATGGAAATGGTTGGGAGGACAGAAAGAATATGCTCCATCAATAGGAAGCCCTTGAGTAAGGTTCCAAGCCCCTACATGCTTCAGCTGGGCTGCTAACACAGTAACAATTATGGCAAACCCATCCCTCTGTTGAATGTGAAGAGGGTTGCTGCTGTCTAACACTTCCATTCATTAGACTATTTTACAGAGAAAAAGCTGAGTTGGTAGATATTGCAGAGCAGGGCTTCAATGTGTGTCAGCATGATTAATGTGTCTTTAACTCGTTTCTCAATCTCTTTCTGGCTCATCAATAGCAAACATGACTCGGAGCAATGAATATCTTGAGACAAGCCCCAACCGAACGAGGAATGTGCAATATTCTAATGTTGTGCATTCATTACTTCTTTATTCTCACTAAACCAGGTGAGTCAAGGCTGAGTCATACAGGAGTGCCAAGATGAAAAGATCAACTAATCGACTTAGGCGCACAATGAGCTGCTCTCCTCATTAAAACGAGTGTTTTTCCAAAACCAAACATTGGTAACCTTTGGTGTCCATCTTCACAATGATGCTCAACTCACTTGCTCTTGATTAAGATTGTTTATTTTTTTGTTTTTTACATTGCTTTCATTACAGAAAGCATCACGATGGAGTTTATTGAATGATTTATCTGGAGTTTTAAATCAAACCAAATGGGAACCAGTTCCAGATTAAAGTCTAACTTTGTTTTGATTGACATGACCTTTCAAACACTTTTGACATTTTTCTCCAACATGGAAAGGTCCTGAAAGCCCTGAGAGGGCCTGGAACGTGGAACTCCAAAGAACATGGCAGGAAAACCAGACACGGGGAATCATCTGAAGAAGATGAGCCGGCAGATAACGACTGACCACAGAGCAGGTGTGGTCATTAGTCAACTAGCTTCAGGTGAGTGTTGCTGGAAGCATTCTGCACAATGAACAACATCATCTATTCGACTTTCTCGCGAAATCTGGGCCGATAACGTACAGGCGAAACAGTGAGATCCAGCAGATGGCAGTAATACGGCTTCGTGGATGCTAATGGACTGAAAAGGAAAACAGGTAGAGGGAAAAGTGACCAAGAAAAACGAGGAAACATACACAGAAGTAAGCTAACTAATACCAACGCAGGCATACAAATAAAAAACAGTGATAAAGAAAAGTAAGACAAAGCAAGTACCAGAGCCTGGTTGGTAAGTGTTTGTTCAATTTTTAAAAAAAAGGACATTTTTCACTTTTATATCCCAGAGTGCAACACTCACTGTTCAAACCACCATGTGCACCAGGATGCTGCGTTCCCAGCAAGATTAATTGAAGATGAAAGCAACACATACTTTAATCCCTTAACACGCCACTTACTTCAGTGTAAATTAAGCACGTAGCCACTGGAATCAAAAGCTTAATGTTTGTGGTTGTTAACTTGTTTTTCCTACAGTTAGAGAGTTATAGAGCTTAATGTCTCCATGTTACAGAGATCAAAAACTCCCTGCTTGTTTCCAATTGTCTGATGCCTTATCCTTAAGTTTGATACAATCCTGGAGTCTGGCTTCCTAGAACAGGTTGTCTTTTCCTTCCATCAGATGTGAAGCATGGAACTTTGAACCACTGGATGCGTTAGATTACTGGCCAATGGAAAGTTATGGATCCCTGATGGAGACACAACTCTCTCAGTTTTATATAGAGACAGAGACTGCAGTCAGGAGTGTAAGAGCAAAGCAGGGGAATTGCAGTGTGACTCGTCTGTGAACAAAAACAACTCAAAAACGGAAGATTTTTGCTGCTTATTCCTTTCTGCAACGCTCAGACTTTTTACTTTCCGTTTCCCCGTGAATCTGTCCGGGTACTCCAGTTTCCTCCCAACCACCAAAAACATGCACGTTAGGTTAACTGATGATTCTAAAGTGCCATTAGAAGTGAATGTGAGTATGTGTGATTGTCCGTTGGCTTCTTGTGGACACGCGTGCCTCTTAATTAAAAGCTTCATTGTGGCTCAGGAACAGGTCAAAGACCTAAAACCTCAGTGCGGCTCATTTGCCGCCGTTCGCTTTTCTTGTACTGTACTAACTACGTCTTGCTCCAGTGTGCTGCAGTTCCTGAGAGTATTTTACATTCCCAAATGCCACTCCACTGGGAGAGGTGCAAATTGACCTTGCATATCCCTGTGCAGAGTGTCTGGTTACACTGCAGGCTGTTACTTGAGCATGTACAAACAGACATGCATGGGATATGTGGAGGCAAATATATATTAGGATGGAAAACTACATGGTGAGATCTCAAAAAAGCACAGTCTCAGCCACACACTCTTTCCATCTGTCACTTGATTTAAAGACAGGAGTGAGGTAGGCGTGTGTATTGCATTCTATTTGTGAACAATTTTACCAGCGCATGATTTGTTTTGCGCCAGCAGCTGTTAAAGGCTGAACGTTTACAAGATATCCAGCCCAAAAATGCACGTCGCTCATGGGTTGGCGTCGCGCCACGACCTGAAGTCGCATGTGAGTGATGTGCAGTAGGTGTAGACAAGAGCCTCTGGTTGTTGAGGGGAAGTAGATGCAAATTCACAGTTTGTTTATCCTACTTTGGCCTTTTGACCTGTGCAAAACCCAATGCGTGTGTTTTGAATGACTTCCATGACTGTCGTGCCCTTTGTGAGAACAGAAATACCTTTCTAACGAAATGTTTTATAATACAAAAAAAATAATAGTGTGCACACTGATTAATGTGGCAAAAGTTTTTAATCCACTTTCACAAAGGAATTCAACTTTTTATCAATTATAGGTTTTTTATAATCAAATTAAAGGTAGATTTATTTATTCCAATATTGATATAAGCCTCAGGTGTCATGTGACATTGTTTTTGTTTTGTCTAATTGAACCCCTGCATATTTGGGTTTGACTGAAAAATGCTGCTAACCAAAACGTAAGCTAAATTCTTGTATTAGCTCATTTATGACAATTTTGAAATATTCAAAGGAAGAATATATGAAACATCAAATTCATTCACCTTCATAAAATTCTAAGAATACCTTGCAGTCATTTTTAGGTTTAATCCTAACATCCTGGCTCTCTTTGATGCTCGGCATATATCTTGTCCCTGAACAGCTGTCCCATTAACCACCCAATAGATTTCTGCTGCCCTCCTCCAGCCGCAGCCCTCCCTCCCTTTTGGCCAGGACTGGGCCTTCCCCACCTCCTGGCGGAGAGGGGTGTGTGTCGGGGGTAACTGCCGTGCCAAAACAGACGCGCGGTGCCAGTAAATGCGCACGATCCCACGGCCCAAACACAGCCAGTCAGTGTGTCTCGTTTCCCCCGCTTCGGTCTGCCCACAGTGCCAGCTGCAGCCCGCCGTCCACCCGCACGCCGCAGCTCCACGTCCCATCAGGGCCATGTTTGGTGTGTGTTTATGTGTGGAGGCTGTTTGAGAGCCTGTGTGTTAAAGTGGTGAAGGGCTTAGCCTAAAATCCCGTCACCCAGCTGCCTCCACCGTCAGATGGTGCCCAGAGACCCATATCAACAGATGTACCACCCTTTATTCTCCCAGTCAGTCCTCCGCAGTCTGTCTGTGTGCACGTTCAGTGCACGTGCACATTAAGGTGTCTGCAGCCGTCTATGATGAAACGCGTCCTGCGAAATTCAGGCGGCAATTACAATTCGGTTGTTTATTCTCGCTGCGAATGCTTTCAGCCATTTTGAGATGGGTGTAGTAGCCTAGTACTACGTGTTTACAAATGCAGCTCACTGAAATGTCCTTGGCTGTAGTGGGTAGCCACTTTTGGAATCTGGTGTCAGCTTACCTATGCAGTCTGGGATCATGGGGGGTATTGATGCTGACAGGCACATAGGCAACTTGACAGTACACTTCTACTACCTCGCACTAAGCAACGGCAGTAAATAAACATTCTCCGTTTCATAATTGGACATCAAAGAAGACCTGCAAGATTTAATTTGGCATAAAGAAAGAAGAACAGATATAGATTTGTTATTTATAGGTAATCTAGGTATAGAGATCATCAATGCTTTTGGAAGTTAGCATTTAAAAAACAGTCAAAACAGAGTTATTTCCTGAAGAATTGGACTGGAAGTGTCAGGAACCTGTGACTGTGATTATTATACTACACAAAATTTTAAGTTACATAATGAGCACCAATCAGTGTAGTGATGAACGAAAAACAGAATTTTTCTCATGGTGCAGGTCATGTTTAAGCAGAGCTTTTTGCAGCATTGTTTTATTACCCTAAATTAGAATTAACTGAGTCTCACATGTAGTGATTAAAACCGCTGGACAGTAGCTGTCATACCAAGATTAAACATCTTCGAGCTGAAAAAACTAATAATCATCCACACTGCAGTCATTGCAAATTGCAAATGAAGACATGTCGTTCTGAAACCGATCCGAGGCCTTCAGTCTCTCGTGTCCACCGTGGCCACAGATCCGCTGGATTCTCATGACATTATGGAGACCGTTATCGGTTCAGCCAGAACAACTGTTGGGCTGCGGTCAAATCTCTGTGGACAGTTGAGTTCTTCCAAGTCCAATACAAGCCAACCATTGAGGGGTCTCATCTAGTAAAAAGGGCAGGTGTCATAGACAGATCCCTGAATGTCAGAGGCTTGAGCTTTTGTTCAGTTTGGGTTTGAGAAACCAAGAAGAAACAGAAACATGAAAATGTAAAAAAATAAATAAATAAAAGCTTCATCCGAATCACAGTGCAACGCTCCACCAGAAGCTTTTCACAGGATCTGATAATGCTTCTAATAATATCTGCAATTCTCTTCTCTGATGATGACGCCACCTCTTCCACAAAGCTGTGTAACTTGATCCAGCTTTTCCGACGAGGGAAGGTCCCATTAGTACCAACCAGGGGTGCCCGTGGGAGTCCAGGAGGATAAATGTCCCAACCCACCATCATCCCACTGTGAAGATCACGCCAGCCTCCCATTGGAGGAGAACGGATCGGCCCAGAACAGGAGAGGAGGTTCTATTGGTGTGGCGTGAGCAAGTCTGATGGCAGGATGTGAGGAGGCTGGTGAGGTTATTTGATCGATCGATCCAGGCCATCCTCAGCCCACACATGCGCACACATGCACACACACACACACACACACACACACACAAAACAAGTGCAGCAGGGACTCAGAAGACTGCAGTCGTGAGAAAAGAAAAAAGTTGGAAGGCTCAAAGTAAATCTGAAACTGATTTGACTTGAGAAAATACATCTAAATAATGTATTTATAATGAAAAATGGTGCTTTCCTAAGATTTGAAAACAGTGTCTTAATTGGCAATTAAAGTTTATGAAAGTAAAAATTATAATAATTCAAACCTCTGACAGAATAAGGGAACAGTGTGGTGTAGCCAAGTGTGCAATATTCTCTTTTAAATACCTGGATCCTGTCATTTCCAAAGACAAAGCTTTGACCCTTCAAACCTACTCAATCAGTCCCAACCACCCCAAGAAGATTTATGTGTATTTTCCTAGTTTTAATTCAAATGTCTTCCATCCAAGTGTGGAATTCCCCTAATTTTTCTTTTTGGAGAAATTCATACATATATGCACAATTTATACACAGATTTCTGCACCACAAACCAACTTATACCAGAGTGAGGTCAAAACCGCTTTAATAAATAAGTGGAATGATTATTTATAACAACGCAACATCCACTCCAGAATTCAAACTTTGGTACTTTGTACAAAACTAATTGCTGCCCTCTTGTCCACCAGCTGTGTTCAGTATACATTTTCAGCCATTAACACCAGCAGTGCTGCAACTTTAACTCTTTATTTTGCTGCGTCCCATTTACAGAAATACAGTGGCATGGTATGAAAAAGGGGGAAAACTGTGTAATTTGAAACCGAGTTGGTAACTTTAAACATATTTGCATAATGGCAAAAAAAGAAAATAATCTGAACCTGCAAACATTGATCCCTTAAAGCCTTGGAACCAAACATGATGCTGAAGCATCCACATTTGACCAATGAAACATCCACATTCATAACGTTCAAAACAGTTATGGTGGATTTTTTTTATTGCCCCCCCCCCCCCTCTTCTCCATTATTGTTTTATTTCAGAAATCTCCATGATAGCAAAGTGAGACAGAGTGCTTTACTCGGTTGAATAAAACGCACCACAATACACAACGCAATGAAAGAAGAACTTTTTCTTAATAGTGAAAGTAAAACAAAAAATGATGACCACTGATAACACAGATATACATAAATAATTACATTAAGGCACCTGAAATAAAAGGGATTGTGATGGGTTTAGAAATGGTTTGAAGCATTTTTAAGGCTATATTAGTGGCTGCTTTCATCCATGTGTTTAACTCTTTATTAAGAACCAAAAAACACCACTATAGTAAACAGAAAATGTTTTAAAAAAATTAAACTGAGGAGTAAAAATAATTAAAAAGAACATAAGAGGCTGAAAACTGTGACAGTGTACGTTGATCATTTAAAGCCAGATAGCCCTCAAAATTTTCAGTAAGAGAAGTTATGTCTTTACATTATGTTCTACAGCAAAGTAATTCAAAAGTGAACGCTCAAAAGCATTATTTTTTTTACTTTACATTCACAAAAGACATTTTTATCCCATGACAAACCATTTATGAACCCTTCAGAAATTCCTTTATAGGTGGTACCTCATTGTAAAGGTTCTTAACAGCGGGACGCTGGATATTAAGTGTTATAAAACCTGCCTATTTTGACTGACATAAATAAAAGGAATGGCATTGTAAAAAAAAAAAAGAAAATGAAAAGAAAAGAAAAAATAAGAATATCATTAATAATAACAATAAAAATGTGTGACTTGTCTTTAAGTTACTTATTTCAAATATACACAGCGACTCCTTTGTATTTACATTTATGTACAGAGTAGTCATTTCTGTTTTGATCAAATACCTTGAATGGCGTTGCTGTGAAACCGAACTCTAAATGTACATGTATCCCTTTAAGATCGGAGGACAAGGAGGTCAAATTGGGCAGCGCGACTTGGAGCCAAAACACAGCTCTTAGAAAGGCACTTGCTACCAACTCAAATACTGCAAAAAATTCCTCAAACAGAGCTTTCAGCTGAGAAAACCGAGAAAAAGGAGAAACAAAAAAAATGCAAGGCCACATAGTAGGCACTGGGGTTTCGGTCCCCTCTCCTCCTCCAGGCCAAGTGTTTTGGTAAGGCTGGCGCACGACGGCCACAGGTGGATTGGTGGGCAAAGCTGGAAGGTGACGGGCAAAGGGAGGGTTGGATGCAACAGTCCACTTCCCTCCGGACCCTTCCTTTACAGTCCCTTTAATGTGGATCTGCTCCCACAGACAACGAACAGAAGCCCACTGAAAAGTTCCAAGAAAATCATAATCCTTTGTAAACAAAAATCTTTATACAGTTTCTTAAACTCCATTTCAATTATTAACTCTTTCTTAAATGGTACAATTCCAAAACCCAAAATAATGCAGAAAGCTCTCTTTTGCCTTCTGAAACAGTTACAATTTAGCTTCTTCAATACGCAACGAAAAATAAGAAAACAGAAGCAAAAAACGGAGGATGTCCACCGTGCTCGAGCCTTCTGAATCCAAACAGCCCCTCAGGTGACCGAGGGGCAAAATATGAAATTAAAGCAAAGAATGGCTTATTAAAACACAAAGCCTTTTTTTTTTTTTTTTCTCTTTCCAAACAAAGTCCCAAAACTTAGAATTGTGGCTGCCTTGCAGCCCCCCCCTCTTGCTTCCGCATTGTTCTTTGTTTAGATTTCTTATACACAATGGTCTCTGTGCTCCTTCTGACCAGTCAAGACAGCGCTGACGCTTTTCCAGCGGTTGTCTTTGGGGCTGTAGCCGTGGGTCCGGTGGGGGGCTTTGAGGGGCGAGCTGGAGCTGTGCAGGGTGCAGATCACCCCCCCGCTGGACTGCACCGCAGTCTTAGAGTACTTATAGACGAGCTGCTTCCCCGCCTCCGCCCCGCCGCACTCCTCCTCCAGCTCCAGCTCGCCCTCCGTCTCCTCCTCCTCCTCCTCCTCCTCCTCATCACACGTCCGACAGGAGGGGCCCATGAGCTTTTTGCGCTCCTGCTCGGCCTCCCTGTTGCTTTCCTTCAGCTGCTGCGGCGGCGGCCGGCCCACCACCAGACGGAGCGGCTCCCACTGGTTGTTCACGCTGTCGTCGGCGGCCGACTGCGAGCTCCTCTCGCGCTCTTTTCTCCGCTTGCGCGTCCACCAGACGCACACGATGATACAGAACAGGCAAAGCAGGCAGAAGAGGACGCACAGGAGAGGCACCAAGTAATCTGTTGAGCACAGAGAGGGGGAGAAGACAGAGAAAAAAGGCCAGACATCAGCTGGGGGAAGAGAGAAGTTGCTGATCAAACCCAGAATCGGGGCCCTTTGTTAATCGTCACTCACCCACTGAAGGGGGCATGACCTGCGTTTCCACTTTGACCTCGATGACCGCCAGCATCACGGTGCTGTTGTGCCGCTTGGACAAGGTGCCCACAATGGCGCTGGCCGCCTCCTGGATCAGACTGTGGTCCGGAAGGTCCTCCGGCTGAAAAGACTGAGAGAAAAAACGGGGCCGATGAGATAACAGAAGAGGCTGTCAGACATGATGGAAACAGGTGTGTATGTGTGTATGCGAGTGTGTGTGTTTGTAAGAGTGTGTCCCTGCTTTCAAGAATAAAGTTGGAACTCACATTGCTGATGAGAAAAACAGTTACTGCTCACTGAAATTAACTAATAATCCACATATTTCTTCATCTCCCACTTCTTTAAACTACTTTATTACTGTTTCAGCCACAAACACTTTGTCTTCCGCAAAGAAAAAAAGAAAAAGGAGAGACCTCTAGTTGTGAAAACACTGTACATAAAACGTATAATCCAGCCATTTTAACTGAAAGCAAGAGGGTTCGGGTTAACCACTTACCAAAGCCACCTCCACGGCGTCCTGATTTGAATGGGAGAGCTCACACAGCAGGAGAAGGGCGTGGTCTTTGGCCAGGCCTCTGGTATCCGGAAGGTACCTCAGCTCGAAGCAAATATCCTCCACCGTCGTTCCCTGCACACGCACACAAAAAACACGTCTCTCAGCAACCACACAAAGAGCCCGGACGAGCAAACCTCCCTTTTTTTCTGTGGACAAAGTCTCACCGGTGGCACTTTGTCTCTGTTGAAAACGAGTGTTATGCGGCCGCAGCTGTTGTCCAAATGGCCGCCGTTCGGCTGGCACTTGGTGGCCGCTTGCGGAGGTGAGGGTCCGGCCACGGAGCAGACCCCCCGCTGGTCGCACGGCGGGGAGAAGCAGGTGTAGTAGCTGTGCTCCAGACACTCCCGTCCAGCCGGGCAGGACAGCCGCCTCTGGTCCTGGCCGGACGGCCGGAGCCGGCACGGACGGCGGCCACACAGCACCTGGCGTCACAGGGCGTAAAACATTCACTCACACGCGGCCCCCAGAGGTCATTCGTCCGGCCGCCTCATCGATCGCAGAGGTGTTAAAAGACTTCCATTTAGGAGAGTGGGAGTTTGGACTCTCGCACATAAAACAAAAAAAATCAAAGAAAAAAGCTTGAGACTTTTAAAAACACAGTCAGTCTGTTAGCTTCACGCTAATGAAAGCACATTCAGAAAGTACAGTGGTTTTCCTGGCGCATGCAGACTGGGCATGCTTAGTTTAGGCCTCTGCAGGTGTCCACACACGGATCACTTCAGCAGAATCTTACCCTCGTACACTGCACTTTGCCACTGATGCAGCGGCAGCTGTTGCACTCCTCTTCCCAGGTGCTGCCGTGGGGAAACTGCAGCCCGGCGTAATGGCAAACCTTTCCAATACCTATGACTGGGCATGGGCCGAGAGAGACGAGTTAGAATCGCGCGGTGCAAGTAGAAAAATGGGAATCGGTGCGGTTACGGGTATGGCTGCTATGAGCAGAAAGTATTTACACTCTTGGCAGCGCGCTCCCGTTCTGCCGAGGGGACAGATGCAGCGGAAGCCGTTGATCTCGTCCACACAGGTGGCTCCGTAAGCACAGGGAGAGGACTGACACTCATTGATGTCTGCAGATTGAAAAAGAGTATCAGGTTTAGCTGTGATCCTGGAGCCAACTTCTTGCTTCTGGCTGGCACGGCAGAGGCACCGCAACACTGGGAGGAACGACACTAAATATAAATCTGCGGATTTCGAGAGGATTTACACAAAGCTTGGTGGCGTTTGGACGACTGACTGATAACTTACTGGAGCTGCTGAGCTAACAAGCTAACGGTTACGTTTCAATGAGCGGTTTATACTCTGTTCCAGGTTTTATCATGTTTTAGCAACTTAAAGATTTTGTTGAACTTTTCTAGAGAATCATATGTTGTGTTACAACTATAAGCGTAGCTCAGCAACCAAAAAAAAAGAGGCAGTGCACATAGCAACGCAAAACTTCAAATACAAAAGTGAACAACCATACTAATAATACAGTGACAAAACAGTTTTAAAGACTTATAATGATTATAAAAGGCATGTCAGCTCTTTAAGTTTCTGCAAAACATGAATCCCAAAGCTGACTTTATCAGGCCTCCATGGAGTAGAAAACGTGTTTTAACATAATAAATTTCAGGCGACTCCTGAGATGTGGCTGCTCCTCAGACTTCCATGGAGCAGCCAGCTGCAGCACAGAGTCTGCTAGGGTCCATGTCACACGTCAGGCCCTGCAGAAATCTCCCGTTCTGAAGGCGCCTTAAAAGAACCAGTGGGAACCCTCGACCATTGTCACCCAGATAATCACATAAACGCGGTCTGGATGAGAATTCTAAAATTGGAGCCCTGACTACAAAGGTGAATGCTATCCAGCCAAAACAAAAGAACGGAGAAGGGAGAATTTCAGGGTCACTGAGTAATTTGTCTTCAGTGTGTGAATGTGTGAATGTGCGAGTATGGAGGAGGGATGACCTCTGACCCCTGAGGCATTAAAGGACCAAGAAGGAGGGCAGAGAACTTGCATTTAGGTGTCAATGTGTCCATCTAATCCCCGTCCTTACCTTTTTTCTAAGACCCAATCTACCCATGCTCCTAATTACGCTGCGTTGCCACGACTACGTTAGGGCCCCGGGCCCTTGGCAGGCATTATGGACGTCCGGCAACTCACTGATTCTGCAGTCCGGTCCGGCGAAACCGGGGGCGCACTCGCAGCGAAACCAGTTGACTCCGTCCACACAGATCCCTCCGTTGTAGCTGCGAGGGGGGAGAGGAATGAGCGATTAGACGGAGCTGTACATCCTTTCCAGCTGCGACAAAGTACATTGTTTGTCTGTGTCTTAGTGGTGGGGGTCAATGCTCAATTCAGCTCATCAATACAAGCCTCCACCTTTCAGATGCTAATAGGCGTGTCCAGCCCCTCCCCTCCCCTCCTCTCATCGTGCCTTCCTTCCATGCCTCCTCAAAGCCCAGCTTCCCCCCCAGGTCGCGGGGGAAGAATGGACACGTACACCCCCCTCTGCCACTCAACCTTCCCCCCACCTGCATTCACCATAGGGTAGGTGGGACTCTTGTCCTCCCCACAAAACTCCCACATCTAACTGTCCCATTCAATAACCCAGACCCCCCCCCCCCCTCCACTCGCCCCTTCCCCTCGGTGAGATGCCCCTTTGAGGCTTGATTTAAGGACAACCTCCACTGCTCTTTATCGGCCCTTCACCCCTCAAACCAGCAAGGTCTGTGTGAAGTGTGGAGATGACAGAGAGAGGGGAAGGGGGGGCACAAGTACAAACGGGTGCAAAGGCAAGGAGGTTTACGTACCAGGGATGAGGGTTGCAGTCGTCTGTGTCTGTGGAAAAGAGAAAGGAGCACAAAAAAAGTTTATGTTGAGCCGCCCAGAAAACTTCTTAGTACCGTTTTTGTTTGAGTGCTTTTCAATAATTCAGAGGCCTTCTTGAATTTCATTCACGACACCAAAGCGAGTGACATCTTGATGTGATGGCTTTTCATGGAATAAAGATAAAAAAACAACAACTTTGCAGTCTTCAAACAACGAGTCTTAATCATACCTTAAGAAAATAATTGATTGACCATTAAAAATAGATTTAAAAAAAAAAACTTAAATTCTCTTTGGACATACATGAAAATTATCTTATTCAAATGAGTGTATAATGCGTCACTTGTAAGATGGCTGACATTTAAATAAAAATATAGACGTCGAAGGATGATGACTTGATTAGAAAATGAAAACCAAAGCTTTAAAGCGAAACTCACTTTGCCCGCAGGTTGGTCCCTCCCAGCCCTCTTTGCAGATGCAGGAAAAGGTGTCCCCACCTCCAACACACGTCCCCCCGTTGGAACAAGGACTGGAAGCACATGTGCTGTTCTTGGCTGCAGGAAGGGAGAGGATTAGTCAAAAACCAGAGAGGGCCATTTGGTCGTTGAAAATCCCAAAATGGATCACACAAGACATAAAGACAAACAATCTGAGTGGATGCAGCTCAGTTGTATCCATGCCTCCTCTCTGGCCTACAGCCTGCCCTCCCCTCAGCTCTCTCCCCCAGAGTTGCCACTCAACATTTCCCACACAGATTAAAGCATAACAATCACTGGAGTTCCATGAATGCTGTGGACACAGGCAACGCAACCTCAAAACAACCAGTGACAATAAAACAAGTTTGCAACGAGACACCTCAATTATACAATTTAGGCTTAAAACTTTCTAGTGTGAAACTTGCTTTTTTTGCCTTTGTATGACATTGTTTGGAAGTTTCTGTTTTGCTGTCTGCTCATCCACATTGTTGGACTTAAACTTGACTATTAATGATCAATAAAAAACTTTTCAGAACTGCACTCCATATGAACGAATTGACGCACGCCGTGTTTGTAAATGTGAGCGTTTCAGATTTTAACACCTAAGACACCCTTCACATCGTGATTATAACTTCTTCAGCCTGCGGAAAAAAACAAATGACTGTCCTCCATCATGAAACGGGACATTTTCACATCCAGCGAACGGTGGAACGACACAATGCCGAATGGCAACATCGAGATCGGCTTCTCCTCTGTAGCATGAAATGCCTCACCTGTGTTGCAGGTGTTTCCTGCCCAGCCCGGCGGGCACGCACAGCGGAAGGTGTCGCCGTGGTCGTAGCAGGTGCCTCCGTTGCTGCAGGTGGTTTCGTCACACTGGCTCTCACCTGAGCAAAACACCCAAAAAAGAGCATATTCATTTCACCATCGCCGTCTTTACGCCAATCGAAACGTGGACAGATGCAACCTGGAGCTCAAGCTGAAAAAAAAAAAAAACTCACGGGAATGGCAGGTCTTGCCCTTCCAGCCGTCGGCACACTGGCAGTAGAAGTCGTTCACCAGATCCAAGCAGCGGCCGGCGTTCTTGCAGGGGTTGTGTCCGCACTCGTTCACATCTAAGAGAGGGAGATGACTCAGTCTTCCGTGCGCTGGTTACTAAACGGCCGTCCCCATTCGCACAAAGAGATTCAAGCCCAGCGCAAGCAGAGGGCTCAAACCCCAGTGTGTGTGCGCGGAAAGCCGTGGAGATTATCCACGAGGGCGACTACCCGCGGCGGATCACGCCTAAAAAGGGGCGGAGGGACTCACTGAGGTCGCAGAGCTGACCCTCCCAGCCGTCCGGACAGAAGCACTGGAAGGAGTTGACCCCGTCGATGCAGGTCCCCCCGTTTCCGCAGGGGTTGTCCATGCAGTCGTTGACGTCTGGAAAAAAAAAAAGAAGAAAAACCGTAAGAAATGGAGAACGCGCCTGAGACAATTCCTAGTCTGTGCCAGTGAGACGGTGGCGTCGGAGTGTCATTTTTATATCGTCTCCACGTACTTTCGTGGCAGTACACGCCGCTGAAGCCCGGCTCGCACACGCAGGAGAAGTTTCCCGCCGGGTGGCTGACGCAGCGCCCGCGCGGGCCGCACACGTTGGACGACACGCGCTGCACTCCGGCCGAGTCGTTGGTCGCCACGGCTACGGTGCAGCTGTCAATCACTGCGGGTGGAAGGGGGGGAAAGCGTCACTTTCACCGCTCGGTAAACGCAGGGGTGGCCGGGGCGTCTTTCCCGTCGGCGTCTGGGAGCCGTTACCTTGACACGGCGTGGTCGGGCAGCCCTCTTTGAGGTTTTCGCACGTCTTTCCCTCGTAGCCTTCGGGGCACGCGCAGTAAAAGTCTTGGTCCATGCCGTGGCACGTGGCGCCGTTCTCACAGGGGTCTGGATCACACGTATCTGAGGGGGACCAACTGGAGATCTGCGGGGTTGCAAAGAAAAGATCATTTCAGTAAGGACCAAACGCAGGAAGTTTAAACCTCTGTGCTAAAATACAAATACTTTAATAAAAAAATTTTCATAATAATAATAGATTTCATTTTTAAAAAGCGCAATTCATACCACTCAAGGGCACTTTACAAAGACGATCATCATTAAGACAACATTAAAGCATAAGAAAACATACAAAGTCATAAATGCATCATAAATAAAAACATAATAAATCAATTAAATAAAAATGGAATGGAAAAAACTACGCAAAATGAGGGGAATGTTAGGGGTTAGGGGTGGTAAGGTGCTCTGGCCACAGGCATCTGGAGTTTTAACCTATTTTTTCGCAACGCATTGTAGCGCAAAAGACTTTGTTGACAACCTTTAAGACAACGAGGCAAGAGGAGCAGCAGCAGAGAGAAAGGAGGCCTAAGTCCGTGTAGATGAGCAGCTTAGCGGGCTCAAGCCACCGCTGCCTTCCACAACAAAGTGAAGGTAAGCAGACGAGAAAAGTAAGCCCCAGAAACTTTCGCTAAGCTCATCAAGGGAATCCACGCTCCCTGTTTTCCATCCCTGCCCTGCCTAATCTCCCAAGATTATTCTGAGAGAGAATCTTTGTCAAAGGCCCAGAGTGAGAAAGAGGAAGATAATCCACTGTAAGGCCAAACGCTGACCACCGTCGAACATCATGACAAAAAAAATGGAGCCAAATGACCCGACGCAGCACAGCTACGGAGTGGGAAAGCCAGTGAAACATAACTGCCCATTTCTGAACGCTACAATGCAGCAGCTAGAAAGAAAATCTCCCACGTTAATGTAAACAGAAGCCCACTGTGGATAAACTGTGGGTTGTGCCCCGTTGCCATTTAAGGTGCCGAACCTGGGCCAGTTTGTGGTCACACGCAGTTTATTTCACCTCAAATGTCAGGGCCAGATATGCCTTTTTTCCTCAAACATCTCCGTGTGTGGTCAGAGGGCCCCCAGCGAACAACACAACACTTGGAACCCTTTAATTTTTTTTCTTCTTCCATTTTTCAGCTTACAAACATGATTTAAAGCAGGAATTGTGCCAAAACTGTTGCTCAATCGCCGGTTGAGATACTAATCAGTGAAATATGATGCTGCAGGCGTTGTAGTTTTGGCACGACAGGACAGGAATGTACACCGTGCCATAGCAGGCATCAAAGCTCTGTAGTATGCAGGCAGAAATCCAACATCACCTCATTCAGAGAGGCTCACATTTATAGTAGAGATGCTAAATCTGGATTGGCTCCAGACCAGCAATGTCCTCCATTCAGGGCCCCAGAGATGGAGTGAAGTGTCAGTTTCCCCACTGATAACCTACATTAAAACGCTGCTCGTATAGGAAAGCTGCAGCAAGGACACCGATTCTGGAGACTAACTTAACCGGGAAGCACACTTGAGTTGGCAAAGAAAGGCAGGCTTGGCTACAGGGCTGGAGACAAAGACGTATTACATAATCAGAGCAGATGTTGAAAAGACTCGACATGTCGGGTCAAGTGATGGTTCGTTTTTTCCCTGGAAGAGGTGCAAGTCAATTTAGGGCAATTGGAAACCAGCCGCTGACAAGAGGAGAAATCACTTCCCCCCCCCCCAAAATACCATCACATGCTATAAGGGAAGTTATATTTGTTGCTAGAGCAAAAAGGTGAATCCTGGGAGTTTCCAGCTGTTAAAAACAGAATCAAACTGACAAAATGGGAATCCAAAATGCCTGTAGTGTAGTCTAATTCCATATACATTGATAAAATGCCAGCAAACACAAGCCTACATGAATTTAAAAAAAGAAAAAACACCTTTGATATAGTAGCTGTATGAGAAAAGAGAACTGGACTCACCTCACACAGCTGGCCAGCAAACTCCGATGGGCATTCACACACAAAGCTGTCCAGCACAGCGTGGCAGTGTCCACCGTTCTGGCACGGTCTGCTGTCACATTTATTCCTCTGGATTTCACAGTGAGAGCCCACAAATCCAGGAGCACACTGGCAGTGATAACCCCTTGGGCCCTTCTACAAAACACACAAGTCAAATAAGGAGATAAATTCAGGAGGCAACAACCATGAATCCTCCAACTTTGACCAAATTTGTTTTATACGCGGGATTTAAAAACGAAAAAGGCGTGAATACCTTGCACGTTGCTCCATTCAGGCACTGACCACGGCAGCCGTTTACATCTGGGGGAAAAAAATCTATTTAATCTATTGCTTATCTATCATCATCTTAAATCTACAACAAACATTCAGATTAAATCAAAGTTTGGAAAATTAAGCCAAGATAGCACCATGGAAACCTCGAATAATAGGTAAGCGTGCATGGCAGAGCTGCAGTTTCAGACTGTCAGAGGAAGAAAAGAACAGGTTACCACATGTGGGAAATTAAGTGAAAGTACACTAGGCCAGAGCTGCGTGTTCAGGAAGTGAAGGGAGGCGTCTGGAGAGCGACCAGGGCAAGATGGTGTTAATGCAAGGAGAGAAATTCACTGAGGAGGCGACTCTGAGGAAGAAATACTGACTGATGTCACAGTTTTGTCCGGACCATCCCCGAAAACAGTCGCAGTGATATCCACCAATCAGATTTTTGCAAGAGAAAGCGTTCGCACAGGGCCGGCCTGCACACTCATTTGTATCTGTGAAGGAGGCAGGAGGTAGAAGGAGCCCGTCAATGGAAATGAACCCAAAAAGGAGAGGGAGGCGGAAAAGGATACCACAACCAGAATCTGAGCACTAACAGCATTTTTTGGGGGGGGGAGGGGAGGAGGGGGAGACAAAAATTTAGTTTTTTTCCCTTCTAAATAAGTGCTATGGAGGACGGCTAAAGCTAAAGAGTTTCCTGCTGCACATCAATTACAACTCTATTCAAATGCACTGTCCATGGTCCTGAACCATTAAGAAAACCAGCCACCAGAATTTCGGGATGAAAGATAAACCAGCCTTTGAGGAAAACCAGAAAACCTACAGAACATTATAGTAGGAGGGAAACTTAGTTGCAGTGCGTGCTAATATGTCTCATCCCTGATTTCACCATTTCGACCAGCAGTTTCTGCCTTATAAAGGCGAATGTTCCGAGCTTTTCTTCAGAATGCCTGTTTTCTTACAGTATTTCAATGTAGGGCTCTTCTCACAAAATTACAAAAAAAACTAAAAAAAACCCCCCCACTTTTATTGAATATTTACTATAAGAAAAAATCTGGGTACTGCTAAATTTGACTGTAAATGTGTATTTGGGTGGCGTTAATTATTAGAAATTCTTTGTTCTAAGCGCATAGGATCTTAACGCAGATGACTTTCACTTTGCTTCACAATTTCATAGTTTAATACAAATAAATGAGTGGAAAAAACTGTTCCCCCCCACACCCGCCGACATCAAAAAGGGGAAGAGGTGGGGAGGCAGTCCGCAGGGAGTCCTGCAACACACACCTACACACCTGTTTTTCTGTCGGAAACCCAACACTCTGAGCGCACACCAGGTAAGACAGGAGGTCCATGGCAGCCCGTAAACTGAGATCTGAGCGGGTAAGACGACACTGAACTCGGGATCTTTTTCTGCCTCCATCCCCACACCCTCCCCACCGCGTACACAAGCCCTGCGACTCTGCTCATTGGTCGGAAATTCATTTCCTGGCTTGGCGCTGGTCACGTCCGCCTATCGTGATGAGAGCGATGCAGATACGCATTCCGCCAGCAGTGACAAACAAACAAACGGATACATACACACACACACACACACACACACACACTAGCAGCCCATTAAGTCATTGAGGAATAAGGAGGCAGAGCTTTGAGCCAGCTCATCCAGGAAATTGACAACTTGTACCTTGGCCATGAGGCTCAGGTTGCAGACCGCCAATTCTAATAAAAAAGAAACCTATACAGCTTCCTCCGAGATCAGCTGTGTCAACTGGGATACAGTTCCTTAAGGAAGGTGAATAACTGGAAGAAATGTTAGAAAACTAAAAAAAAAGTAAAAAAGAAGAAGAAGAAGAAAAGTCCCACCTATCTGGCAGGTTTTTCCTTCCCATTGTGGAGGACACTTGCATTCAAAGCCATCCTCTAGGTCAATGCAGGTCCCCCCCTGAGCACAAGGACTGGAGGCACACTCATTCAAATCTGAGGAAGACAAACAAAGACCAAGTTCATTTCTACCCAAATACAACATTCCAAGTCCCCATCTCGCTGTTTTTCAGAAATAAAACATTTAAGATGGGACAGAGCTGACATTATTTGGGCAAGCTAGCTGAAATTTAGCTGGAGGAAGAAGCTAAATGACATCACCCCCTTTTATAGCCCATGGCGGAAGCATCAGAGAGCTGATGCATCTGCATTCTGTTGCTTTCAACAGCATTATGAAAACGCTGCTTGCCAGCTAAGACTTTGACAAGCCGTCAGCTCAGGTGGCTTGGCTCTGAGCCAACCAAATCCCCAGCACTGCACAGGTTTGTCGGCCGGGAACCGAGCAGCTATTTGTAAAATACAGCAGAAAAATGGGCTTTTTAAAAAATCATTTACAGAAAAGATATCTGTATGAGATGAGATCCACTCACTGCCGGCACAGGTTGGACCCTCCCAGCCCAGCGGACACAGACACTCGTACCCCGCAGGACCCTCCAGACACGTACCACCATTAGCGCAGGGGTTGGAGACACAAGCGTCCTCAGCTGGGGGCAAGAGGGGAGGTGGCCATGAAGTGAAAAGTTTTTTAAAAAGCGATCTAATACCTTCATCCATTTCCGTTTGACAACATAAATACGGTCCAGTTTACAGAAAGTACTGAAAATCAAAGGACCAGCAACAGAAAAAGTGTAAATCATTCATGCTGAGCGTTAACAAAAAGGTTTTTCCCTTACTTATTTCGCAGTTCATTCCAGAGTAGCCCTGCGGACAGGCGCAGTGGTACTTGTCCGGTTCGGTGTTCATGCAGGTTCCTCCGTTGACACAAGGCTGGTGGCGACCGCAGATATTCAGGTCTAGAGAAGAAAAAAAAACATCTCAGGATCCCTGGCCCTTTGTACCTATGGACATTATTCCCACATCCTCCAGCTTTCCAACACACGGTTCTTGTTATATTTACAGTATATTTTGTTTTAGAAGCTTCTGAATCTCCAACTATATACATGAAAAACAAGCTTTCTTTGTGCATACTGCTAAATGTAAAACACTCTTTGCATGCCCTAAAGTCATTTTTTCCCCCAATTTCACAGTGAAATAATCAATTTCCAATAACCCAATGGAGCCAATCCCTGCTGTGACAGTCCACTGCATTCTAATCAAAACCTCTCTGTGTTTAAAGGATAAACTATCGCAGCTATCTCTTAATAGCCATTTTACACAATGGATGTTTTAACCGCCGCTTTCTCGGCCCAAACCAGGCTGATCCCTGCCCGGCGGCCTCAGGCCAAAGGCCAGGCTGCCTTAAACGCTGGTAAATAAATGAGCAGGATTCTGTCCCCACTGGGGATCTCAGGGCCCATTCTCATCCCCCGAAGAGCCCTCCGTGACGAAGGGATGTGCCGGGATCGGGTGTCCCCGCTGTTACTCGGATCACAGCGGCAGTAAAACTATCCAGCCGCTGGCTTCCAGTCAGAGAGGAGGAGTTGTGGAGATAATGCCCACTTGTAAATCGCATAATCCTGTGATAATTCAGCCGTTTAAAAGTAGTAGATTTTTTTTTAACTTGTGGGGCTTAACAACGAGAGTCTTTGGGTGTTTCTTGCCACCTGTTTTCCTCAATCGTGAAACCCTGACCATCACACTTTAAAACCCGAGATGAACTTCTTAAGGGCATATTTCAGTTTCATAACACCATTTTTGTCAGAAGCTTTCTACTCCCTTAAACTGTGAATATTGGTGCCATACCTTTATCACACAGCAGGCCGCCCCAGTTCCTCTTGCAGTTGCACTGCCAGGGGATGTCGCAGGTCCCGTGCACGCATCCAGGATGAAGCACACACTCGTCACAGAACTGGCCCGTCCAGCCAAAGCTGCACCTGAGACAAGCGGGAGCACCAGTCATTCTCTCTACTCCGAAGATTCTCTCTTATTTTCAGTTTCAATGCTATATGGTTCTCACATAAAGCCCCTTAATGAGGTCACAGTCTAGAAAGAATAATGTGAAGTTCTCCACCGAGGCCGCGGAGGATGTCATTAACTGTGCAGCAGAATGTCCCAGAACCCACTCAAACGCACCCTCAATTAAGCCCTGAGGGGAAAAATATACCTTTAATTTGCTCTGAAACTAAAGAATCTAAAGAAACAGTAGATCTTTAACTTTAAGTTTCCAATTAAAAGTAAAAAATACCCTGACCGAAGTCATACATTTGTGCTTTTTCTGGTCTCTTGGCAGCAAATTATGCTGCTTTTTAATGCCAGCAAGTGATTCAGGAGGAGTCGGGGAAGTTTTTCCACCCAAACCAAGAAGCTTTTTAAAAGTTAACCTACTTTACAGTCAATGATAAATAAAAAAAGTGGGGAGGACCTAATGACCTATTGACTGCTTAATGATTCCGGTTTTAAACCGCTGAGCTGTGAAGGAGGAAAATCGGTTCAAACGTCTCCACTCTTTGAGTCCACACATCAGGGGCGGGCGGCTAATCCTGGTAGATGGTGACAGTCGAGGGCAGGAGAGGTTAAGCATACTTCCAGAGGCTCCCGCGCTCCGGTGGGTCTGGACGTGAGGGAGAGTGGCTGGAGACAACTGCGTGTCCCCCCCGCGCGCACTCCCGCAGCCCCGGGGCCGCGCTCTGCTATTCCAAGGCCGCCGTGTCGTTAGGGCAGCTGTCTTGTCAACTGACTGCTATTTTTGGGGGCGCTCGCAGACGGCACCGCTGCCTCTCTGAGAGGCAAAGCTTCTGGAAAAAAAAAAAAATCGCCGCCATTCCCGGGCCGAGGGGGGGAATCGGGGGAAACGTTTCGGGACCCGAGGGCCGTCGAAACTCTCCCTTTTGCTTTCCCGTTTACTCCCCGGTGACCTGTGCCTGTCGCTTCTTGAGGTGAATTCCAACGTCTTGAGTCATATTCAAGTTTGGAAAATGCGGTGAAATAAAGGGACACTGCACATCCTTTATCCTCGACGCTTATGACGGGGCCGCTTCAATGTGTCCGGACAGGCCTGATGTGGGGTAAGAAAAAGCCTCAATGAAGCAGTGTAACAACAGGCACGTACCGGCTTTTGTGTTTGTCAAAAGCCCGTAGCCGAGAGGGCAAAGCCCATAAAACCCAGATGAAGTAAAGGCAACCAGAGGAGACAAAAAAAAAAAGATTTAATGGCAGCTTTCTGAGCCCCGAGGCATCATTAAATTCATGCTCCTGCAAGATGACTCCTCACCGCCGCGGCTCTATTCATGTCGCGTTTCCTGTTGACGTTTCACATGAATACGCTTAAGTTTGCAAACAGGAATAAGGATGAGACAAAAAAAAAAAAACACAAAAAAATGTGAAGCGGCTTCCTAAAGCTGGTCATCCCCCCTCATTCCTTGGCTCTCGGCCAAAGCCTTTTTCCTAATAATGGCAGGCGAGTGTGTCCTTCCATCCGGCAGGTGGGGAGAGGGATTTTTACAAATGACGATGGGATGTGCCGCATCCTGGAAACGTGGACCCCCCCCCGGGGACGTCCGACGTCACTTTATCTAACCGTCGTTTCCACTTTGGGAAATGTAAATAACACAGAGGGATATTCGTTTCCTCTCTTGCCCCTTGCCCTTCAAAGACGACTGCAATGCGGACAAGCAGGGGCGTCTGACAATTCCCAGCACGTTTCGCAGCGGGGGGGGTGGGGTGGGGGGGTTCACACGCACCGCCGAGCCTCTTCCTCCCGGTCCGAGATGCAGAGAGCCGACCAGATGCTTGGTATTCCGAGGAGGATTTTGGGCGGCTAAAAATATCAAAAGCAGGCGTGGCGTTGCCCTTTTCTTCTGAGGCGAGCCGGAGATGCCCACAAGGGAAGGAAAGGCCCACACAAACCTCCCCCCCCCCCCCCCCCCCACCCAAAAAAAAAAACAAGCTTCGACAAGTGAAGTTGCCTCCATTTGGAATCCAGATCCATCTTCCTCTGGTGCACACTCGGATTGTCGAGATATATTCGGTAAAAAGCGACTTTGTTTTTGAGTAGCTTTGCATCTGAAATGAGCCTGATCATGAGCACGTGCCCTGGACTGACCCTCGGAACATGAAAACAGAACAGATGCTACATTCTTCATGGTAAAAACCTTTTAAAAAAATGGAAGTATTTACGTATTAAATCAAATAAAGCGTCTTTCTTACTTGCATTCGCCTGGGACAGAGCAGCCGCCATGTAACAGGTTGCAGCCTTGTTTGCAGATCGCTGGAAGGGGAACAAACAAAATGGGACACGTTAACCCCGTGTTCATCGGTGGCTGTTTTTCGGGTGGGAGGGTGTCACTTGGAAACGGGGAGGAATTGGTGAGCCCGGTTAGTTAGTCGTCTCTCTAACGAGCGGGGCTGTGGACCAGGAGAGGACAACTTTACAGCACGTAAAATAGTCCCCCCCCCCGCCTCTTAAAAACAACCCCGCCTCTCCTCTTTTCACCCCCTTCGTCTTCTAAGGTCAGCCGGGTGATTTATCGGGGGCCCCCCACGCTCTCCTAACATTGCCGGTTTGACAAAAGCATTGGTCACTCACACAGCTGTGTGCCCAATTGAAATGCCTCCAAACAAGATCCAACACACATACAAAAACAAAACTACTAATCAAACATCTGATTTTGTAATCCTTAAAAACACTGGAATTAGAGAACTTTGTAACTTTGCTGGACCCTTTAATTGGGAGCAGTTGGCGGGACGTGGTGCCTTCAGTGTCCGTAAGAATCCCCAGAGACGGCGTCCGCTCACCTGTCCGGCAGTCGGCCCCCATCCAGCCGTCCAGGCACACCTGGGCCCCCGAGGGCTCGCAGCGATAGTGGCCGAAGTAGTTGTCCCGGGGCACGCACAGCTTGTTGCACTTGTTCCCGTAGTAGTTCTCGTCGCAGCGCACCCGGATCCGGTAGATGATGCGCGCCACGGGCCCGTCGTGGAGGATGGTCTGCCACTGGTCGCCGGGGTTGACCATGCCGGTGTGGATGGCGCGCTCGATCAGCAGCTCCTCGTCATCTGAGCGGCGGGAAAAAGGACAGCCAAGCTTTTAATCCCCAAAATAAAACGCTTCAACCTCATGTTGACCGGAATGTAAAAGAATAAATAAATGAAAACATTTTAAAAAAAAATCAGGATATGCTCATAAAATCTGCCCAAACTTTTGAGTTTTGTCTTCCACAGAGGCTGAAAAAACTAGCAGAACTTAGAGGAACCTTCAAAGACATTCAGGGAAAACAGAAAAATTCATCTGAACCACAAAAATTAGGATTCCGATGCGGAATCGGCTTTTAATCTGATGGGAAGTCGCCCCCGCCTTAAGATGTGATCATTTCTTACTCGGCACTTTGATATCACGCACTCTGTTTTGTGAGTGTGCGTCGGCATCCCGCTGCCAGTGAGGTGTAGAAGTGCATTGTCGGGAAACACCGATGATGGTCGCAGCCATCAAGAGCAAAGCCCGCCAACGCTGTTTTTTTTTTTTTTTTTTCTACGGCCCGCTTCGGCTCTCTTCCTCCACCGCTCTGGGCCCCGCGCAGTGGCAGGAACACAGGCGTACATGCGCCTTCCTCTGCTGGGGACCGACACAATGTCGGGGCAGAATTAAGCAACAACAACAGAAATAACCCTCAGCGGTTGCCAGACGGAGAACAATGGGCTCCGGGCCCAAGCCGGTCCCCGCTACCAAGTGTCTAAACACTGAGCCCGGTCGGCTCCACTTCCTGCTCGATAAACACAAGGAAAACAGCCAGCTGCCTTTTTCCTGAGAACACGAGGGGGGAAGGGGAAGAGAGGTGCGCGGGAGGACATGACGGCGGAGGAGAGGAATCTCACCGGCAGAGCAGATCGCCGGCCGGTTCTTACGTGGAACCAGACATGAGCCTGGTGCTGACTCAGGCCAGACACCGTCGACTCAGTGTCTCATCGACCTGCAATGTCTGCTCTGTCACTCTCCCTCAAACGCTGCTGTTAACGCCTGAAACTATTCGAATGCACCATTCTTTTGTTTTCTCGTTACCCGCAAGATGGGCTGCTTGGAAATGGACTCCCAGCTCTCCAAAGGCCAGAGGCTCATAACCAGTTTAACCTTTGGTCCGTTTCACAAAAGCATCCATAACAACTTAATGTCTTTTAACATGAATTTTAACCTGAATTGTCTATTCAAACCTGTGGGTTTGTCTATTGTTTTTTTTCTTTTTTTCTTTTGTTGTTTCTTGTGTTTAATGTGGACAATTTACCAAAATAAAGTGATTGATTGATTGAATTCAAGTTAAATTCCTCTTTTGAACACCATTTGGAAATCAATGTCACTGCATCTGCAGGTGACGAGCCAAAAAAATGGCTTTTCTTACCAAATTGGGAGGAAAAAAAACAGCCAGAAACGAGCGGAATGCTAGCTGCTGGACGTCCTCCGTACCTGCCAGGCCGAGGCCGCAGCCAGCTGTGACCCGACCAGATATCCCGCCACATGTAGCCAGTCCCCTTGTGATCTCCCCCAGACACAGAAAGGAGCGTTTGTTCCGAGGACGTTTGTACTTCTTGAACCCATGACATTAAGGCTGAAGTCAGCTGATGTCTGTGGCCCAACATAAGACTTGATTCAGCTTCTAAAAAGTATGCGATCCTAAATTTAATAAAGACGGCTTGTGCTTTGGAATGAAATGGGCAGAAACAAAAAACTATTTTCTCTTTCTCTTAGTGACATAAAACTATTAAGAAGTAACAGCAATCTGCTCCGTTTTACTGGTCCAGTGTCTCATCACTTTTCTAATCTTTCCAGTGACTTGGCTGGAAATGAAGAGCGAGTCACTAGAAGGAAATCAGAAGATTTCTAGGCCTTAGACGCATCAGAACTCATTACCGCAACCCTACACAATTTACGCAGCAAAGGGAGGCTGATTAAAGCGCTGGTGATGTCAAAATCTATTTCTTCTCCATTGTCCGCGTTTGCGGGTGGAAGTCCATTTGACGTTCTGGACAAAACAGGACGCGATGACCTCATCTAAACAAGGGACGAGCCGGAGCGAGAGAGGACGCTCCAACCCGGCGGACGAATGAATGAGCAGGACCACAAAGGGCGCGCAAAACTGTTGAAAAACCCCCATTTCCACACATCAAAGCTTCGTCCAGACGCGGGCCTTTCAGGGCCTGGACGAGCGCTCTTCCTCCCAGACTGCGCTACCGCTCGGACGGGAAAGAGGGGGCCGTCCAGAAGTCCACCCAGCGGAGACCAGCAAAGGAAAACAGGATACAGCTGGTCCGAAACGTCTGCCAGAGAAGAACCCAGGCCTGTGCTCTTCCCAACCCATGCATAGTGAGTGTCACCCAACGCGACAGAGTTGTGTAACTATTCAGCAGAACCAATCGGTTTCGCGGAGGCCCGCCCCTCAGGTCCAGGTGGTCACCCTTGGGCGCGACGGGCCGTGAGGGGTTGGTGGTTGACAGCAAAAGGTCAACGAGCTGCTCTTTGATGAGGCGTTGGGAAAACCTGTGAGTTTGGATTTTATGAGCCTCTAGGAATCTATCTTTTTTTTTTTTTTTTAAACACGTGGCATGGAAATTGTGCCAGTGGACCTTTACCTTGACCGAACACCTGCATCCTGAGGGAGGTCGGCCCGCCTGACTAATCAGAGAGGAATCCGAAAAAGCGCGCAGTCAAACAATGCCCTCCAAGCCATCAAATCGGAGGTGACGAGCTGAGATTTAGGAGATTTTCCTGCTGTTGAGGGTTTCGGAAACACGGAATAAAGTCCCATTAGTATTTTAGCAGTGAGCTCAGTCAGCGTTTCCCAACCCTAAACCTAAAGAACCACGGCCCATTTTAAAATGGATCTCTTTGGATGTTCTAGTCCCAACTCCTTATTTTGACCACAGAAACGAGCCCAGATCAGCCGCTACTCAAGATTTTTCCCAGCTCATTTCTCGTGTTAAGTCTCTGTTGGGTCGGTGGTTGAGAGATCCCTCCGCTCTTCGGCTCATAGAATAACCTGTGAAAGCAGTGAGGAGGTTTATGAAGCTGAAGCTTACTGTGGCGTGTGGTGTTGTCCCAGTCCCAAGCCTCCACAATCAGCGTGAACGTCCGCTGCAGAAGAGAGAGAATAAAACAGATCAGAGGAAATTTCAAGACTAAACACCAGTCAATTTCATACAAATTGAGCTGCTGTCCGACGGTTGAAAGCATCGATTATCGTTAAGTTAACAGATTTTTCAGCAAACAATGTCGGGAAACATGGTCTCCCACTTGGGGAATAACAGAAAAAACTATGCGGTTCCATTAAATAATGCCACTTTTAACTTTGAATTCATTGCAGCTTTAAATTTACAACAAAAAAAGAAAAAAAAAGAGGGGAAAAGCGTTCGTTTCATTTAATTTCACAACGTTAAAAACACACAACACTGCATTTAAAAAAAAATCTGCTCACAAATTGATTTACTAATAATCATCACCTACAATTACCAAGTGTTCCTAAGGAGCACAGAACAAAGGCGAGGATCCTTTAGGCCTACTCTAACACAAATAACAGAAGCACGAAAATCAATTTCATACCTACTACAGTCTCTCGCACAACTCGGCCCGAGTATCCAGAGGTACACTTGAATTACACGGCCAATGAAACCCAATGATTCAGAAATAAGAGCGAGCTGCTCTGAATCCACCTCTGCAGCCAAGAGAAGAAGCTGGAGTCACAAGGAGAGCCGAGCATCAAGTTGCCTGGCACGTCTTCCCTACGGCTCCCTCCTCAGTTTGCTCTAACATTTAAGCCCTAGCTCTGCTTAAAAAGGTGCCACTTCACCCTCCAACATCCAGACTGATGCTCCGTTGTTTAATAAAGAAATATATTCATTCATTTTACAAAACTGTCAGTCAGATAACAAGCAGCAAGGTTGTGCACGTCTTCATTTAGTGTTTCTGGCATTAATAACTTCAGGTTCTCGAACTAAACTCCCCTTCACAGATTGTCTTGCCCCATATTTTCACGCAGCATTAGGCCCCCCACAGGTACGCCGGCCATTAAGAAGGTCACTTTGCCAATATTAGCTGTATGAGATGAACTGGTTTGTCCTTGCTTGTCAGACAGTGAGGTATGTCAGCGGCTAAGGGGATTATGTAGTTTCACACCAACTTATGCTTTGTGCTTAACCAGTATGAGGGAAGTGGTGCGGTAACGAAGGCCGCTCACTCTCTGCTAGGATGACCTCACTAATGAAGAAGAAGTCTGAGGGAACGAAAGACTTCAGGTCATCTCGGACCTAGTTCCCCTTGGGGAATATTTACAGCCTTTTGGATCCGACATTCCCCTAAAAACTAAAAACTACTCCAGAAGAGCTTCTGTGATGCTGAAACCAAATACTTCTGCAATAATTGCAAAACAAAAAACTGAGGCTGCTCGTTGTTCAGCCGGTGTACACAATCAAATGATTGCTTCGGTCTGCCCGGCTCTGTAAAATATGTTTTTAAAAAAATGTTTGTTTTTTTAAATCTAAGCATTAGGCATCCGATACCGGTTTGAGCAAATATGAACGCACGCACACAGCCAAGCACACAGATGCAAACCAGCAGCACGGGGGTAATCTAGCTGGTGTGCTACAGGGCACACTGCTAGGCAACCAGTTGACCTAAATAGCACTCATTACATCACAACCAGTGACAGTTGTAGTAGCCGCAGTTTGACTGCCGTGACCTTTAGTGGAACGTCATCGAGAAGGCGCAGGATTGGGGGTGTGTGGGGGGGGGGGGGGGGGTGTTTTAAGTAATGAAAAAAAAAGGAAAAAGCCAGTATTCGCTTCGCTCGACAAAGCGTGGGGACACATCAGAGGGAGGAGGACTGCGAGATGTGTGTTTGCGAATCCGTGTTGTTGATCTGGGGGAACAGCAAGCTGGTAGGCCGGTCGCTGCTGGGCTGTGGGATTAAGCAGGCTTGTCTGGCTGTGGGTGGCGGCGGGAGGAAGGGGAGGGGAGTGTTATTGTGGAATACCGTGGGTGATGAGAGAAAAGGAAGGATGGCGAGGTTGGGTTAGGGGAGCCCGGTTTATGGTGCAGACATCAGGTGTGTCAGAACCGCATCCAACACCCAAAAACACATAAAAAAGAGGAAATAAAATGTTCAAAAATCAGAAGCTGGGCTCAAATGACGGGATCCAGATCCTCCCGTCTGTGGGCGATGCCGCCAGCCCCCGAAAGATGGATTATGTGACATGAACGTGCATCATCCCACGACACGCAGCTCGGCTTCTGACCTTTCCACCCGTCCCTACCCCCCATCACAGAAGGGAGGGCCGGCTGGCCCAGTCTGAGCATGTGGGCGGGGTCCTGCGTATGCCGGTGTGTACGAGAGAGAAACGGCGAAGCAGGCGCCAGGGACTGGAGGTGGCAGCCCGAGGCCTGGCTGTTTTCGGGGAGGCTATGGGACAGTCGTAAACCGTCAGAGATCAAAGCCCGAGCAGGTGGCCAGACGGCGACCTTTCCCTTAACCGAAAAAAAACTGAGGCCCGCTCGCATGCCTACGTGTTGTAAACGGTCGGGGTAAATAGTCCCCCCAGAGTCGGTTAGGGATGAGCAAAGCCAAGGGGGACTAGTCTGGTTTCCCACAGACCATCCCAGTCTGTGATTAGCTGGATTAAGTGACAGCTGCCCAAATGGTTGGAACAAGATAGATGGATGGGCAGGGGGGGATAAAGGGGAGGAGTGGGGGAGGGAAGGGGGAAAAAAAGGCTACCGAACAAAGACCCTTGTCCCAACACCGTAACTCACCCCCATTCCAATCAAAACCATTGTCCACGAAGGGACACAGTCAGCACGGGGACAATTAGTGTCAGCATGTGTGCTCCAGAGCCGGAGCAGGTCGCTGCACTGGGGAAGTCAAAAAACCCGCCGCCAGCGGCTCCTCCACGCACTCATCTCATCTCATCTCCGTCTGGGAACCAGCCCCGTCCGCATCCATCTGCCCTCTTTTTTTCTTTGGACTTTTTCCTGCAGCGCCACACACACACACACACACGCGCGCAGGTGCATCAGAGCGCGCGCGGGACACTTTATCTGAGAGTACAAAGAATCCACGGCAGGTCAAATCTCCCAAACCCTACCCCAACTGCTCCCCTAATGGATTAGAGGATTTACCGAGACGAATCCTAGTTTTTCCCGTCAGGAGGAGGAGGAGGA
>CAJRST010012224.1:11657521-11678838 GCA_907169785.1 Menidia menidia | reverse complement strand
GGGGGGGGGGGGGGGGGGGGAGGACAGGGGTGGTGGGAGACGCGATAAGAAGCAGACAAACAGCCGCGGAGCCCGGCCACCGGTGCCTGTTCTCCTCTCCTCTCCTCTCCTGACATGCACACACAAAAAAAAAAAAAAAGAAAAGAAAAAAGGAAAAAAAAAAAGACGCTTCGGGAAATCTTCACATGCGCGTCCTGTCCGCCGTCCGGATTTCACCGAGGCATTATACGCGCGCGCGGTTTGTCTGCGTGCGTGCGTGCCGGGGAGAGAGCGCGAGAGCCTGGTTAGAGGGAGCGAGGCGGATTGCGGGCGCGCAGGATGGTTTCCAAGTGCAGGAGTGTCCCTCCGTCAGATCCCTCCAGTCAGCGACTGAGCCGCTCCGCTGCCACAGTCTGAAGAGAGGACGGCGGCTGTGATTGGCAGCTCCGCGCAGCCAATCACAGCCGCCGCCTGCCGCCACTCTCCGAGCCAACCGGATTAAGGAGGCGGACAATAGTATAATAAACCCCCCCCCTATCCTTTACCACCCTACCAACCCCTCTTTCTCCCTCCCCCGGTTCTCTGCTGGCCTCCCTCCTCCCCAAAAAACTTGAATTATACTGGGAGACAAGCCGCATTACAGCGCGCGCGCGGATATAAAAAAAGCTGGGGGTCTCGTTTAACCGAGGTCTTAATTAGAGTCCAGAAACTCGTTTGGGTGACATGCAGCAATCCAGACTCATCTCATTCTCTTAAAAAAATAAATAAATAAAAAAAAAACATTCTCCTAAAGAATTAGTCTACAAATGGACAGCAATTCAAATCCATGACTGTGATGACAGATATGTAGGAATAGTTGAATTGGTCACTGAATCTCAGATTTTTTTTTTTTAAATATGGAAATATACTGCTTCCCATAAAAAATTAACCTTTTCCCATGTATGAAATTTAAAAAAAAAAAACCCAAACAAATGTGTTTTTATTTGAGGGAAAACATCACCTTGGGGGAACCTGCTCCTCCATAGCAGTCCTCTGTGGTTGCAGCAGCTTAGAGCGCCCTCTACTGCACCTCTTCTGAACTGCAGCATCGTCTGAAGGCACTCTGCTCCAGTTCTCCTCACATCTGATTAGTGATTTTATAAAACACCCGAAAGCCCGTTGAGTTGCCTTATTAGTCTAATGGAATGTTGAAAGGTCTCTGCCAGCCACCGCCTTTCCCCCTCTGTTCACGCCGTGACCCGGCTGTTCTCCTATGGAGTCACATCCCCAGCAACAGAGGTGCTGTTCCTCCCCTTAACTCACCCAGATGTGGTGTGAGCACATCGGGAAGGGCAGATGCAGATCCAGATGCAGATGTTTGCCCGAGCGTCCCTGCATGTCCGTGCTCGGGTGACCGGGTCTTGACGGGCAGGTGGCCTCCGGTTCCATTGTTTTTTACACGCTACGTAGGCCTGCCGGAGATAAAGTGATAGCCATCTCTCAAAGTTAACTGCAGGGCCTGTGATCCGGGCCTATTACTTAGTGGAGGTTTATTGGTTTGCAATAGTGTAGCCTACGTTGTCCATCCAACATTTAGAACCTCATTTAGTTGTCGGAGAATCTGATGGATAGACTGCTCGTGGTCAAATATAAATATTGTGAAAGAATCACCGGAGGAAAACCCCTCTCTGCATCTTCACCTCGAAATGTATGTGCAGAGAAAAAATAAATATCTGGAGGAAAAATGAAAGAACCCCTGCTAAATTAAGCAAAACCTAATGTAGAAAATGACTGAAAAAAGTCACACGGAACTCTTTTTTTAGCCCTAATGAAAAAAATCTTCTTACAAGAGCTAAAAGACTATATCAAAGGATGACTGAAAGTCACCTTAAACTAGTAAAAAAGGAGTCTGTGATTTTCAATTGATTTTTACAAAGGAAACTAGCGTCCGTTATGCATTGCTTAAAAGGCAAGGCAAGGCAAGTTTATTTGTATAGCACATTTCGTGTACAAGACAATTCAAAGTACTTCACAGAGAACTTAAAAGCAGAAAAACAAGAAAGGAAAAATAATCAAAATTAGACAGATGAAAAGTGAAGGATGCAGACAGAATACGTTCAATTTCCAAACGCACAGTTTAACAGAAGCGTTTTCAGCCTGGATTTAAACACTGTCTCACATATTCAGGAAGACTGATCCAGATTTTAGGAGCATGGAACTGAAATTAAGCTTCACCTTGTTTAGTTCTGACTCTGGGGACCATCAGGGAAAAAAAAGCCCTTTTTTCTGGGGTGTGATAACTTCGTGGACCAGCACAGCTGGATGGAAACTGACCAGGGAGACGAATTTTCCCCCCAAATCCGAACGGAGAGCCCTCCTCATTCAGCGCGACGGTGGACGGTGAGAGACGGAGAAGCTGTCATTCGTAGGAAATGTGACAGGAGCGGCCCCCTCCTCCCCCCGTGTCAGCGTCTCCCCCTCATCAGGCGACTGCCGGCCCTTCAGATAGAGCTGAGAGGAGGCTGCAGACACCCTGAGATACCCACACGCTTTGACTGGAAGCTTTCACACGCTGTCACGCCAGGGCTTTAAGTTGGATCACACTTGGTAAAGGGCCATAGGTGGCGAGGGAGCAGCTCCTGAGGGAACATGTGTGTGTGTGTCTGTGTCTGTGTGTGTGTGCTATGTAAGAAGTCTGGATGGAAATAACTGGAATACCTTGGTTCTGGCGTGGTTCTGCTCCAGGTTTCTGCTTCTTAAAAGGAAGTTTTTCCTTCCCTGTGTCTCCTAGTGCTGCTCTTGATGGGAATTGTTGGGTTTCTGTAGATAACTTCAGAGTAGGGTCTGACCTGTATTAGAAATATGTTTTCCTGTATTGGTGTTGTTCAAATGTCAAAGTTTCACGGTTCCTTGTCAGGCATTTGGACCACGTTGACTCTCTAATGTCAGTCTCTCCACTTAGATCTCGACTCTTGCCCTTTTTGAGGCATCTCTCAAAGGCCCAAGTGACTTTTTGACAGAACCTGGTACATTTTTCTTGATTTTTCTCAGAACCATTCGCCAAAGCAATGTGTCCGAAAGGCCGAGCGACCAACAGAAAACCCGTAAAGTGAGTTAAGTTCCGATGCCGTTCCGTGAGCACATCCAACCGGGGTGCTGTGTGCCTACCTCGTCTTTCCTGTTTGCATTCGCCCAGCGCGAGTGTGTGTGTGAGGCACGCAGAGGGCGAGTGTGTGTGTGCAGGAGGAGAGAGGATTATGAGTGGGAGCTCTGTGGGGGGTTTGCCAGCCTCCAGGGGGGGGGAGGTGAAGTGGATTTCTTCTCTCATCCATTTTTCATGGCTTTTTTCTCCTTTCAGATCTGCAGCCTCTGTACATACGGCTGACGGGTCGATTCTCTTTTATCTTTAAGCATCTTTTTGGGAGTCTCTGCGTGTGTCTGCTGGCGCGGCGGGGAGAGGGGATGCGGGCGGGGATGGGTCAAGGTGGAGGCGTGCTGTTTTTCCATCAGTCTCTGAGGACACCAGCACGCGATTTGCTGAGATGATTCCCGTTTGCTGAGGTTGTCTGTTTTTTTTAATTGAGGCGGGCAGCTGCAGCCTCTCTCTGTGATGGTCTAAAATTTTGAAGAAAAGCAATGTTTTCCACAGAGAAAAAAAGGAAAATCATGGAGGGAGTGTATACACAGTACTGGTTAGTAGCAGGTCCTGTCTCCTGTGGGTTCATTTAATCACATATGTCCCTCTGAAGGGGTTCTGAATAATTAACAGTCTCTGTTTCTGACCTATAGAGATCAGCATCAAACTTACTTCCTATCCACCACTATTTCCCCCTGGGCTACAGATTTCTAGTGTATGTCGATAATAAGAATATTCATATTCTAGAAAGTCATTTAGATGGTCCAGTTAGCATTTATGGACCTGTTTTTAAACTGTGAGGCAGCAGATTGTTATAATTTCTTTCATTCCTAACACTATAATGAGTGTTGTTTTTATTTGGTTGTTTACACAAGTGAACTTATACAAATGTTTAATGATATTCACCACAGACACAAAAAAAATAGCATTCTACCTTTTGTCGTTTGACTTGAATTACAGATTAGTTGTCGGAGAATATAAATTCTATGACAGAAAATGGGTTTATGATATTTGTAAATTCCCTTTTGCCCACAGCTTGGACCGACATCAGCCCCCATAGATGAGACATTTCTCACCAAAACGTTTACCTACCCCTCATTTGTCTTCAGATGAGGCAATGCGTCGTGTCTAAAGTTCAAGTTTTATAAGTCTAACAACCAGTTTAAACGGTGGAGGAAAGGCTGGAGAAAATACAACGTGCACTGTAACTGCCAGCCGAAGGGGAATGTGGTTTTTCCTGCACAGTGATAGACAAACTGCTCTCCCAGATCCAGAGGTGTCGGCCGTCTTAATACGGTGAAGATGCTGCACTGTAGTGTTGACAAAGCGTCAGCACAGAGAGGAAAAAATAATGCAGAATAGTGTAAAACTGCACATTGTGAGAGATACTTTTACAATTTTCTACGTAAAACTTGACAAGTTAGGCAAGTAGATTAAACTGGTGACCGAATAGCTGAGTTGCAAGTCGTAACTTCAAATTAAGAACCATTTAAAAAGGTACATTTTTGTAATATGCATCTCAAACATTTGTACTTTCTGAAAGGTCAAGAATCAAACAATTCAGTTTTCTGAAGTTTGCCGTTGTGCATTCATTTCCTGCTCTTAAGAATTATGTTTCAATTCCAAGAAAGATAAAAGGAGACTTTTTCCACTCCAACAGTTTAGTTATCAGTGGTTTCCATGGGAACTGCTGCAGAGATACATTCAGCACAGCCATATATCAAGTTGCAACTGTCAAAATAGTGAAATTACATTCAAACGTTAGCAGCACAAACTCAGGATTGTGACCAGTACAGTTCATTGAAATCCTGGCCTTGAGTGAGATACTCAGGAGATGCCGGTGTTTCTGCAGCAAAGGATGTGGAAAGCCAGTTAACTCTGTTCCCTAGCAACAGTGTTTTTGCGACCTAAACCACATGGGCACCAAAGAAATAATTCGTATGACTTAGTGTTTTTTGCTATAGTTAAATAGATATGTTTTAAGCTGGTATCAATGAGGGGTCAGGATTAATTTCTAAAAATCAGAGCTTGATTTATTTCTGACTGTGGTTCTTCTCTTGTTTCCCCTGAATGAGCCCTCAAGTGAGAGTGGAAAGAGCAATTTCCGCTGTGACAGAAACAGACAGGTAGCCACCACAGACCCCGATCTGTGGCTCACTTTTGCCCCCATGTTCTGCTCCGCTGACAGTACTGTATGCACCGGGGCCTCTCCTGAGGAGGGCTAAGCTTTCACCAGTCCATGCTGGTCCTCGAGACATGCTCGCGTTGAGGGACGAGTGACTGATTCCTGCTGCTGCAAACCTCCAGACTTATTAGAAACTCACGGCGATGCAAAACCCAACGCACACGCACCAAAGAAAAAATAAACACATGGTTCCTCCTGTCGGACAAGTTAGAGACAAAACACACTGTGTGTCCTGCTTTTCCTGTTCATGTACGGTAATCTTCATTGTTACTACGATGTGGCAATAAAAACCAAAGCCTTTTTCGTCGGGTTTTAAATGATCTGTTTTCATCCAGGCGTGAGCTGGAGGGGGAAAAAACTGCAAATGCTGCACACTCAAACTCCGTGAACTGAAATGACTGTCTCTTGTGCTTGCTCTCCACTTGTATCAGCAGTTTAAAGGGTTGAGATGTGCTCAGATTACATAAAAGCTGCTAGCCACAAATGCTGTAGGGATGAGAAATGCTGAAAGATATTTGCCTCGGTGTTAATATCGCTCATGTTAAATTAGCCAATAAACTTTCCATCGTTTGAGCTTCCGCCAAATATGTTGAAACAGGGAGTTGTTTCAAAACCAGCGTTTACATGAGCTCTTACATTTACCTGACAGATAGGGCCTTTAAAACAACCCACACTGGGCATTTTCACTTGGCTCCTCTCTGAGACGTCTCGGGCTCCTTCTGCTTTCCCTCAACGCCACGTGAATACCAAGAGATGACCCAGTTGTTCAAGATTTTACAGAAGAGGAGCAGCACATCTTTTTTTTGTGGTTTTTGTAGGTGGGTTTCATGGAAAAGAGGACAACGATCCTGGGGGAAGAATGAAAATAGATCATAATAGTAATGTATTCATTCAAGACGGGAAATGTTGTGTTCGAGCAAATTAAGATGACACAATGCTGGCAATATGTAACTAACTTAAAGCATGTGTTTTTCTTAAAGGGAAGGAAGCTGAGACAGAAACCTTTGGGATTTCAAAAGCCCGAGTCCCTCCCACACGTGGAGGATTTCATTTGTATACAGGTGGAGTGTGTCGGCTTTGCGGGTCTCGGTGTGTGCTTGTCGGAGTTTCGTCAGAAGGCAAGTTATGGGTCCCACCTGTGAATGGATCGCATTCAGCGAGAGACGGGTGGAAATCCATCCGGCGTGGACACGCACACGCGTCCAGATGGTTTCTGGAGAACAGAGGCGTCCCATGTGTTCGGTTACAGCCTGAAAGCCGTGGGGGCGCAGAACAGGGAGCGACCTCTGCGCCCATCCCCATCACAACCCTAAAAATGAAAGGGTTCGGCACATCATACCGACTCACTTAAATACAAAAATAACCCTCATTAATGACAGGGTAAATTATCTAAACACCCAGTGAAATGCACCATATCTCAAATAATGATGCTGCTGCCTGTGATTGGTCTGTTAGTTCTGCAGGAGTAAATTGAGATGAACCCAATCTTAAACCCAATTTTAAAAAAAAAAACAGTAAAAAAAATTTAAATAAATAAAGATGTTTTAAGAAAGAACAGATAAATTCATTCGTAAGTGTAGCTGTGGTTGACAAGTACCCATGTAACAACTAGAACCAAACTATTTCCAGAGGTAATGTACAAACAGACATAAGTAAGAAATAGCTGTGATATTTTTACATTTTAACATTAAACAAATCTGTTCCGTAAAAAGGTAACTCAAAAAGTACCTCAACTCAAAACAGGAAGCAACTGCCAGATCCTGGTGGACAGCCAATAAAAACACTCTCCCAGTCTCTGGTATAAAGGTCAAAAGCTTAACAGGAAAACCAAATAAAAAAACTGCCATCTTCTGTGATGTTATTTATCTACAAATGCGGCATAACCAGAGAAGCGAGTTGTGATGCTGAGGTGGGAGGGCACTAGTCCTGACACAAAGCTTTCCTTTCAGGAAGCGCCGGCTCACCATCAGCTCAAGTGAAAGGAACACGAGGAGTCACTTCCTAGTTCTGAAGATGCAGGACTGCACTGCGCTCATTTTTGCGTTTGCAACAATGGCTGCGGATAAAAAAGACAACGCTCCGTGCTCCCCGGCTGAGTCACGCCAGATAAAATCACCTCCACCGCACAGCAGCTTCCATCTGCCCCGCAGATAACTGAGAAAACCCTGCTTTTATTTCTGGTAAAAGCTTGATTAAGATCAAGATTCCCATCAAGATGGGGATCTTATCTTTTTTTTTTTCTTTTTTTAAATTCACACTTGTGTTGCTTTGCATAAAGGTGCCATCCCATTTCCGGATCCACATCTCATTTTTATCTTTTCACGCTGTGTTTGTTCAACAGAGATGATGAATATCTGCAGGCTGCATAAAGGCTGCCAGCGGCTTTATGTAAGCAGCCGAGCAGGGCTGAAGAATCCACGTTAACCCCTCAGATCCTTTACTTTCCTTTGGCAGCTTTTCATCTCTTTGTGTCTCTTTTTAATTCACACGACAACGAATGATGTGCAACGCTTCATAATGCCCGAGCAGCACGGTGGGCTCGCTTTTACCTCAGGTGGAAGGATTGTTAACAAATCCATGACTAACACATTCCTGCATTAGGGTCAAATCATTGCTAGATTAAATCCTGCCAGTGCTTTAGGACTCACCTTCTGCTCATTTTTACAGCACTTTGAATACCTCTCACTGACTACAAAAAAAAAAAACCTTACGTTTCGCACAGGAAATATTAAAACAATAAATCCCGACACTGTTTTAAAGCGGACATAAAAAAGGGACGAGAAGTGAATTTCTGGAGTTAATGATCCAATATGTTCATGCAGCACGGATGCAAATGAGCATACGGTTCTAATGTGGTAGTCTTACATTAAAATGCCTAAATGTAATCCAGGGGGTGAGGGTGTGATGGATATCTGAGGCTGTCGCTGAGCGTGGGAAAGGGCTTATTTAAAATGAAGCCCATTTAACAGAATCTAAGGCCTCCGAGTCCCACAGCCGTAGCTGGAGCTGTAAAGCTCTCATGTCGTTGAAAATAAAGCAGGCAGGCCGGCGGAGTCGTGGGCTTTTCATGAGAAATACTGAGCCTGTCTGTATAGTTAAAACACTAACTCACACGGGTGTAAATCTACCAAGGGCCAGCGGCTCGTTTTTAGTGTTTCGCTGAGCCAATCGCGGCTAAGAATCTTCTAATCCATCTGTCAAAAACTGAAGAAAAAGAGTCAAATACAGATGTGGGCTGATCCAGGCCCAGTGCCTGTTACACCCCTCACCAGCCCACCCTCCCCTTCACCCCGACACAGCCATTTATCTATTAGTCCTAAAATCATATCTGCTCCCATGTATGAAGAAAAAGATTATTTCTTGCTTCGTCTTGCTGATGAAGACCCACTGCTGCAGCGTGTGGCTTCACAGGGAAAAGGAGATGAAATGTGACTGTTCATCTGATTAAAAATGAACCCCTCCTTCACATCTTCTGAAAAAAAAAAACTTTTATTCACAACATTATTCCTGTAGTTTCTAAAATTAATACTCTCCTAATCTTCCGAAGAGAGCAAATGACCAAAAAGTCGGACTTTATGGGCATCAAACACGTTTTATTTGAACTTAATGCAGTTTAATTCAACACAATTAGCGCACATGCAAAGTATCATATTCAAATATATATATATATGTATGTATATACATATATATATACTGTATTGTACCAAGTGTTTTAACATTTAGGTAATAAATTAACAGAACTCAAACGTTACCGAAAACACTGCCCACAATGAGTATACACTTTTGATAAAGCATAAAGTACATGATAAAGTTGTAAGTCTGCAATTTTCATACTTGTTTCTTTATTTCAGAAAACATTTCTTAAAAACACAATTCAGTGAGACACCAAAAAAAAAAGAACAGAAAAACGTCACATCTGGACAAATGTCTTGACCGTGAGAGGAACACCAGCCGTTTCTTAACCTTAAAGGTGTTGTGTGTAGGATTTCCCCAGAACTAAGCAGCCAAACAACAAGTGCTACAACGTCTAATCCCCACCAGCCCCTTCACAACAGGAAATGTGCTCTTTTTCTGATCACTTCTTCTGAATATTTCCCCTCCGATCGGCTGATAAAGCAGCAAAAGTGACCGAATTGCGGACTTTGTCCAGAAAGAAAAGTGCCTTTTTTCGGGATTCGGTTGGATCTTTTAAACTTTAATGTCTGGAACACCACATCAAAGGTAGAATCTAACAGCAACAGGCTTCCTGCAGTTAGAGAATACTACACATAGCACCTTCAAAAAACGAGTCCTCCTTGAGCTGCTGTTCGGATCATTAAAAAATACACCAAAAAATAAAAAAAAACGTCGAACAGTGAACAGACCCCTTTACAAAAGAAACAAGAAAAGCAACTACAGCAAAGCCATGGGGACACATCTATAAAATCCTGCTGTGGACCAATCCGGTGTTTAGTCACAGACAACCGCAGAGTGCTGACAAGTTTCTGTGTGTCGCCCAGAATCTGACACAAAGACGACACCAAATATGTCGCGTGCCTGAGTGATGGAGGTAGAACTGCTGGGATAACGGTCTCGATCCAGCATCGGTCAGCTTTAAATACTAGATGTGCTGTCACTGGAGCAGTAGGAAATATGGCTTACCTGTGGCTCAGTCTGCAACCTCAATCTAAGCGTCCAAAGTGCATTAACCTGTGTCACAGAAGGGAAACGGTAGGCTTGTCGAACTGGTCGGCTCAAAAGTGGACGTTTAAGGAAATGTGCTCTTCTGTTTCCCTCCCCAAATGTTAGATGAGAAGATTAGGACAGTTTAAAAAGTGTCTTTAGAGTGAACGTGAAGCTACTGTGAAGTAAATGAACAGCTCGGCTCGAGATATCCTGTTTGCTTGAACTCAGTTTTCGGGATGGGGGTGGTGACTATTTATTGGAGCAGGTAACCTTTAACCGGAGCAGAATTCAGACTGGACGCTGCGCCAGACGACGAACAATCGATTCCAATTTACATTTGTGAACAGGACGAAAAATGTCACGAAGCAGGTGGGTCATCCACTTTGAATGCTTTTTCTTTTCTTTTTTTTTTTAACACTCAGATATTTCATATCTATACAGATATTAGACACAGAACAGATAAGACGCCTCTGAAAAAACGTGAAAACGCAGCCAGCCGTTCGGTTAGCTTATAAAATCTATTTAAAAAAGTCGAGTAAAAAACTAAAGTGGTGACAGAGATAACCCTGCACGCTCTGACTCCATGGGCCAACCGACGCCGCCATTCCGAAAAAAGTACAGGCCTGACATAACTTTATCGTTTCCTTCGAGGGCTTAACCGCCTTTATGGAGGAGCTGGACCAACCGGCCGGACCGGAATCCTCCGCCACAGGGCTCGTGTTCCGTTTGGCAACCAGATCCTCCCCGACCATCCACTTCAGAGTCGCAACACGATTCGGCCCGCGCCGCCATCAGACTATATTGAACGCCCTTTGAGGGAGACGGGGAAGAGAGGTGGGCAGCCCTGGGAGTCGGGGGGTCTGGTTGCAGCTCTCCACAATTCGACGCGCACATCGAGATACAGGCCGGTTTAAATGGCTTTTTGTTTCGTCTACAGCGAGCCAGATAGGGAGCCGAGTGACTTTACGCCGTCGTTTGAAGGCTCGCGGTTAACGTCGAACCCGAGAGGCGACCCCCTTTTTTTGGCGGTCTCTGCGATACGAGACGAGAAGAAGACCATAGAAAGCCGTGAGCACCATTGGAAATCTTTCAGTGAGGTTCTCCGTGAAACTAGACACACAAAAGGGAAGTGGAGTCCAACTGAGACGTGAAAAAGACAAGACCCACAGAAATGCCGCGATGCTAATGCTAATAAATGCTAATAAAAGTGAGCGGACCAGAATCACCTGGGATAAATAAAGACCTGGAGTAAAGTTGAGATGATTTTTAAAGGTTTTTGTAAAAAAAAAAGAAATAAAAAGTCTTATAACCGCTGTGTTTGGGTCACAAATTAGATCCAAAAACACAAAACCGATGAGTCATGCGGAGGTTTTCCAAGGGTGCTTACCACCATTTTTTTGGAGCCCTGCTATCAAACTCAGAATCATTCCGTCATTTGTGACCTATCGTCATCCTGAGAAATTATCATCGACTATTCAGAAAATTTGGTTTTCTTTCCAGTTAATTTCTCAAGAACTGTGAGAGATGAGCATGGCTCAAAAAGTAGACGTACACGTGCGTTTATTCCCCCGCAGTTTGGGCAGAGCTCCTCCACAAACCGTCAAACCGTGTCAGACTCAAAGACGTTTAGTTTTTAAGGGCTTACTCGCGCTGATGATACTCGAGGTGCCTCGCAGAAACCAGCGTTTTATGGCGGAAAAAGGCTGATTGTCGGCTGTTTCGGAGACACTTGGGGAAACAAAGCTGACCCTCCCCCAGAGTCCACCTACATGGCAGCGTGAGAGCGGCCCGTCCATCCAGACCAATGCATCCCGCAGCTACCCCCCCTCTTTTACCCAGTTCTACCGCTTTGCTCCGGTAAAGACGTGTTCACTTTGATCGTTGGGGTGGATGTGAATGTGTGAACAGGCTCTGCCTCAGACACATCTCTGTATGATCCTAAAACAGAACGCTTTCATTTCAGTTCGGTACGCAAACAGATGAACAACCCCTATTTCTTAAAGCCCTACAGAACGAAACAAAAAGTCCAGTTTCATCAGCTGATATGTTATTTCTGAATTAGCGTCAATTGAGAAAAGAATTGAAATCAACCGCCAGTCACTGAATTCTTTCATTCACATTTTGCTCACACACCTATTTCCCACCTTTCAGACAATGAGAATAAGACCATAGTTCTTTATATTCGTGGGGGTTGTGGCGCTGTGGTTCGCTGAGATAAGAACATTTGATTGGTTTTTGATTCCGTTCTTGCATATATACGTGTTTTAAAACAAAGATATCATTTCTGGAGGTTCACTCCTTTCTACTTATCCAATGATAAATGAAGTGCCAGCCCTTTGCTAATGAGGAAAAGGAACTTTCTTCTCTTAAGGAACCTATTGGCAGCTGATTTGGAAATTGAATGCTTTAAAAATCTTAACACCATGGAGACAAACCCACCCTCCGACTGTCCGGACCTGAGATTTGTAAAAATACAGCTGATGTTACATTTGTGATATTGGGTCTGTTGATGACAGCTCGAGTCTTTCTACACAGAAAATCCCAAAACAAAACCAAGCCGGTCTTTTCCATCCCTCTCGACACGCCCCTGAACCAAGCTCCATACATCTAAGAAGCAACTGTGACACACAACTCCAAAAGATTTGCAAACTGCAGCTTTTTCGTGTCTATAACCAAATGCGAAGGTGCCTTTAGTCGTGGATTCAAGCGTGTGATTGGACAGGATGCCTCTGGTCGGGATTGTGCTTTGGTACCATTTCATACTGATAGCAGAAGGTTAGGCCCTCAGTGCAGAGGTAGGAGTGGGATTCTTACGCGTGGGGAAAGAAAGGCTAATCGCACGCCGGCGTGTCTGATTGTGACGGATTTCAAACGGAGCGCGTGCTGATTCGCTGACACTGGACGGTTGTTTGGCCGGGGGTCCGAAACCAGATATTGCTTAAAGGCTGTGGATCAGAAAGATTATGCGAGAGATAGCGGAACGCCCCCATCATTACAAGGCCCCACAGATAACAAGCGAGAGTTTTTGCATTACTGGGTCATTTATAATTTAAAAAAAGGAACGCTCCACGGTTTTTGCTGGTTTCTGGCTTTAGGTCATCATCTGTGCCGATTGAGATTCTTCAAATGAACTTTTCGAACGCTAACGAGTTTTTGCAAACTCAGGCCGATCCCGGCTTTGATCAGTGTTGAGTACAGAGGGATGGACTGCATTATTATGATGGAATTTTCAGTTCAGAGTTGGACATATTCAAGTAAAAAACACATAAACCTTCTTTTCCAACTCAAGATATAGGTTTTAAAGTCAGGAAGCTGTGTTATAATAACTGATTGTGTCATTAAATGCTGACTTTGAAGGCCGACAGGATGCAATGAGGTGCCTTCAAGATGGCCAAAGTCAGTCCAGGCCGACAGCAAAAGCAGTGGAGCGTTCCTTTTTCACAACGGCAGGCGATAGCCATCAGTGATATGCAGCCATTTACATCAGACGGCACAGGAAATGAAATGTGTGCGGAAAAAAGGAGGGGGGGGAGGGGGGGGAAAGTGCCAGTGACGACCAGCTATGGCAAGTTTGTTTTTTAAGGAAAAGTACTGGATAAAAAAAGAAAAAGAAAATAAGACTGAATTACAGAAAGTAACACCTGGCAACAAGACAAAGGGCCCCTCCCTTAATCGTGTACCGATCAGCAAAAAAAAGGCAAAACAGGATGACGAGCCGTAAGGAGAAAAAGTGGTTTGTGCTGGGCCAGTGTTTGATTTAATTAGCAATAAACGATAGAAAGAGTGCTTCGTTACAACTAGTTACACGTTGGTGGAGATCTTGTACTTGGGAGACATGTTATTATGGAACCAGATGAAGCTAAAAATGACGCCCATGGTTTTGGGGATGCGCTCGTCGTAGGCGAACGTCATGGCCTCGTGCAGCGGGACTTTGACCACCTCGATGAGCTCCCCCTCGCGGGGCTCACCTCCGCCCGCCCCCACGCAGTTTTCGTCGGACACCTCGGCGTAGAACATGGTCTGCTTGGCTCCCGTGACCCCCACGCCCGACCTGTGGGGGACAGAAAGCAAATGTCCCAAGTTTTTATTAGCTTCGTCTGAGAAATGGGGGCTTTTTCTCCCCTTCAAATATGCATCCGGGCTTTGCATTACTTTTTAAAGCATCTATGCGTGATCAATATCGGTCAAAATAATTGAGGGAATCAGCTATCTTAGCCCAAAAAAACATTTGTTCTTAGAAAGGAGTCTTTTTACTTTAGTGCTTTTCTAGCTGTGGGTGCTTGTAAAAAGGTCTGCATAGAAAATGTATGGTTTAATGGAGCGTTTTTCTCTCCCTGCTCCAAGACATCTGCATTAGAGAAATTCTCAACCTGTCTGGAGACTGGGTTGTCTTTAATGGCAATAATACCCAGCTTTTTTTTCTCACGTTCTCAGTAAATGCCGTATTTTTCTGCAGCAGCCGGCCTGGGCGGGTTATCCGCTAGCAGCTTTGCTACATGGAGTGCTTCTGTTTAAAAGCACCCTCTCATGGGGGTTGTGCGGGTTAAGATGATACCTGTCCTGTACAGTGGAGGCGGCCCACACATAACAGGCGTCACAGACAACACGGCCGGGGCCGGAGGAGGCGTCCCAGTCAAATCATAAACACGCTTATGGGAGCGTCCGGTTCGCGGGCGTCCAGCTGCTGGGCTCTGATGTGGGCCCGTTCGCTTCCTGCCTCTTTTAGCCGCCCTGCTCCAGCTCACGCTCCAGGCGCTTCGTGAGAAGTTGACAGAGACGGATGGCTGGCCCCACGCTGCCTTCCATCTCACTTACACAGCTGGAGCACTTTCAGTTTCCAATTTCACAAGCTCCCCCATAAGTGATCAACCTCTGACCGCAGCATAATGGATATCATTCAGTATTCTTACACAGTTTTATTGTTTCTAACTAACTAAAACTAAGCTAGGGCTCTAGAAAAATGGGCATTTAGAAGTTTGCTTAATTAGTCTCCAGGTACAGTTCTCTTTATGTGGATCACGTAGTACTGATGGTGGGGCTGAATCTCCCCGCGTGCTAAAGCGGGATTGGTCGACAGCATTCGGGGTTCAGTTAGCGTCCGCCCGGCTAACCTGTAAGAGGTGATCCTCTTCAGCTTGGAGGCCGGCACGTCGTAGCCGCACTCCTCCAGCACCTCCTGTCGGGCGATCTCCTCCAGGGCCAGGTCGGGCTTGTCCACCAGGCCGGCGCAGAGCTCGTAGGTGACCCCCGCCGAGGCCGGGGGCCACTGGGAGGAGCCCTCCTCCCCCGGGGCCGGCTGGCCCTCCGGGGGCTCGGGGGCGGCGGCCTCGGCGGCGCCCTCCTCGGCGGGCTTGGGCGGCTCCGTTTTGGCCCTTTCCCACTCGCACATGTAGACAGCTGCAGGTAGGAAATACATATTTCCAAGACAACTTGCTTTCTCTAAAAAGAACTCCATGTTAAAAAAGGTTGCAGGCACCCCCCACCCCACTCCGAAACATTGACAAGTGATGGCCGGAAAAACATATCAATGCCCAGACTTCCTTGAATTTAACACACGGGCGGTCTGAAAAAGCCCTCGGCGACTTCCAACAAAGGAGGTCGGAGCGCTTTGTGACGGCGTTCTATTTCTGAGACGCCATTGTCGGAACAATCCAGTTGAACAAACAGGCTTTGTAAAGTGCTGCTTTTTTGTTTCTTTTTTCCTCCCCCCCCCCATCTCAGCGAAAGTGCCCACAGGATGTACAACAATCCAACAATCTCCATCTAGGCCGGTGACAAAAAAATGAGAGGACTGAACTGTACGGAGAGCCAAAGAAAAACCAGAAAGAAAAAAAAAAAAAAACCCTACCTGGACGGAACTGCTTGACGAGGATAAAACAGTGCGAGCTGGTGTTGAAGATCAGCACCGACACGCTGCAGGAAGAGGGAGAAGAAAAGAAGGGGATTAAGGCTTAACCCTCACATTAGCAATTATGCGAGGCATAATCTCCATTAAGGCTGCAGAGCCATGTTCAGACCAAAAGTTCCACCTTTTATTTCCACCTTGTTCTACCCTCAGGGATCAGGCCACTGCTCACTTTGTCCTTCAGAGAGCGAGGCAGTCGTGTTAAACCCACGGCCCGGTTTGTGGTGAAACAGACTGATAAGTGACAGCCAGGAGGAGGTAAATATTTTTAGCTCCAGACGAGGTCCGGGTGGACCTGGATGGGGCTCGTCTGTTCAGGCTGGAGGATTTGGACTCGCACTCGAAAATCAGCGGCCGTTAAAGAGGCCCGGCACTAAAAGGCTCCCGTCCTCATCCCCCATTCGTTTTCTGTGTAACGTCGCCCACTTGGTTCACCCCCCGTTTGGTCTGAGCACGGCGTGACTCACGGCTGCTTTTACACCGGAGCTCTGGAGATAAAAACATTTGATTTCGGTTTTTGGGCCATGTTGCCAGGAAAAGAAGGAACGTTCTTAGAGAGCAGAGAGAAGAAAACCTCTAATGCATTAAGGCCCGTCGACGTTTATCCTTCCTCATTTTGCTTTTTTGGAAACTTAAAAAAATCTCTATGCATATTACCTTTTTTTTTTTTTAAATGGCATCTGACCCCGTCTTATTTTCAGGGTTTCGCAAAACATTTTAGACAAGTAGCAACACAAAAAATATTCTATTATTAAGATATAATCTGTAGGTTACCTGTAGATATCTCCATTTCAGTAACACTTGCATGTAATTTTTCCAGTTTTCATGAGGAGAATTAAGTTTAGAGCTGTCATAATCCTTCTTTTTTATTGTCTAGAGATGTCTCATACCAGACAACCAAAGACACATTAGGGTTTCTTCAATTACAAAAATGGAGGATAAATCCTTTTTTTGGCAAAAGACTGTTAAGAAACATTCTTAACAAACATTCTTAATTCTGAACATAGTTTTAATACCGGATGAAACTGAGTACAAAACCAACCAATAGCAATGCACCAAATGTCTAAAAAGGACTGGACGTTTCCTGCCGCAAACAAAAATAAAACGGCCCAGAAATAACCTCCATTCCTACTCGACTCTTTTCTAAAATAAGAACCAGAATCCACAGATCAGAGGGTCACATCACCGAGACGTGGACCGGTCGCCACCAGGAAACGGAAATAAAACAAGAAGGAAGGTCAGAGTGGGCCGCGGAGGGGTCGGCGCGGTGGGAGAGTGTGTGTTGGAGTGTGTGTTGGTCCTGGGCTCCGCGTTGGGAAAAGCGGATGCGTCTGAGGCAGCAGGAAGCCCTGCCCTGTCTTTCCCAGGCTGAGAGGGAACCAGGACTCGGCTTCTGCTCCAGAGCTGATAATAGTTTGTGCCCATTTGTATCAGATCCTTCAGCTACGCCCACAGACCTCTGAATAATTTCAGTTCTCACCGGATTAACTTTTTTGTTCGTGACCACAAATCGAAAAAATTTTAAAACCCTCAACAACTACATCAGGTAAAACCTGAAGCCTGTTTCTTCCGCTCTAGCAGAGATCAATAATAATCTATTTATCAGTAATGGCCCAGAAATCTTTACAACTACCACAATGAACAGCCATCAACCATGAAAAAAAAAACACGTCTTACAAATTCTAGTCTAACAATGCTAAAGAAAACCTTCCTGATGATACTGAGAGTAATATAATAGTTTAAATAGGTCTGTTTGGAGTTCAGCTGGTCTCCACGTGTGGAGAAGCTGTAAAGCAATCAGTCAAATTCAAGATCTGAAATCTTCAATCAATTTCCAAACACTAAACCAAAAAAAAAAAAAGAAATGGGAAAAGAAGTGAAAACAGATTACTGATGGATAAGAGGATGATAAATATGGCTAAGATTGCGTGGAAGGTCTGCTCTAAAAGTGGGACACACGGGCCTGAGGCGAGAGCGCTGTCCCTTGTGGCCGCTTTGTAGAGCCTTCACACACCAGTTCTGTTCTACTGCTTTCCCCCTGAAAGAAAAAAAAAACAGCTAGTGGCTCGACCAAGAAAGGCTAAACGGATGCTCGGGTCTTTTCACGCTCGGTTAAACTTCCTCTGCCGAGATCGGGATTAAACGGCAGGAGAGACGGGGACGTTTACAGAAAAATCCAAGGACACGACTAAAAAGGAACCACTAGTTGAAAGCTTAACGGCATCAAGATGTCGTCGCCGGGTTCCAAAATCTGGGTTAAGTGCTATATAATCCATGATCCTACTCCAGAAGCGAGGCAATGACAGCCACCAGCCAAAGCTCAGTGGCTTCATTCATTATCCTTAGAGCTTCATATAGTGCTTCCAAATACTCGTCCTCCATGTTGGTAAAACACAGGTGTTAGCCAGGTTAGCCAGTTCAGTTCTTCCCTTTTTTTTTTGCCCACTAGCCTTGGAAAGCCTTGACCGCACACTTCTGGGGGCCGGGCGACGGCCTCGGCTCAGCGAGGTCGCGCCTAATGAAGCCTTTTCTCACAGAAACGTGGAAGTGTTTGTTTTAGTGCGGGCAAAAGAGAAGTCAAGGGGCCGAGGTTCGTTTGGAAGTGAACTCTGCGAAAAGGAAGTGTGCTCTTTCCCACGTGGAGGGTTTAAGGGTTTAAGCAAAAGTTAAAGATTCGGCTGAAGTTTTTTGGGGACAACTCTGCGGATGTGGTCGTCCCACTACCGGAGATCTTTTTTTGGAGTATTTATCAAGAGTTTAAGCCTGAAACGGGCTCATTTGGAGGCACTTTTTTAAACTCAGACCCACAGCAATATACAAACACGTGAGTCCAAATTGAGTGTATCCATAGAGTGACCGAATCCTGAATATTATTATCTGGATCTGTTATTCTGCTTTTATAAAACTCAATAACACATGCAGTGTATTTCTTCAGTCAGAGTAGGTTTGCATCCCTTTAAAACCGAACTGAATTATTTAATATTTTGCTTCATTTTGAGCCTCACAAAAACTGGTTCAGTCTGGGTCACACTTTTGCAAAAGTGATCAACATTCCTGGTTCCCTTCAACATTGCCTGTAATTTTAGAGCAGGATTTCCTTTTCGAATCTTCTCACAAGTCTGAAAATGCTGGTTTGAGATTTACCTCTTTTCTCTAAAGGGGTGCTATCTATTAAAAAGCGCCTGTCCTGGAGGAAAAAGGGCTCAAATGACCTTACACCCGCCTCTAGGCAGTCTGGGAGAATGGGCACCGGGGCTTTGGCACAGGTGTGTGACATTTCTCGTAGGGTTTTGTGAGTTTTATGGCCATTTTGTTTCATCTAGACTAGCTGGTCACAATTTAGTCTGAATGAGGCGCATTCATGAAGCTATAAAAATAGCAGGAGGAAAAAAGGTACGAGGGAGAGGGCTCCAGCAAGGCTTTAATCATCACATTTTTAAAAAAAAAAGCTATTCTTTTAAATATATTTCATTTCATTCATTCATTTCTGCTGGCTGGATGGTGGCTGGGGGCCCCGCCGGCTTTGAATCCTTTGGGGGAAAATCTCTTCGGATTGCTGCATGTCGTCGGACATGAACAAGCATGTTTGAGAGATTTTCTGGCGGGCGTCCACGGGCGGTGGAGCTTTTTTTCGCCCGGCTTGGCGGGCCGGGCCAGACTGCATGGAGCCCCCCCGTCCGAGCAGTCTGGGGGCAGAGACCTTAAGAGGAACTGTGTTTTTACCTGTCATGGGTTCGCATGAAGTCCCAGGATTTCTTTGTTCCGTTCTGTAAAGAGACCAAAAAGACAGCATATGTACATCACATATAATAACAACACATGTGTTTTTTTCCTGGAGGAGAAAGATGTCAAAAAGCTCTGATTTATTCAACAGTGCTCCAGTTTAAAACATCCTCTGACTGATGACAGCACACCTGGAGAAAACATCTGCAGAGGCAGAGCGAACGGAGGCGCGTGCGATGACAAACGGCGCTCACGCCTTCCTTCGTTTTGCCTCGTGTGAAGGCTGGAGGACAAAAATAAACAAAAAAAAACCCCGACCGCACAGAGGAGCCGCGTGGCGGAGCGAGGTTGCCGCCCCGTCGCTTTGCGTGCCTCGAACTGGCCGGCGGAGATTCCTGATGACTAGACGCTTAAACATGACAGACGCTTTTGTGATGTTTTTATGCCCCGTGGACACATCACATCAGAAAAAAGGTGAACACTCCCCGCAATAAATCCGACAGCCCAATTATACGGAAGGAGGATGGAGCCCCGTGTCTGGTGGGTCCCGCACATGCTGCGCGAGTTTATACAAGTTTTAGTCGTTCATCAGCGTTTCGTAAGGTGTGTGCGTGCAGACGGGCATCTGCACCACATCTGCAGGTGGCGGCTTTAGCCCCGCCCCCCACGCGCCTAACGGGCTCCCCAGAGCTCGCTTTAATTCATCTTGATCACGAACAGGGCTCCGGCTGCTGCCGTCCCTCCTTTCCACACCGAAGACCCTGCTAAAACTTAGATTATCGTCTCAGAATTCACTGATTTACGGTGAGACAAAACCTTTGTCCCTCTGGGTTTTAACATGTATTCCAACTCTTTTCCTATATGTTGATACAACCCATTAGCTCCAAACATCAGTACAACTCTGATGTGGCGTGTCAGCTACACAAAGGAAACGAGGACTTCTGGTTCTTCTCTGATGTGCTTCCAGGGAAAATGAAGGTGGAAAAAAAAAGCAGATTCTAAACTTTAGATTCTTATTCTACAACATCAGCCGAAGGGAAAGCTCTGAGTAGATAGTGTAAAGAGCCAGTTCTTTATGAGGATTTATCAAAAGGATATGCTCTATATGAGTTGAGTTAAATCTGCTGGTGGTCTCACATTCGGATTTATGCATTTAGAAATAAGTTTTTATCTAAAGCGGCTTACAAGGAAAAATGAGAATTAACAATCTGTCTCCTGGGAGATCCGGTTTAGTACCTGCTCGACGTCTCCTAAAAGGAAATGAAAAAGTCATACAGAAGCAGCCCCTAAAAAAAAAAAGAAATAAAAAAAGACAAACCCTACACCGGCCCTCATTTAGTCATTTTATAATTTTTTGCTTCTAAGCTACTGTTCTCAATATTTATCTATTAAGACTTTTTTAAGCCAATTTTTAGTCCTAGTGAAATCTAAAAACTAAGAGTCAGTGGCCCTTCAATTCCACACTTTTTAAAAACAAAATGAATGGGAGTACACATCAGCAACCCCACAGAGGGAATGAAATTACACATTTATGATAAATTTTTTTTAATGTGAATGAATAAGTAGCTTAGCACACATTCCTCTCCCCGCATTAGCAGCCATCGAAAAAGGGTAAAGTTGGCCTACATTTCCAACGCCTGAGGAAATATGACCTTGATTCAAATTTAGGCTACACCTCCTCTCCACCCACGGGCTCTGTCAGACAGGCAGGGAGGATGGCTTCACCAGAACGGGCTTTTTGTGTT
>CAJRST010012224.1:11617642-11657511 GCA_907169785.1 Menidia menidia | reverse complement strand
TGTAGATAGGAGGGTTAGGGTTGATAAGAGGGTTAGGGTTGGTGTAGATAGGAGGGTTAGGGTTAGGGTTGGTGTAGATGGGAGCGTTAGGGTTCGTGTAGATTCTCTTCATCCAGGTTATGGTAACCCCAATAGTTTGAATAAGGGCGACATCTTCTCCAACAAGTCCACTTCCCCTTGAGATGTAGGATTATAGTTTTAAAGAACCCTAACCCTAACCCCTCTTTGGGCAGAACATCAGCTCTTTTCCATTGAACCATTAGAACCATTGAACCAGATACATGCATTAAGAGACAAAGTGTCTGAGACTTTATGGACTTAGTCTTCATTTTCATGTCACTATTTCCCCCGAAACTGCTCACATCTCCGGCTGCTTTCAGTTAGATTGAAAAAGAAGCTTGAGTATTCCTAAGGTACTTATTCTCCGATACAATAAATTGGAATAAAGCTGCATTACTCCTTTAAAAAAGAAGTAATGCAGCTGAAAAGACGATCGCCAGCTGTTGGATGAGGAAAAAATACCACACAGATGATACCAACTCTTCCCATTGTTCAAAAGCGAAAGCTACTTCGCCCATGGGTGTACAACCCCAGAGGCTCCACTCCTCTGATGCAATGCTGACCTGCATCTATTCACAGGCCGATTTATTTTAAAAGAAAAGTTTTTCTTGTGTCTTATTTGTTCAGTGGGTGAAGGGGGTGACATGAAAAGTAGCGTACAGCTTTAAGGTTTTTTCCTTTTTTTTCAATCCATAGCCTGCTGTATTATTTAAAGCTCAGTTCATATTTTGACTGTAGCGCAGATTTCAATGAGAAAAACAACTAAACCCCACTGTTTTTCACTGCTTTGACAACCTTAGAGTGCATCAGCGTGCCAGAGCTGAGTGGATGTCCTGGGATGTGCTGTGAACGCGCTCTGTGGAAAAAAACAGGAAGAGCGTGCCGCTGTTCTGGTGTAAATGGGACCAAAAGCACGTCGGGGTTTCTCGAAGTTATGAAACTCTGGGGGACAAAAATAACTCGCCAGACAGTTTGTCTGTGCATAAAAGCAAGTTTTCATCGGATTGTGTCTTCTATTTTATTTATTTTTTTGTCTGTAATAATCATGTGATAATATGATCACAGATCAGACGACTAGCAGCACCTTAACCAGCACACGGATGACATGTTTATTTCAGCAGCTACAGACTGTGTGAGGCAGAATTACACTGCCTGCAAGTGTCAACACACACACACACACACATTTACTCTAGTGTCCTGTCACCACTCACAGATGGTGGGGTTCCCCTCATTACTCTGGCCACTTGCTGAGAAGAGGGGGGCGGGGACAGCTTTAGTGGCCCTGGGGAGATTGGGCACCATGGCCGACATGGATTGGAACAGAGAGATTAGCCCATGGGGAGAGACGGCGGCAGAGAGGAAAGGAAGCAGAAGCGGGCTACACGGGAACTTGAAATGAGCGCGGTCCCTCAGGGTTGGGGCATTAGACGTGACGGGATCCTGTGTGAACGGCTACTGCGGGGAGGGCCGTATGGGCCTGCTCTTGTACGCTCTTAAGAGTCTAATAAGCATCACACACACACACACGTACCTCCTGTGATGACACAACCATGAAGCTGGCAGCTGCAGCCGGCAGACAAAAAAAATATGAAAAAAAAATCAGCTAGCATCCTCAAATACAATGGCACTCTCACTCTAACACATGCTCTCCAGCTTTTTTGTCCCGGTCCGGGCTTTGGTCTCAACTCAGAACCATCAGGAGAGGCAGCAGGGCCACACCAACACACACCACAACCAGGGAGCTGACGGCCCACGAAGACTTCACAGCCACTAAAGAGCCTACACCTGTATGTGCTTGCTGATAGAACTCTGGTGCACTCAAGGAAACACACTTCTGCCAAATCAACTGAGCAAATAAATATGCAAGATTTGAAAATTCAATCCAAGAATTTCAACTTTAAGTTACACCTCGGCAAAAAACAGGGTAAATACCAGGCTAAGGATGCGGTACAGAGGCTAAATAAATGGTAACCCACCCAATATCTGAAGGGGAGTTTCAGTGTTAATCACATTATTCTGCACACTTTTTTTGTATTTTTCCCTCCTATAAAAATCTAAGACCGTCTATTTGTTTTAACTGGCAAGTTATGCAACTTGTCTTTAACGCAGCAGACCTCAACAAACTTGTTATTAATATTTAAACCAGCCAAACCATGAGTCATCATCTTAATCCCAATTTTCCCCAACTCATTCAAAAGAAGAATTAAGCAGAGATAAAACTTCTGCTCTGCCATAAATCAGGCACCTTATACAAGTCATGACAGCCTTTTACCTTCATCAAGAGCATAACAGAGCCGTCACAAAAGGAAGAAGTGAAGGGCCACTGCTGAGGGGCTAAAGCAGATAAACAGTTCCCCGATGAATTATTCAAATGGCTATGATGCATAAATGGAAGGCAATTATCCAGCTCTAGGTAGCATCTTGTGATTTCGGTGTCGGCATGAGGCGACAGAGATAAGAGGGGTTTCCCAGAGTCAACTAGGAACAATCACCTGCTTTGTGGAGGCCGGGCAGACAGAGCGGCATTAAACGCTAATGATGCAGAGAGCCACTTCCATGTGACATTACCCACTTCTAGAGTTTGCAACTGGCGAGTGGGAGCACATATGGTTAGTGAGCGGCGGCTGGGCTTCAGATCTGCAGACGAACATGAAAGGATTGTGGAAGAGATGCTCCCTGAGCGTGACTGAAAAGCCTTTGTGGGGAGTCTCTGAGCAGCCCCTTCAGAGCCGGGAAAGGAGAGACGATGAGGATGAAAGGGAGGACGGGACACAGAGAGTCCGACATCGGCTCTTTTTTTTTTTTTCTCTCCCCGTCCCATCTGCCGTCTTTCACCCCTTCAGCCGACCTCCCTCCTCTGCTGTCTCAGGTGTGAGCGCCAAATGAGGCGAAGTCCTAAATGTGCTTCTCCCAACACGATGGCACTCGAGTTTCCTGATGACATTGAAAGCAACACTTCTAAAGAACCCCTTCTAGTCCAGTTATAGATGCACAAAAGAGTGGAAGTTTCTTTTTTTGGACCTTTTCACTCCAAAAATAGACACGATATCCTTTTCTTTTTTGTTTGTTTTCTTTTTTTAAGATTGAGAATGACTACTGGATTTCTTCTCCATTTGTCAGTATCCAGATATCAGACATTAAGTCACTCTGTGACCAGATAAACTGTTTTAAAACCTGAAATGATATGTTTAATGGAACCTCAGCTTATCAAATGCTTGTGGGATTGTTTTGATTAGCTCATAAAAAGAGATACAAAGCTGCAATGGCTGACTGTTTAAGCATTAAAATGGACTAAATTAACACCAAACACCACCTAGATCGTCATGTTTCCTGACATGTCACATTTATTAGAAGGAGCCCACGTGTTAAGGTGCTCACGAGGCTCCGTTATTTCTTTCAAAGTGACAAACAGCTTCAGAATTTCTCTGAATAATTGGCCTGCCCAGGCTCATGCAGGAGTTAGATAAATAAATAAAAAAAACACTGAACAGTGAAACACCCCTGATGTGAATACTCTCCTCAGACTGAGACAGCTGGGATCAACAAGTCTCCCGGTCTCCCACGCGCACAGACACGCGCACGGCCCGCGTCCCGCTGCTAAACGATGTCACCTACAGCCCCTTAAACTAATGTAAAGCATGTGCTCGCGCCAATGTGATGCTAAACCGTTCAAAAAAAAAAAAAAGAAAAAAAACCCTTCTGCAGCCGGGCTAGCTTTAGCGCGCTAGCCCGTTAGCCTAGCTTTCCCGGCTTTGGTACCAAAGGGCTAAGCCGGCTGTCCAGCCTCTGTCGGGGAGAAAACCGCCCGTGTCCAGCTGTTTTTCACCTTGCGGCAGCTGTGGTCAGCCGGTCGTCTCCGTCAACGTCGGCGCTTAAGGTCAGCCTCGCCGTCATGACAGCGTGCTAGCTGCGAAATGAATGGGGGGGTTGGGCTAGCCTACAGCATCCCTCCACCAGAACCCGCACAGACTCCACTCACCTGGTTGTAGTGGACCCGAAACGGCTTCAGGTAGTTGGACTCTGTGCACGGGACGACTTCAAGGTTATTAATCTCTTCCATTGCTAATAATCGGCGGTGGACTGAGGGGGGGGGGGGCTCGCCGACGCTGGTCTGTCACCGCACACACTGACAGTAGAGGAATTTCTACGGAAACCGAGAGAGGACATCAGAGCGAGGGTCCCTTGATTCTGTTTCGACTACTGTAATTCCATGTAAACTAGAAAAAAACCTTGTCAGGCATGGGTTCAGAGACAAAAAAAGCAATCTGAGACAACTAAAAGAAACCATAGTGTAAAATAGTTGACCTAAGTTTGAGTTACTAGGGTCTCACTTAAAATAATTGCTTTATTACACACTGATACTTTAAAATTAATCCTATTCATCTCCAACCACAGGGGGGATTCAGAAATATTTGACCAATCCAGAAAATAAGGAAGTTGAATTAGTAAATTGTTAAGAACATTTCACTAGAGAGGTCTTCACAAATCACAGACATTTTATTAAGTATTTTCATTTCCACACCTCCAGTCACAAGGCTGACCTTAAGATTTTATGTAGCCCTTATAGATAAATGATAAATAAAGCAGATGCTTTTGATGGCGAGGACACAGATGAACTAAGACTCTAAAAACTAATTTCTCCTGTGACTGAAAGGCTTTTCAGTGATCCTCCAGGGTGTCCCTGGCCAGTTTGAAAACAGAGGAAGTCAATTCAAAATGTCCATGAAGTACCTGTTAACCTACAATAGTAACAGCCAAGAGGTAAACAGCAACACAATGGAGTGGTGCCGTGTCTCACAATTGTGTTTAGGTGTTTTCACAAAGCGTGACATTTAGGTCACAGGTCGAATCAAGGTAACACAAAGGATAAACCCTGAACACTTGCTGCTTTGTTTATGGACAACAGCACGTCTGGTGTTCGTGTGTTTATGTGCGTCCGTGTATGAGGAAGCAAATAATAAACCCTTAATTAAGCTTTCCAAAAACAACTTTCTTTAAAATGCTGAAAAGCACGTGCATTCATTTAAAAGTTTGTTAGGCTGCTAAAACTCTTTTGAAAGCTGAACTCTTTTAGCTTATGAAAGTTTTCTTTATCATTATTTCCCAATATTTTTTCATAAGGTTGCAGACTAGTAGACCCCTAATTTTATTATATTCATTTTTCAATCAATTCTCCTCCATCCTTTCATTAACTTACAAAGGTTGATTACTTCTTCCTTTTTTAATGTTTTTTTTTCACACACTCATTGTGCAACATCCTCGTGCATTAAATCTGTTTTGGTTAAGGTCTGGTATTGGGCCTCGTAAATCTTCAACCTTTATCATCAACACAAACGTGTCCATGCCTCCCGTGATGGTTTTCTCCTCGGTGGGGTCGGGGGAAATGCTGCTTTAGGCTTCCTGCCCGTGTTGAAAACCAGTGACATAGGCTTCTGATCTGCTGGCAGCATGTGATGACATGGAAGTGAGAACAGGATGACCTGACTGTACTCCAGCATGGTTTCCCTCCGCGCAAAAAGCAGCGAAAACTCCACAGATAAACCGTAACACAGCCTCTCAGTGAGCAAATCTATCCGACTGGAATTCAAACATAATCTGTTCAGGTCTGATTTTGCCACCCACTCAGAGGTCGCCCCCTCTAAGACAACTACAACATTCGCAGAGTTTCTTCTTTGTCAACAGCAATGTAATAATCCAGCTAATGATTAATGTTTGTTTTGCCTTAAAGCACCTTTCAGTGCTCAGGTCCACATCCAGATGTGGTTTCTCATCAGCTGAAACATGAGCAGAGGTCCCGACCCCCTTGCTGTGCTGAGTAATGAATGAGAAATGGGTGTGGGGCTTCTTTCTCACAAACCCTATCAAGACGGGCGAGGCTGCATGATGTCACCATCTCACATCAATGACGGCCTCATAATAAAAAACACAATCTGCAGAAAACTCCCATCTGAATGGAGCCGACTTCCTCCAGCAGGCCCGCACCAGTCCACCGCCCACCGCACAAGGACAGGACGTAACACTCTCGTGAACTGATTTACATCTAAATAAATACTTGCCCAGACCAAACAATGTGCCGACCGAAAGGAGGGACCGGCGTCTCTCCGCTGGGCAAGTTCAATTTATGTCCACCCGATCCGGCCAAGCTGCAGGCCACGATAAGACGGGAGGGACTGCTGGACCGAAAGCCCCTCCGGCCCGCTGGCACTCTCTGAAAAGTGAACACAAAGAAATGGCAATAGATGCAAAAGGAGATGAAACAACTAGAAGCATGAACACAGTCGCCTAGATAAACATTCCTGTCAAATCAAGCGTTTCTGTGTTCTAGGTTTGTGAAGTTTGATTTTTGACCCGATGCAGGCAGACAGCGGTCAGCTCTCATTATCAAGTCATAAGGTTAAGTTGACCTAAGTGTTAAGGTTTGAAAAGAGATCCCTGATTTGTTTTCTTTCAGCAGGAACACAGAGTGAAATAGAAATAAATGTTTCTTAATTTTTTGTTATTCACAGTAACTTTCTATGTTTCTGTTTTAAGAAGTGAGTTTTCTCTCAATTAAAGGTTTAAATTAAAGGTTTAAATAATTTACTAAAAGCTGTCTTCGGCATATCTCCAGTTTATGCAGCATCCCAGTTTTATTGGAAACAAAGTTGCTGATTTAAGCCTTAATAAAAAGTAACTACCAGTATTTTGCCAAAGGACTGATAACTATGTTACAACTAAGGTGATATTATCTACTGATCTTTCCTTGAATGCAAAAAAAAAGTTCATTTTTAAAAAATCCTCCTGGACTCTTTAAGTGGTGGTTAAGGCCCAATGTTGTTTGATTTGTGTGTAGTGTTGAAGATGCTTTCAAACAGCCTTTTTTTAAGATTAGAACCAGCCTTCCTTATCGTGACCCTGACCCCGTTCAGCATCAGCTCCCCTGACTCTCTGGTTCTGATGCTGCTTCCCCAACAGATGCCTGCAAAGAAATCCGCTCCATAAAACATGAACTAGTTAAAAACGTCTTTCTGCAAAAAAATAAATAAAAAAAACACTTCAGGAAATAAAAACGAGCTCTGTTTTTTCTTGGAGGTTAACTCCGGGTTGCATTTCCAGTCTAGTCTGTTCTCCACCCAGCTGTGTGCAGGGTATGTGGTTGTGTTCAGTCTTCTGTGCATAACTCGGTGCAACAGCCACTCCTGCCTGGTGACAGGTTATCTGTTATAGTAATTTTTATCTACCGCCTGGGTGTTGTTCCCCGCCTTGGCAATGCGTGAACAAATTCACCGAAGGAAGAGCCAAACGGGTTTTTTTTGCCTCCAAGGTGAGGTCTAATGCCAGCGCCTGATGTCGGGTCTATTCCTGGGCCTCGTGTGAACATCGCATACAAAGAGGTTTTTCCAAAAGTCTTATCAGCTCCTCGGCCACGTCCCGGGGCACCCGTAACGTGTTAATCCCGTCCTTCTGAGAACATGGAGGACGAGAGCCGTGTCAGTCACGACCAATTACAGTCCGCAGGCAGATGATGGAGGCCAGACTTCCCTGGACTTAGCTCGACTTCAACCATGGAGCCCCCTGAAGCCACCGCATCCGTCTCCCAGTCCGTCCTCAAAATTTAACCTGCTCTGTCTTCACAACTTTAAGGAATCTAAGTTAAAAACACAAATTCAATGGAAAAATCATATTCTGGGGTGTTGACACAGTCAATGGAGTTTAGCTTCCCTAAGATTATATTATATTCACAAGCAAATGCATTTTTGGATTAAAAAAACACAAAAAAAAGATTTTTACTGATGTGGAAAAAAAGTGAATAGCCTCATTGCTAAGCTAGCAGCTGTTTTGTCTAAGTTTGGGTCCACGTAGCTCAAAGAGAACTTTACTAATGTGTATTTTGGAGGGGAAAATCTTTTTTTTTGTGGCCTATCCATATCTCCATAGTTTATCAGTCGGGGTCAAGCAGGGATTGAAGCCAGGGCCTTGGGAATGCACTTAGCAAAGGTGGCCGCTGCGCCTCTGTTAGCGAGCTCAAGGTGTGGGTCAAGATGGCCGCCTTCCACCCGTCCAGCAGTCTGGACGCTCAGCCGCCACTGGCCTTGCGGAGGAGACGCTCCCAAATCCCCCCACGCGAGGCCGGGTTTCAAAATAGCGCCGCGTGTCAAAAGGGCACGTGATAACGCCGCAAAGAAATGTGCACTTTGTGTGTTGGGGGTCCGTGAGGAGCCTTGTTGGAGACAGCGAGATGTGACAGTGACATGGCTGGAGCTGAGGGCTTTGTGTGTTGGCATATTTAAAGGAATCCAATCAATGTAATCAATGTTCTCCCAAAAGTCCACTCTGAGCAAGTGACTATCGCTCCATCGTTTTGGTGCTGTCTCTGCTGGTTTACTGGGTTCCTGGTGAACTCTAGACTACGTTTCCTCCAACTTTCGGAACAACCCCCCCGCGGCCCGTTGTCGTCAGTCCCTGGATGTGGGCTTCCTAAACGTGGCCAGAGTTAGTGTTTTTTGTCCTCATTATTCTACCAGAGAATAGAAGCCTCACCCACAAATGTGCCTTGGCTTGGTGGGGTTTCTGGCCCTTGTTTGTCTTCCTTCGATACAAATAAACATGAAATGACCTCAAGCTGAAGAAAAGTGTCGGTATTAGTGCAGAATAAAGTCAGCTGAAGGTAACTAACACACTTATGATTTACTGTAGATGACCAAATCTGCATCAGATATCTAGATTTTGATGGTCCACAGGGGTTAGTACAGGGTTGATACTTTATTCCTAACTTGGAAGCAAAGTAAAACCTATATTCAGTCACATGATCTGTAGTTTGTGGTTGTACAGATCATTACATACGTGGTCATTTTGAGGATTCAGCACTGGGATGCCGGTAGAACTCCTGTGAGAAGGTTTGGCATGTTGCCAACACAATGGTGCGTTTTTCTCCAGCATCTCCAGGAACTCCAGGAATCATCTAATCCCGACCCTAACCCAACCGCATCCCGCATTGTGTCCCCACACGAGTCAAACTGTGGGCCGGGTGCTCTGATCATTGAAGCCTGAACCCACGGGACAGCTGCTGCTGCTCCTCTGTCCCACCTGCTGAGAGGGGGGGGGACTATTTTAACAAGCCAGACCCATTGTCTTTCCACCAAGAATGAGTGGAGAATGTGGCGTCTCTGTGGGTCCCACAGTCTTTTCCTTGTGTATTGGTGACCGGGGTGAGGGGCAGGACGTGGCCGTGTCCCCCCCCCCCCCCCGTCATTCACCTCACCGTGGGAGCACATGCCATCGGAGCTAATTACCTGCCTGGAAGGACCAATTAAGACGTTCTCTAATGCTCCCTAACAATCCTGACAATGAAAACTTAAGCTCCACAGCTGGCCTACAGTATTGAGCAGGGTAGCTTTGAGCGGGACGGGTTTAGACACAAAAAGTTATTGTTTGTGTGGGATTGTTTGAACTGGGACTTCGATTCTAAGACATCTCTAACCAAAAACAGTGGAAAAAATCCTCGATTTGAAGAAATCATTCACACTTTCTGGGCTGGCCAGGTGTCTTTTAGTAATGAATTTACCTCAGTTGAGTTTGATTTTGTGCGTATTTACTGTGTTACATATTTCTATCATATCATGGATTGAAATGGAAGAATCCTCAAATTAACCATTCCCATGGGAACAGAAATCAGGTAAAACAGCCAACAAGACGCCACCCAAAACAAAATCTCATACAGAATAACAGGCCCTCTAAATGTAGGTGTCAAGATGTTCTTTTTTGTATCTTAAATAAAGAAACATCATCAAGATTTTTTCCAACACTTAAATGTGATCATTCTCTTCTTATTGTCAGTATTATCCTTACGAGTAGGTTTAAATACAGTAACCTGCACGCGCTTCTCGTGTCCGTCGGCCTGGAATAAAGCTCCCCTCTGATTGGTAGATGGTCCCGTTCAGGCCTGAAAACAAATTCATCTGAAAACACGCTTTCCATCATCCCAAACAAACGATGTTACCCCGGTTCTACTGTCCTGCTGGTGTCGGCGGGGGGACACTGATGAGGTTAGGTGGGTGAAATACTGCCTCTGGATCTCGGGATAAACGGATTTGACGCGGGCGGTGTGAGACACAATGTTCCACCTGACAGAATTAGGGGTCCGCCGTGGTGACAATGTGCTGCTGCCTAATTGAATCCCAGACGCTATGAGATCGTTCATTCGGCTGCAGGAAGAGAAATGTTTCCCCAGATCTCTCGTGTGATGATGCACTCCGGGGGGGAAACAAAAACAGTTTCCACCACAGACGGAGTGTTTTTAACCCCCTGTAAGATTCTCCTCTCCCATGTGTTTATAGTTTTTTTAATCCAGAGTGTTCAGACTCATAATTTCATGCAGTGATTTGTGGTTGGATCACAGCTCTTATGTGTGAGAAAAATCTGGAAGATTTGTGGAATTTTGATTCAGATAACATATCTGTATGAAACCAGAAGAATTCAAAGACATTCCTACTTACTTTTGTATATGTTTTTAAAGACAATTACGCAGATATCAGGTTTAATTTAAATTTACACTAACTGTAATAACGTGATCTCTGCTGTGCTAACATGCACTGCGTTGTGGGGGCCATGCACGCTCACCATCTTTTCAGCTCCATTTCTTGCTTCTTAACCTCCGGCCATGTTGCAACAGCCAGTGATTTATTCATTTCGTCTTCAACTGATTGCACTTTACAACAGTGACGAGATGGTCATTTATCCAGCTGCGACTGAGTGGAGCAACACAGAAATTAAAGAGATGGTAGAAAATTGCTCCTAATTTCAGAGGAGGGAATAAGCACAGTTTGTGTAATCATTCCTTCACAGTATGAAAAGAGACCGGGGAAAGAAAGAAAAGGTTGAATTTGAATGATTCCAATGGGAGAGTGTCTGGGCTGTTTAAACTAAAACTTAAATGAAACGACAAAATGAAGGTTCCTCTTCACCAGACGACCAGAGTAGAAAACCCCCCGCTGCCATTCAGACCCACAGCACGTCTGAAGAAGGCTTTCCATTTTGGCCCCTCATCCCAAAACCTACATTTCCTGCTCCGACCAGCTCTTCCACTTTTCCCTCCAACACCTCGCAGGTATCTTCCTCTCTGTGCCCAATCCGTCTCTTCCCCTTCGTCTCCTTTGTTTTGTTTACGTTTGCCCGCCGCATTTCTCAGCAGCACCACTCTGTGACCCTGACCTGATCTCTCCTGAACCACACACCCCCAAAAAAACAACAAAAAACATACAATCACACAGAACATCGGACTGTCCCAGCACCGCTGTAAGTTGATCTGATGATTGAGAATAACAAATAATCCTTCCGCCGATTGATCGGAGCTGGTCGGTGGTGACCTGGAGGGGGGGGGGGGGGTCAGGGGATCCATACACCGCTGTCCCCCATTCAGCTTGACCGCAGCCATTGTTGCTGGGGGCAGGAGGGTGGAACCACTCTCCCCTGATGGCTCACTCGAGGGTGACGGTTTGGAAAGTCCACTCTGACCCTTGATTTCACCCCTCCGGGCACACCCCGCGTGCCCCCCCCCCCCCCCCCCCCTCGTCCCTCCATCATTTTCCAGCCTCCTCTCTGGTCATTTGACCTTTCAGATGAACTCTGGACACTGTCCGTGTCAGTCACTTTTTGACTGTTTTGGACCAATGACAGCTGCAAGATCAAGGGTACGTGTAATTTAAACATATTTAATATTTAAACTATTTATGCCAGTTCCTCTGTTTCAGGAAGGGTGGGGGGAAATTAACAAACCACAGACAGTTTTTTACCTACAAAAAAAGTCAAAGGATCATCATTCATAGACCCACAGCGCCCTCTAAAGCTCGATCCCAGCACAGCAAAAGACATTAAGTCATATCTAAAGTCATTTCACATTCGGTTACTTGTTTATTATCACTAAAATATTACAACACGAGCATCTTTGAAGAAAAATAAAACACAGAAATTCAGAGAAAGCAAAAAGTGTATATTTATTTTACAATCGAATGAAAAAGTACAAAGTCATCCTTTTCAAAGAGATTATTCGTTTTTGACACTTAGTATAAAAAAACTGAAGATATTTACAAACTAAATGTTCAGTGGTTTAAGCTGCTGTAAGTTGAAAGTTTGTGACTTTCATCAGTCACAAACTGAAAGAAGCCACAGAACACCAAAAAGCAGATTTCAAATCATTTAGGAAAATATGAACTGAACCAAATTCTACAAGAAGTTTAAATTCATTATGATCCATTTCATCAGACATCACCAAGAGTAATTTCCCACCAGTTTAAAAAAAAAAAACAAAAAAACATTTGGACTCGAGAGTCTTTCCAAATAATGTTAAGTGGATCCAATTTAAGGCTGAACCGGAATTTTTCATTCCAACACTATAATGTATTTTTTCCATTAGAACAAGCAGAGAAAAGTTATTTACAACAAATAGGAAAAATAATTGAGCGGAAACTGTACACTATATATCTATCAAAAGAAAAAAAAAGAAGAAAGCCTTCTCGATAGAAAAGAAAGCTTTAATGTCTTTACAATACGGAGTTCAATTACGAAGAGCTTGGATGGAAATGCGATGGTGGACGTAGATCAGGTCAACACAGCAAAGTGTTATTAATCTTTTTGATGATCCTAGTCAACAAGTTCCTGGCTGGAGTGAAGGATGTCATGATTTCTTCGATCTGTTGGATTCTGCAAAGAAACAAATTGATTGAATTGATTTAGTAAGTCTGGCTTCAAAAGGAAGAGATTACTTCTTAACTTTTTAGACAGAGACCAAACAGAACCTATAATGTTCAGAAGTTCAATGAGGAACATTTTGTGTGGAGCAAAGAAAGCCCTCAAGTCAAACGAACCCTTTAGAATCTGAATCTCCAGAGGAACTTATAGTGTTAGGGGTTCCCCAGCATTCCTGCCGCTTTTACGTCCCACTCTGACTTACGTTGTGCTCCCAGTGATGTTTTTGAAGCTTTCTACATGAAGGACGTAGGACTGGTCCCCCAAACCGACGGAGAAGACCACCTCAAACTTGGAAAATGTCTTCAAACTGCTGAAGACAACGTGGACTCTGCAGGAAAACAAACTATTAAACAGAGTGTTTCTCTTCTAGTTTAAAGGTGTAGAAAATGGTAATGATTTCAGACTGAGAACATGCAGCAAAATGTTATCAGAGAACTTCACAAGTCATATTTTTATGAGTCTGGATGTAAAAACATCATAGTTTCATGGATGGGTGGTAAAGGAGGGAAGACGAGCTCTCACCGGGTGCCCGTGCAGTCGATGTGGAGAATGTTAAGCCGTAGAGCTCCCCACGTCTTCAGCAGACGCAGCTCCTCTCCCAGCAGACGACAGCGACTCACCACCAGGCTGATGTCATGGAGCAGCTGGACCAAACGGCAGAAACCATCAGTTCAGTGCTCTGTCTCGAGGGCGCCGCCTTCAAAAACGCTCCTAAAACCAAACCCGGCTCCATTCACACCTACCTTGGGAAGATGTCTGCTGGTTGGGTATTTCTCCACCCAGGCCGGTTCTCCCTCAACGTACTGGGACACCAGTTTGTGAACGAGGCGAGCGTGGAACTGGGACTTCTCATCTGGTAAGACAGCAGGTGTTTTAGAATATCCTCACTAAAGATGCTGATATCCGACCACATGCAGATTATTTTAGGCCGCAGAAACACAAACTCCTCGGTTTCAGTCTCTCACCATCAAGCTCTAATTTAAAGGCGATGCTTGTTATCTTCTGCTCCGATTCGATGTCTGCGTCACTTCCTTAAAAACAGGAAAAGATATTAGAGCGGTCCGAAAGCAGTCGAGTCCCAGGAAAAGAATGTTTCAAAGAGAGTAAAACACAGAGGTGGCAGTTAGTCAGTTAGGTGGCAGTTAGTCAGTTAAGCATTTAGTCATCATTTCAGGCAATTTACTGACGATGTTTTAGGAGACCAGAAAAAGCCATACCACTGGACTTTTCATACACCAACTGCAGGAGCATGGTCTCATGGAGGAAACTGTAGACTGAGCAGTCGTCCTTCTTCTCTCTGAACTTCCATTCGTTTAACCTAATGTTAAAAAACAAAAACAAAAAAAAAAAAGATTTCACCTGATGGTCGCACACGAAAACGTCAGTTATTTTATTTTTTATAAAAAGGTCTGTGACTTCAGAAACTGACTCATTGAGCACATCCACATGGTTCTCCAGGTTCCTCGTCTCAGCTTTCAGCCTGGTGAGTTTGCTTGAATTCTGCTTTTTCTGCATCTCCAGTTCAGTTATTTGCCTAAAATGAAGAGATGTTTCCACATTCATATTGTTTTTCAGAACCCATAATAACTGGGGGGAAATGAAAGCCAAATGGACGAGCTACTGAATACCTCACCTGTCACTGTCGGCCAAGCGTTCAGTGACTCGCTTCATTTCTGTAGACAGAGAACACAATAAGGACAATGTTTTATGTTCAAAGGCATATCAAGAAGAATACAGCAATGGTGATTAAATAGATCGGGTTGCTTAATGTCGCACCTTCCTGCAGGGTCTTCAGACTGGGTTTATCTTCAGATCCTTTTTCTTCAACCGCGGTGAGTTCTGAGTGGGAAGAGGAGAAACGTCGGGTAAAGTGCTTCTGCCGCCTTTTGGCCACCAACGCGACACCCCCGTCTCAGCTGGAGACATACCTGCTTGTAATTGACCGATGCAGTCATCCAGACTTTTAATCATCACATCCGCCTCCTCTATTTTTCCTCTCAGTTTCTGCTGCTCTGCCTGAAGGAAAGAGGAGAATATTCAGAGAAGTTCAAATTCCTGGTCCTCAGTGTCGGAGCTGAATATCTGAAACCGAGTCCTCACCATGTTGGCCTGCACGAGGTTAGAGTACAGAAGCTCCTTCATTTCATGCGACTGAACTTTGCTCATTTTTCTAAAGAAGTTGTTTCTCTCCTTTAGTTTAGCACCGAAAGATTTGATCTGTTGATTCAAACAAATGAGGGAGGTGAAGCGAATTTATGACGATCCAGAAGTTTCACGCATAGAAAACAACATAGACTCAATCTATGAACAATCCCTTATAGAAGTTAAGCAAACCTTCTCTTCTTACCTCTTCCTCTGTGGAGTGCCTCATCTCCTCCCACAACGCTCGATTCACAGCCTTAAGATGTTTGTCCAGATCCTGCATTCGAACCTTCAACCTGGACAGGGAACAAAAGCGATTGTTTTTTAAACCCTTACTCATATATCCCAATTTACAGATCATGCAAATAATATTGCTAACTTTTTACAATCATGCATCTGTTAGTTGTATTTCAGGATTTTAAGAGGCTTTCAGGTTATAGAAGATGATGAGAAGAAGCTCTTCTCCATCATGTAGGCACATTTCTTTAAATACTGCATGTACAGAGCTCATTCCTTTTCACTCATCACCATGTTCTCATACCCTTCAACCCTCTCTGTCAGGCTCTGGATGTCCGAGTCATAGACCAGCTGTTTGGGGCGGCTTATGTGCCGGTCTTTCAATAAATCCATTGGTGTGCTATCTGTGTCTGACAAAAGCTTCAAGAAAAAAACAAAAACAAAAACACATTATATCTTATTTAGCTGTACAAACGTAGGCTTTTTATATGTACATTGAGGTGAACTTACTCTGCCTGGAACTACACTTTGCCGAGGATTGTGGATGACGAAGTCTATGTTGAAGAGCTTGAAGAACTCCAAAACTGTTATTGTGCCGTCTTCTAGTTTCTGTGATCGATTGATAGGAGTTACAAGAGGTATTCAAAAAATGTTTTTGATTATATATATATATATAAATAAAAAAAGAAAGAAAAGAAGAACATACTTTCTGAACATCACTGTTATAATCCTCAAGGTAGGATTCAAACAGGCTGTGTTTGATGGCTGAAAACAACAAAAACATACAAACATCAAACCAATATCTTCACTGTACCTCAATCATTCCTAATCATTTCAAATCAAAGCCACTCACTTGACTCGTAGGCCGTTTCACATCTGCTGGCTGTGTGACTGTGACTGGAGGAGTCGACGTTCTGCGTGGCGGCCTGAGCTGTAGTGACGTCCCTCTCACAGTCAGCAGCGTCGCTTTGAAGAGCCTGGAGAGAAACAAAGGAGTGAATCTCTCAAAAAAACAGCACAGATCAATCTGGAACCTGTAAAGCTGCAGCAGCCACAGACAGAACTGTGATTATTTGTTTATTTCTACCATTAGCTTAAATATTGTCATCTACTTATTTTAAAAGCACAATTTACTGATATTGCTGATCTCAATCTAAATTCTAATCTTGAATATACAGCTCTCAATTCATTCATAAAGTAATTGACATACCGGCTCCACAAACTCTGAGCACGCTCTCAGTCTCTTCTCATCCTCCTTTTTGACTTCATCCTCCGGTAGAGGTCTCTTGTGTCTGTGGACGGGACCAAAGCGGCCTTCTTGAAACAGATCTTCCTTCGAAGGCTCAAACACGTCCCACTCCAGGGAGGCAAGCTCCACCGCAGAGACGTGGTCAGGACTCCTGCCGTCCAGTGTTTCCGACATGTCCTCGCAGCTGCCCAGCTCTTCATCGTCGATGTCGCTGACGTCGTTCCCCGACTCTTTCAGCTGATTGGCTGCGCTGGCGGCAGCGGTCATCTTCTTTACCTCTTCGGCGTTGCTCCTGCGGGGCAGTTTTGCCTTGAAGCCTCCCACTGACAGTCTGGACATGAGCCGTTTTGTCTGCAGGTTGAAGGGCGTGGCCGGAGTTATTTCGGACGGCTGCTCGGCGCCGTTTCCCGCGCTCACCTCCGGCTCTGGCTCGGCCCCGGGCAGAGACGGGGCTCTAGCCTCCGGGTTTTCCTCCAGGTCTGGGTCAGACTGGGCCAAAGGGGCCGTGCAGATGTCCGTGGCGGTCTCTTCAGGCGCTGCATTTATCATGTGGCTCAAACGCCTCACCTTCGACTGGAGGTCAGCTAGACTCATGCGCCTCGACGTCCGTGCACTCTTGGTGTCGACACCTGGCGAACTGTCCAGCTTCTGTGTCACAGGACAGGCCGCAGGTCCTGGTTTCGTGGCCTCCGTTTCATTTGAGTCCGGATAATGTGGAGGATTTGTGATTTCCAAAGCATTTGGGCTGGATATTACCAGTGCCTCAGTGTTACGGGAAGACAGCCCATTTTTCCTCACAGGATCAAAACTTCGACTGTCAGGGGGTTCGTCTGAGTAAGTTTGTTCCAGGATGCACCCCGTTTGAACCTCAGTCATGTCCATGCTTGCACTGATTTCTGAACAGTCGGCCACTGTTTTATTCACTGGCTTCTCAAAAGTCGAAACCAATCCTGGAGCTTCATTTTCAGCACTCGTGTTGGATTTCGGCCTTTTTAACTGCCCCTGACAGTCAGCTGAAACAAGAGTTTCTGGAGGAAATGGTGTATGTGGAAGGTGTGCTCTCTGACCGTCCAAGGGACCACTTGCTTCAGCCAGCAGGTTTTTTAATTTTCCATCTAAACTATCTGCTGATGAGGCCACTTTTAAATGTGGAGCATCATCCTCGCTGTCAGATTTCTTCACCCTTTCTTCCGTTTGGTCCGGCAAAGAAAAAGTAGAATTACTGGCAATATTGACGGTGAGGCTGTGGGTCATTTCCATAGCAGCATCACTTGTAGTGAACCTCACGGTTTTCTCTCCATGTGGAGGAACGAGGTCTGCACTTAGATGTGGCTTTCGTTCAAAGTTGGTTGAGTTATTGGCAGTGGGATCGTGTGCCAGGGCCCTGGGGGTGTTCCTCACAGCAACAGCCTCAGTCCTTACATTGCTGGTTTCAAAATGGGTGGCAGTAGTGGAGCGACTTCCTCTCACGTCCATAGCATCATCATGTTCTGCAAACCTCGCAGTCCTCTTTCCACTGGCAGGCAAAAGGTCCACAGGTTGTTGGGGCAGCGTGTCCAAATCAGTAGCAATGTTGACGGTGTGACTTTTTGTGACGTCCATGGCTGCGTCGTCCGTGCTGAACCTCACGGTCTTCTCTCCACCGGCAGGTAGGAGGTCTTCCTTTTTTTGTGGCAGCGTGTCCAAATCAGTGGCAATGTTAACAGTGAGACTTCTGGTCATGTCCATGGCTGCAGATTTTTCTGTGAATCTCATGGTTTTCTCTCCATTTGAACTCAAAACGCCCAAATTCTGGTGTGAAAGCAAATTCAGATCGGTGGAGATGTTGACAGTGTGACTTTTTGTGACGTCCATGGCTGCATCATAAGCACCAAACCTCACCGTCTTCTCTCCTCTGGCAGGTAGGAGGTCCTCATTTTGATGCGTTTCCATAACCAAATCGGTAGCAATGTTGACAGTGTGACTTCTCGTCACTTCCATGGCTGCGTTGTCCGTGCTGAACCTCACCGTCTTCTCTCCACCGGCATGTAAGAGGTCTTCATTTTTTTGTGGTAGTGCTTCCAAATCAGTAGCAATGTTGACAGTGAGACTTCTCGTCATGTCCATGGCTGCAGATTTTGCAGTGAATCTCGTAGTTTTCTCTTCACTTGCAGTCAAATAGTCCAATTTTTTCTGTGGAAGCAAATTCAGATCTGTGGAAATGTTGACGGTGTGACTTTTTGTGACGTCCATGGCTGCGTCAAAGGCACTAAACCTCACCGTCTTCTCTCCAATGGCAGGTAGGAAGTCTTCATTTTTTTGTGGCAGCGTGTCCAAATCAGTATCAATGTTGACAGTGAGACTTCTGGTCATGTCCATGTCTGCAGATTTTGCTGTGAATCTCATAGTTTTCTCTCCATTAGCAGTCAAATAGTCCAAATTCTGGTGTGAAAGCAAATTCAGATCGGTGGAAATGTTGACGGTGTGACTTTTTGTGACGTCCATGGCTGCGTCATAGGCACTAAACCTCACGGTCTTCTCTCCACTGGCAGGCATGTCTATGTTCTGCTTTGACAGCAGTGGTAAATTGGTGACGATTTTCGCGGTGTGACTTTGTGTGACGTCCCTACATGCGTCATCACAAAAAAACCTGATTGTTTTATCTTTGCGGACATCTTCGGCTTCCAACTTAATCTGAGGAAAAGAGCAAAAACAAAACAATTAGCTTTCACTGAAAAGTTGAATGACTCCTATTCATTAAAAACAAGAATAAACATTGCAATATTACAAATCGGTATTCTCTAAGAAGCCAAACGGCTCATCACTTCGTTTGGCCTGCAGTGCATTAGACACACCAACATTGAAAACTACTTTGAAATGTAATTGGTGAGGAAAAGATTATCTTTTTTTTAAAGGAGAAACTCCATGTTTAATCTCACCTGTTGTCTTTGCATTGTTGTCTGCAAAGAAGTCTTCAAAAACTTTTCCATACCTGAACAGAAAGAGAGAAATTATTTAATTACAATTTTGAACTAAGCAGCTTTCTTGGAAAAATGTCAACCTCTAGGAAAATATTTCCATAAGATTGTCTGCTTCTGAAATTCTAACTGAAATAAATAGGTTTTGCAGCCTCTGTACCGTGACTGTTAGATGACTCGGGCTCTCCACTACTCTGCAGATGTGAAGTCGTCTCTGTCTTCTTTGGTTTATAGCCTTGTTGGTACATGCCTCCTGAGGCTAAATAATCTGCACCCGTGGTTTCAAAGATGCGGCTTGTCTGGACCTCGGTCATATCCATGCTCACATCACCCTCCAAAACGCCCCCGGTCTGAGGTTCAGTCATATCCATGACCGAGTCATATTCCACGTAGATTGTCTGGCCAATGGATTGTGCCGGTCTAACACTCCCGTCACTTGGTATCGATAAGCTTGCCAAAAGGTTATCATATCCTGGGTCCAAACTGTGTGTGGATGAGTATCTGTTTTCAGGTGGACCACAGGTCTCACCCTCGTGTTTCCTCTCAGAGTTGACTGAATCTGACAACATATTATTGGCAATATTCACTGTGAGGCACTGAGTAATATCCATCGCGGCATCATCTACAGAGAACTTCACAGTTTTCTCTCCACATGTGGGTGAAGATCTCCCACTCTTGGGCAATTGCGGTTTAAAACCGGTGGCTATGTTTACAGTGTGACTTTGTGTCTCATTCATGCAGGCATCATCTGCAGAAAACCTCACTGTTTTCTCTCTATAGTCCTCCTCAGTTGAAATGTTTTCCTGTGGAAAAGGAGAAGGCCAATCAGCAGAAGACAACACGTATACCAAACTTTGGAGCTATTAGCTCATTATTAAGACATTTAAGGGTGACTGTAAAGAGATAACATGTCCAAAACACACCAACAAATAAAAAAATGAGTTCAATTCCATTTTTTAAAATATAATCTACAGAAAAACATTGATAAGAAATTCAAAGTAAGCTGTACTGGAGCTGACCTGAGAAACAAAAGACATCAGGTTAACACCAACTCACTAAACTGTCATTTATAACTGGACTGTTGCGGTGACTGAATGTTAAAACCTGACATGGATTTTATACATGAAAAAACAAAATAAAAAGAAAAGTGAAATCAGTCTGAGACTCACAACAGGTCTTTGATGAGCATTTGACGGAGGGTTCTTCAAGGTGATTTCTGAATGTGGAAATAAAAAACAAAACAGAATTTTAACATAAAACCTGTCAAAGTTTAAAAAGTTAACTTTAAAATTCAAGTGGTCAGTCACACTGACCATTCTATTACTGAGACTATTTAAAAAAATAGTTTTTTTGTACCTTTCAGATCTACTGCTCCCACAATTTCACTGCTTTGCTGCTGTTTCAACTCAGCCATCTGCGATGCTCTTGCATACATGTACTCGGAGGGAAAGAGACACTGAAACGGGTCATCATCATCACCAGTTCCCGAAATAGGGCCTGTCTGCGCTGCAGATATGTCCATGCTCACATCGTCGCCTGGAAAGAACCCTTGAAGCGGCCCGACAGTCTTCTTGGTGGTATTTAGTGACTTTGGAACCAGGTTTTCTTTGTCCACAACATCTCTGGGTGTTTTATTCACGCCAAGGGAGAAGTTTGTCTCTTCAGAGAGTGATCCAGCCAAAGGCGTCCTCTTGGTGATCCCAGCATTGCTGGAACTGCTTGTTTTGGAGAGACTTGCAAGGAAGTTCTCAAATCCAGGATCCATAGATGCTACTTTTGATATATTTTTCTTCTCTGTGTTACTTAAATCTGCATTTCTGTCCGTCAGTAGTGATCCTAATGTGCTCGTTATGTTTCCAGTATGATTTAGCGACATATCTGCGGATCCACCATCTACAGCCCCTTTTTGTTCCCTGCCTTTGAGTATAACATCATTGTTCTGAAGAGGAATGTCTCCAAGCAACTGCGCATCACTGGCAATGTTTATGGTGTGACTGTGGGTCATGTCCATGACCGCGTCCTCTGTGGAAAACATCACAGTTTGCTCCCCGTCGTTCCCACCATCGGCGCTGACCTAATAAGTCAGATCAAGCAGCGACAGTAAATCGGCATTCAGTTTCAAGTTTTATGTAGTCCAGTCGTAAAACTGGTAAAAGACACTGATAAAAACCACTTACCATATCTCTTTGTTGAGAAATGTGTAGAGGAGCACTCAACAGGTTTTCTATACCTAAATGTAAACAGCTCAATTCAGAGGCCATGATTTACATCATATCAGGTCATGTTAGCATTTATTGTGCAGTAAATTAAAAAAAGGAAACACAAATCCTACCCATGATTTGTTGACCCCCATCTTCAGTGACCACTACCTGGACCCTTTAGTAAGGAAACATCGTTTTAAGGTTGTAATAAATGGATTTGATTGTTTTTTGTGTAGGTATTACATTTAACTTAAATTGAGAAGAGCTGTAAAATCATATCATCTCACCTATTCTGTGTTGCTGCAGCAGCTGTGGATTTAACACAAACCAACAATTATGAACAATTAACATTCAAAAATAAAAATATAAGAAATCGTACAATATAACATACTTGCTGTAATTAACTCTTGTAGAGGGCTTCGGGCAGGAGAGGAATTTTTGGCATCCCTAAAAAAGTCATTTAAAAAGGGTTTGGCTAAAATGATAGAAAGGTAATAAAACAAGCAAGCAAAAAAAGGAAAGAAAAATAAATCAAGGCTCTATTTTTCTCCCTGTGATGACTCACTTGGCAAACAGTAGAACATCATTGGCAGGTGCAAAGCTGACTCTCCTTGAATTCCTTTTTTCAACGGCTTTGGTACTTTCCACCTTAGTGACAATGGAAATAGAAAGATAAACCGAATGACAATGTACGTGGTTGTTATACATTTATAATACTGAATTGTTATTCTATCGAATATTAATGTTACTAATTATTGATATGCCGTCTCTATTGGGCTACTTAAAACTTGAACAATCAAAAACATGATGTTTTTTGGAAACATGATTAATCGTTAATCTGCAGTAACAGTATTGTGGACCCTAACTAAGACTACATCACCTATGACAACATAAGCAAAGAGAAAACCGGCAGACTGCAGTAAAACCTCTTATGGCTTGTGTCAACTTTGTTTTTAATATTACTTTGATTACTAGGTTCAGTGGTTCTGTATGGAGAAAAAGCTGTACAAAAGTTCCCATGAGGGGATTCGTAAAAATGGGGATCCTTTTAGACAAAGAGGGCATAATCCACAGTGTTGTTAAACTCTGATAGAGGTAATATCTGTCTGCAACATCACTACCACTTCTTCCAATGTTACCTTGTTTTCCTGTTGCTCTGGGTCACAGATTAAAGTTGATTTCCGTGGAGCTTTCAAAATCTGAATGAAGTAAACAAAAAACAAATTTATATTAATGTGTCATCCACATGCTATGTGCAGTCGATGCCCTTCACAACACTGACCGAGGAAATTCGGCGCTTGGAAAATCCACCGCTGTCACTGTAAAACAAAACAATAATCAGGTGATGGATTTAAATATGAGCTACCTGTTATCAGCTGCAGTTAGACACACACAATAAGATCACAAAACCTATGTCAAATTAAAGAGTAAAAATGCAGGCTACTGGAAAAAAGACTTGCTCTGTGATTTAAGCACCAAAAATCTCTACATCACTAGTTGTACTTACACATTCTTGGCAGGATCCAGAGGCTCCATCTTAAACTGCAATGATATAAAAACAGTCACAACTTCTGTTTAATATTTGTTTTGAAAAGGTAAGAAGATGCACTATTCTTTATTGACATACATGATCAATTTAATTATCTGTCACTGCTACACTGAATTAGTAACAAAATGGTCATTCTACGTGGATTCAAAAACAATTTGCCGAATTGATGGTTTGTATAGTAAAATAAAAGGTTTATTGTTGTAAACCTTCCAGAATGATTTTTGATTACACGCATACATATATATGTAGTTTAAACCGTCAAAATGATAAGTATAACGCCAATATACAATAGTTAGTTTGTTTCTTAGGCAAAATTACCCAATTTAAGTAAAAATCCGCATTTTTAAATACTAAACGCTTACGTTGGTGCTACCTGGCACAGACAACACAATAAGTGATAACACCGTATAAACATGTCGTTACATACCTTAACGTTGTTATTGCCTCGTTTTACGATAGGTACATATGTGTTATCATCTGTGAAGCGGCTTTATTTCACAAAATGTAACTGTGGCTTTGAGTCGATGCGCGAACCGACAACTTGGAGCTAACATCAACGAGCTTCAAGGCTAACGTCTGGAGTTTTGAATTTAGCCGCCCCCACGCATGCGCGCTGACTGTTTTCGTGTGCAGTTTCTCTCACATTTTATTGTTTTCCTAGTTAATTTTTGTCATTAGAGATTCTCAAAACAGCTTCATTATTGCTTATTTTTTATTATTTCTGTAACAATATTGGATTGATCAAGGTATAAAAAAGTTTTGAAAAGCTGTGAAGTCGTTTTATTCAAACCGGAAAACGTTGACAAATCGGAAGTGATCATTATGGGCGGGACGTTTTTAAAATTCGTGTCTTAGTTTCTGACCGTTGTTGTTGTCAAATCGCCTTCACAGAGTAGCTACAACGGTAGGCATTTTTATTGCATTATCATACGAACACGTGCATAATAGTGTTTTAATCACGACTATTTACCTTAAGCTGTGTTAATTAAACTAATATTAAATGCTGCAAAGAGTTCAGTACAAAAATGTAAAGCTGATATTCAAAATGGAAATATCTTGATGTTGAAATTGAATATTGAGTAATGAACATATTGAAGTCTTCCTTTTTGTATTTCTTGCTTAGTGAATTTACTTCTTTCGTGTGCATTGTGCTCCTCATCAAAATACTAATGAATTAATAAAGGTAGTTTGTCAGGTAACACGTGACTTTAACAGCTCACATCAGTTAGCGTTGTCTATTGAGAGAACATTATTTTTAAATTTGCACATTTTAAATTGTTTTTATCTCATATTGTTCCTGTATTTCAAAGACAATTCTTGATACATCTTTATGCAGGTTTCTGAATACGCAATGTCTTCAAAAATTCCCAGAGGTAAGATTATGCAAATACTCTTCACTTGTCTTGTGATTTTGGTATTTATGTATTAAATAAAGCCGCTGCATGATCATGATTATTTGCAGGTGTTATTTTACCTACCGAAACCAAAAAAAATGGACATAAACTTCAATTCAAAGCAGCAGCTGGGTCCATAGTGGCGCATAATGCTGCCCACAAATCAGATGGTAACCTAAAAGCCCAAAAAGAAAATGTTCCAAGGTAAGAAACAGATGATTTCCTGTCCCTTTCTTTGTCAGCAGCTGGCTTCAAGACTAAAACATATCTTTTTGCTTTAATCTAATCAGTCACTTTGCTAGCCTGGTAGAGTTGTGATTCATATTTTTCCCTTGCCTTTTAGGAAAAACTTTGCTCCTAAGGTTCATAAAGGGTAAGTCAACATAAGTTTACATCATCTGAATATACTGTTGGCTTTTGTCACAACTTTATTTCTCCTATTTTTAGGGTTTCTACTAGGTATGGGCAGCCAGCAGAGCTGAAGGAGAATCAGCATCCTACGGCTGCCAATGAGGAACTGCAGAAAAACCTTTCAGAAACGCAGGTAAATTGAGTCATCGGCTTTTTCTGTGCTTCTTCATTTAGCTACCATGTTCTAAATTCATTTTTATTTCGTAGCAAAGAGTTACTGAGTTGGAGCTGCAGTTAAGTGAGCTTGAAAAGGAGAATGCAGAGGTCCATAAAAACCTACAGGACTGTCACATTGTCTTAGTTTCTGCTAAAATAGACCCAGGTAAATGTGTAAAAGAAATTTAAAAATACCATATCCATAATTCATTCTTTGCTTTTTCTCAGTCAAGTTCCCAGTTGAACTAATCCGACCTTTAACTCTTAGTTTTAGGAGAAAGAGTGGGGGATGCTGCACGGCAGAATGAAGAACAAAGGAAAGAAGTTATGGTATGACACTTTCATTCAGCTTTTATTTTAATATCTGTAGTTTATTATTTGATAATTCTTATATTTACATGCTTAACTAGACATAAATACAATTCAAATTCACACAACTTATTAGTAACTAGAACACGGAGTTAGAATTAAACATGCACTTTCATCATGTCACGCAACTACTAAAACAAAACAAAGAAAACTTTTGCATAGATTGCTATCACACACCGAGCTGATCCCTAAATATTTCCGTCTGTGCGTCAGAGTGTTTCTACAGAGCTGCTGAGGGAGTTGAAAGCTTTTGGAGATGTTGCATCACAGCAGCGCTCTCAGCTGGAGGTGAGCTGCACCTGCTCCCGCCTTACCGCCCTTTTGCCTTCTTTGATCGGTCTACCTTCATTAACTGTGGTTCATCTTTCACTAAGGGGTACTTTTGCAAACTTTCAGGAAATCCAAACGACAATGGTGGACCTCACAAAAGCCCGGGACCTTATGAAGCAGGAGCGGGAGAACTTTTCACAGCAGGTGGCCGAAATGGAACAAGCTCTAACAGAAGCCGAGGAGCTCTTACTGTAAAGCTTTAGAGCTATTTCTCAACTATGGAAAATGTTTGTACAGTAATTGATGTTTTAGGTTATTAGGACTTTTTCTTACTTGCAATAGAATAATTAAAATGAAGTATTCGCTCATTTGTGCTCTTATTTCCTATGTTCAGCATCTCTACATTTTTAAACAGGAAAACATGCATTTTCACAACAGATTTGTGGGTTTAACATAAGAATCTAATCTCAAAACCATCTATTACCCATTTCGGACCAATTTCTGTGTCTAAGTTGAACATGGACAGTTCAGAAAAGAGTTATTTAAGTTATCCAATTGGTGCAGATGTTCACCCACCCAAAATTCAGAAGTATTTCAATTCACATTCACAACATTTAAGCATAAATAATATATTTAATGGGGAAGATGCTTGCTATCACTAAGCAAAATAAAATCACCACAGTAAACTTAAAATCCTAGTTCGGTACTCTAGTTTCAGCCACAAACCGTTCAGCGCACGTCTTTACTTCTTATAAGGGTTTTTAGAGGTGTCCACTTTGGTTTTAAGGCTGCAGGTGCTGGTCTGGCAAGTGTTGCTGCTGCCGCTGCTCGCCTTGGAATCTATGAGATTAGAGTGGCTTGTTTTCTGGTAGTAGATGAACAGGAAGAAACCTGGCCGACAGAGAGGGAAAAGAGAGTAGTTTAGCCTTTCACAGTGGGAAACTAAAGAGGAACTTCTTTTTTTTCCTCAACTCATTCGATTCGGTTTGAATTCTTTGTCAAATGTGAATGAATTTCAATTGGAAACTTAAAGACTATTTGCAACTAAATACATGATGTGTTTTGCTGTTTCAAGACTTTTGGCTAAACTTTCTTCGAATAAAGAAATTGTCCTGTGACTGAGCTGTACACACTTTAATGAAAGCACCTGTCCTTGTTTATCACCTAATAACATTTATAATGGTCCTGCCGACACAGATGTGGGAGTTTCCTTGTTCAGTCTGTTGATTTTAAAGGCTCAGTAGTGCTGAAAGTCAATCATTAATTAGATACGATTTTTAATCCTTAACAGCTACGACTTATTCTAATGGAAAGGATACATTTAAGAACCATAATTACTGCTCACAGACAGGTCCTGAGCTCAGTCTGATAAGATGCTGTGAGTATTATTAAAACCAAAGACTCATTTTACAGTCACTTCATCTGTTGAAAATCTTTGAGATCATCTCGTGAGCAAAGAATTGACTAATCGTGGTTAGCAATGACTTTTAAATAGTCTTAAATGGGGATTTAATATCAGAGGTTCTAGATCATCGGGCTGGTGACGAATACACATACCTTGGAAAGAATTGAGGACTGTGAAAATGTAGGTGGCGGGGATCCGGAAGGCGCCGTAGGCAAAGAAAGCGAAAGCCCACGTGATGCCCAGCTGCAGGCACAGGCCCAGGATGGCTACGATGCCTTTACCATTTTGACCTTCTTGCTTACTGTCCTTTTTGATTCTCTTGAGATTAAAGAGCCACCACAGAGTAATAATGGCCGTACTGAAGGTGAAGAGGAAGACGATCATGTAGTAGCCTATGTTGACTATGTAGTGGATGTCGTTGTCGTTGATCCAGCACCTGGAAGCAGAAAGATGAATCAAACATTAGCGAATGTTAAAAGGGCAAATGTTGGAATATGCAGCTTTATCTTATAACTCACATTTTCACATTGTATTGAGAGTCCTCAGTTTTGATAGTTTGTTCCCCATATTTTCCTAAAATGAGTAAGACAATCACAGTGACACCTGGTAGTGCTGTAAAAGAAGGCGGAGAGGACCAGTTATTTACAAAACTGCTAAACTCAAATGTCAGAACCAACTAGAAAGTATTTTTCCAGATACAGCATACTTACACCAGGAAGCCAGTGAGACTTTGAGTACGTATCTTTTGATTAAAATGTTGCCTCCTTTGTACATCTGGAGGCAGAGGTGGAGGGCCTGGGCAGAGAACCAGCTGAAAGTGGCTAACATGGAGTAATGCATCCCAGCGGCCATGATCTTGCAGCCCACCGAGCTCTGCATGTTGGCCACATGGTTGTTGACTAGGAAGGTGAAGTCCAGCAGGAACAGGGATGCCACCAGGTGGATGAAGATAATGGTGGATTGGCTTGCTTTAGTCCTCCTGTGAGGAGAGATCCATTTACAGAGAGGACGCATTTGGTTTTGTTCAAGGTTTCTTATCGCTTACTTGTTGCTTGATTTTGAGTGACAGTTTTGTGTGTGTCTATAAGTCGCCACAGCTGGAACTTGCAGGTCTTGATGGTCTCCTTTTCTGTTCAGCTCTGTTTGTTTTTGACCTGATTGTTCACATTATGATTTAACTGCGAGATCCTGTTAAGATAGGACCCCTAAAGTTACATCTTGTTACTTTAAAATACTGAGTTTGACTTTCTGTACACTGTCTAGCTCCAGATCCGGAGCTGTTTATATTTCATCTGGCTGTGTCCAGCCGCCTCTGGCACAGAACTGACACTGACATTTGTGCTGGATTACCTGTGCATGTGTCGTGAGCACTCAGACTGAGGTGACGTTAAGTGCTCCGGGTCTGACTTGTTTTCAGAGGCAGGTGGTGAGCGGACTTCCAAATGAGGCCGTGAGAGTGACCGCGGATGTCAACTGTACAAGTAATTACGTTTTCCACTGGTCTCACGACAAGGCCTCTATTCAGGTCTCTTATTTGCCTTATGTAAATGATAATAATATTTTCTCCCCAATACTATGTTGTTTTGGGAAGTTAATACATCAACTTTTCAAACAAGTATAAACCTTCCCGGCTTCAGCTGTTAAAGAAAATACTCTTTTTTTGTTTAACTATTACCTCGTCGACTGTGCATTGTTAACCATCAGCGTCCCTCAGACACATCCCACATTTTTTTCTATTTTTGATTTCTCACGCAGGCAAATCCTTACAATGGTGATGTTTTTTGCTGTAGCCTTTCACTTCTCTCCATGTCTCTGTGAGCAGAAACTACCACATATCCCTCATTCTTTCATTTAGATTTCACCGGCTTCGTTTAGATTTCTGCTTCGTCTGGCAATTCTGACCTTTTTAAATACATTTTCATCATGAAATTGTGTTCTATTACAGGCATTTTCATGTTTTTGCTTCATAAAATATTCCCATGAGTGATGCTACCTTAAAAGGAAGTGCATGAAGAGGATTATGCTGAGGAAGAACATGGAGAGGCCACAGCCGACTTGGGAGATGATGGTGAGTGTATTCAGGTCATAGCTTGAGATGGTTTCATTAATGGGAGTCTGCAAAAAAAAGAAAAAGAAAAAATGGAAAAGTAAACACCCAAAAAGTTTAAGTTTGAGTATTCTTTCTCGGTGAATTAGGATTTTGAAAACACAAACCATTAAGATGGCAAAGAATGTCATGTGTGTGCACTGGCATGTAACAGAGCTCTCTTCTTCTATGGTTAAACATCCGTAATCAGTCCAGTTCGGTTTGTCTCCTATTGGGACAAGCATAAGCAATCAAACCAAATTGTTGAGCAGAAACTTGAGGGTGTGAGGAATAACAAAGTGTGCTTTCATTTCCATTTGATGCCATGTTCCAGATGTTTCTGATATATTTAAACGTTTCAGGAAAAAGAAAAGGGCCACGTTCCAAAAGCATAAACAGTTTTTCTTTTTTCTTCGAAATACTGCAGCCTCAGTGTTCTGGTGAACGCAAATATGATATAAAAAAAGTCAATGTCCTGCTTTTTATTCTCTACCCACAGAAGATCACACAGCCGGACAGCCATATAATCAAAAGAGAGCACTGATCTTACTTAAGTTTATTTTAGTCTTGACAGGTCCAAATGGCCTTTGAATCATTATGTTGCATTTCCTCAGGTGTAAAGTCTTCAACATGGAACAATTTCCCCCCATTAACCTCATTTTTTTTCTCAGAATCTCAATATAAAAATGCATGCAAATATACAGATGCGAAAACATCGTGTCAACTAAACATTGATGCAAATGACCTCGAACACAGCACGCTTACAGATGACCAATCAGCAGAAGCCCTAACTGGAAGCATCATTTCAGCGAATATGGCTTGAATGCACGAACACAACTAATACTGCTTAAAAGCCATTGTTCCTGTCTACGACGGCTAAATGATTACATTGGGAAAAAAAACCTACCGTCACCATCCCATGAGTGACAATGTGGTGTCATTTTCTCCTGTGAAAAACAAAACAAAGTGGCACTAAACATGTGCTCTAAATTTAATAAATGAAAAAAAAGCTCAGCCAAGGCCTCCCTTCTGTGGACTTACATTTCTGGGGGTCTTGAAGGTGATGTTTAACGTGTCTGTAAGATTCCTAATGACTGCTCCCATCTCAATTGCCACAACCTCATCCCCTAAAACAGAACTGTTGTATTCATCCTGAAACCAAACCAACCAAAAAACAAAACACTGAACGACGATAACACAAACTCACGATTTATGGGAAAAGGCGCGGACGAAATTAAAAACAAAAACTGGATTACTACCCCCTACCTTACTCATGTTCACGAACCGCAGAACAGCCGCAAACGGTGCGGTTACATTTAATTCATTAGCCTTCTCAAAAGCTTGCTTTGACACAGAGATCCATCTTGAAAATGTGTCCAGGTATTTCTTGTTGTCGATGATCTGCAAGACAGAACACGACAAGTGAGTTTCCAGAGCTCTCGAGAGTAAAGTCGATATATTTAATGTGTGTATGTACTGTATATATGCTACAGCTGGAGAACTCACAGATTAAAAAAGCAAGATTTCAGCAATTACTCAGTTCCAAAACTGTATCAACTCTAACAACAAAGTAAATGAATGTGATTTCATAATTTGCCTGCACATGAAATCAACTTTTTCTTTGGGGAAAATAGTAGTTGTGTTCAGTTTGTTTTTTAAAAGCTGTATTTACGACAGTATCAAGTTTTAACATCTGTGTATTCACAAACACATTATTGTTCACATATATTTCAGCCACTTGGACGACTGCATATTTCTGATGGTCAAATGGGAGTAATGCACCTACTTTCATGCTGTCATTTGGAGAGCTATAAGCGAATGATATTCCTTCAGCTTCATCAGGCTCTTTTACCAAGATTCCCGAGACTCCTGCTCCTAACGACAATTCAGCCGAGGATCCCTTCATGTTTTTAACTAAGTCACTCATATCCTTCATCAGATTTCTGTGGGCAGATCAAAAGATATTCTCTCAACACAAGACAAACTGCGAAATCTTTTACAAAGAGCCCAAAATCCACTGTCTGTCTTGTGTTTGTGTACTTTTATCAACAGGAATTTCAAGTTCAGCCCTTCAAGTTGAATTCACACAAGTGATAGAGAATCCATTTTCCTGCGTCTTCCATTCTGTGAAGCTCAACAGTTACACATTTAGGAGAGAAGAGCACACGCTAGTTTAAACGGAAGACACAACAAGATTCAAATTTAACCACAGTTTCATGGTTTAAGTTGAACGAGGCCCTTAAAGCCTGCTGGGGCACGTATGGCACATGAGCCCGATAGGTTTCGATAAGAGGTGTGAGCCATTTTTAGCTGAGTCCAGAACGAGTGGAGAAGCAGCAGACGAGAAAGATGCAACTTCTTTCCGGCCCGTAAATCGCTGTACTGATTGCAAGCCGCGTCAATGTCTACTGGAGGCCCTCCCCGGGTCAGAAGCCTGACCCAGAAGGCATCAGTTGGCCTCCGCCAGGCACAGAACAGCGAAAAACATTTGGGAGAACCCGCGAAAGGCGTCTTACGCAGCTTCGGACGCCGGCAGCGTTTCCCCTTCAATCTCAAGAGAGGAGTTGACCTGCATCTTCTCGTCGGCCTCTTTCACCGGGGCGTTGCAGCTCAGGCATGGGCCTCCATTCTCTACCTCCATCACGAACATGTTGTTGAATCGTATTTCTGAAAAGGAGCGGCACGCACTGTCAACCAGACCAACAGCAAACACTTTTGACTAACGTTTTGAGAAAAACTTCTTCACTTTCAGGGAAAAAACAAACACTAACAGAACTAACCCGCCCAAATCTTCACCGGAGGAATCGTGAAGATTAGAAACATGCAGGAGCATGAATAGAGTTACACATTTTTGCTTTGGTCGTCTAAAAAAAGGAAAACTCACCTTCTTTTTTACAGGCACTTTCGTCATATTTGGCTTTTTCACATTCATCCTTTGCTTTCACCTCTCTACTACAACAGTCATCAACACTAGAGTTGCCTGCGAAACAAAGACAAAATATGAGCAAACACAGTTTTTAGGAAGATAACATACAAAGAAAGATTTTTTTAAAAACTGTTTATGCCTTTGAATGACAGATAGTTTGGGAAATATTTCTAGAAGTGAAATCAAAGGTATAACCTTACAGCTGGTGGTGTTGGTGAAATGTGTGCACTTTCCAAACAGAACCACAAAAGTAGCGCTACTGCTGACAAGATACTTTGGAATGTAGAGACGTCGAGTTTCAGTACACACTTGAGGCCAGTCTTTCCTGAATTTGCCTGTTTTTTGTAAATAGAAGTATATCATATTTGAATTTGATGGTGATTTTGAAACATTGTGCATGAAATCCTACTTCTTTGCAAGGTATATGAACTCACCGTGTCTGCTTTTGTTGCCCTGCAGAAACATTAACAAACTTCCGCTTTCCCCACAGGTGTGGTTTTGTCCATCCGTTTGGGGCTCGGCTTTGTCAGAATGATACATTACATACAAGGTATTCCATTCATACTTTAGATGTTAAGTAATGTATTAAATAAACTAATTGTCTGAAATAAATACTGTGGAAAACACAACTGACTGTGGTCTGATCTCTTTAAAAAAAAACTCTTGTCACATTCAAACCAAATAGGAGTATGTTCTGGAAATTGTTATTGCAAGTAGAGCTAAGCCCCTATTGTCTCAGTTGGACTGAACGGTCAACGTCTGTCCAACATGCTTTTTAAAAAATTTTTTTTTACTATAAGGAGACTGCAGGGGTGTAACTCTCAAATTAACTTTTTTTTTCCATAGAAAAAATCTCAAGTTATAAACAAGTGTCAGAAAAAACTCTACAGACATAGAAAAAGAAAAAAGGGCACCGTTTACATGGTGAATAAACTAACACAGATCTGTAAAAACGTTCATCGGGCCTCACCTGGACATATGATGGAGCCATAGAAGTTATCAGGAACAAGATAGGCTTTCATTCCATTCTTAAATTGGTCATCTGTAAACGTAGCCTTTATATATTTTTTTAATTTTCCAGTTCCTCTTCCTAGACCATTACCTGGCTTATCTGGTTTACCTGGATTACATGGATTTCAACATGAAAATTAAATAAATTCAGTGAATTTCCCAGGAAAGGGACATATTTTCCCATCTTGGGTTTCCTCAATAGCATGCATAAGTTTAAAAAAAAAAAAAAGGAAAGAAAAATACTTCTTGGAAACATACTGAAATAATGTGGCATCCAAATATGACAGAATGTATTTACTTACAAAGTGAACAACTCCACAAGAGGCCCACCGACACAACCAGGGTTGTCCAGCTAAGCAGAGTCATGTTGTTCTGAAGGCTTCAGGTCCCCAAAACGGTCCTCCAGCAGCTGCTGTTGATGAGCAGCACACACAGAACTGCGACACAGTACTTTTAGGGCAAATAAGTGTCTGTCAAAAGATGAAAAAAGGAGCCAAAAGAGAAAAACTCGCAAAAGTGTAAGTGAGAAACGTCTCTGTGTGAGAACTGAGTCTGACAGCAGGGATCGGAACTACTGAACCTTTTGCCAGCTTTGCATAGACAATATTTAGTTTTGCAAATGTTCAGTTCCTCAAAAAAAACAAAAAAACAGAAGAGTATTTTACTGTCCCATGCAAAATAAGGACAAAAATAATGACGACCAACCCCGTTGGCAAACCATGAGGAATGAATGGTCATTGTATTGATATAGCGTAAACGGTGTTCCACAGCTTCAAACTGTCTTTCTTTGATCTCTGCTTCATTTTTAAAGATATAATCAACTCTGCTCATGTTTCATTTCACGATCTTTGGACTTACTTCTCTCAGCTTAGCTGGTTGCAGAGTGAAGTTACCATTTTCTATTGCAATGTGACAGCTTAGTGAGATTTTCAACGCTATTTATAGTGTTTTTAAATGATCCTGTCATCTACTGTGAAAAGTGATAAAGAATTGATCTGACAACATCCATGAACCCCAAAAAGAACTGAAGCTGTGGGATCAATATCAAAGACTTTTGGGCTTTTTCCTTGAAGACAATGCTGTTACTGTATCTTGCATTTCATTGGAAGGGACATTTCCAAAACATAGTCAAATGAAATAAACATACAGAGATGAAACCTTAGTTTATTATTGCATTTACAAATGACTAAATGCAGTTTTAACAGAAATTTCAGGGGCTTTGAAATGATTGAAACTTCTCCAGAAAATGAGCCAAATGATTAAAAAATTAGCAGGAATACGAGGCAGCAGGAAATGAAGACTTGTGTGTAATGGATGCTAGATATATTTTACTAGTTCATGTAAAAGTGGGTTTCTCTTCTGTTATCACTACTTTTCAATAAAGTCCAGGACTATTTTATGGGGATTATTTTTTACCACACCTGGCTATGGATAAATCACATTAAAAAGAACATTTACATAGAATTTCAAAGACAACCGGTACAAGGCTTGGAGAGCGAAAAGGGGAAACTATATATACATATATGAGTCCAATTCTCATATCATTAAAAGTCTTCCACTTAAAGAGTCCAAGAACATTAACACTGATCTTTTTTAATCGAAGCCATAAGATAATGCGAATGAAGTTAGTTCATGTGTCTGTCCACTGAGCATTACACAAATGAAAGTATGTTCTGCATCGATTAGCTGAAAAACTGCCGGTTTTGTGACTCATATTAAAGCATTCTCCCTCCTCTGAGATCATTTTCAGTGTGGTTCCAGTTATAAAACTTGTATTTGCATTTAAGTGGTTTGTGGTGGAGTGTTCCGTGCTGTCACAGCTATAAACAATTCATTACGCCTCTGTTTCAGAGGCAAACAAAATCAACACCAGTTGGATTTCTGTCTTATTCCCCCAAAGAGTCAGTAAGTGAGCTATGGGAGCTCAACCTTCTGAGATTTAAACTTTTGTTCTGCAGATTCAAATCCAAAATACCCAGCAAAAATGACACATGATTTTGCTTCAGATATATGATACTGCCTAAAATTAAATGACCATCCCAACATGGGCCAATCCTGACTCACACAGAATCAAAATGAACCCAAACCATTGCTTTACATGCGGAAATGGGGATTTTCAGGGTGTTTTGTTGCATAACATTTGGGTTATGCTCTAATTTGAATTTCACAAGGAAGACAATTTGTTTTTTAAGTAGACTGCTGTATGCTGATACTTCTAATGGCAGATCTTGGTACATTACGACCAAAGAGACCACAATGATGCCACAGATTTTAACATGACACACAAAATTCACATTAAGACCTAATTTGATGGTAATGGAACATTTAATATGTTGTTACTCCTGTTACGTTTTACAGCTTTCGTCGACTCGTCTCCCCCTTAAGTCCTCTAGAGGGCAGCACACCGGGTTTCTACCGACCTGTAGTAACCAACGAAGAAGAGAAACCGGAAGAAGACGCCAGAGCAGCTGCAGACGAAGCTCAGAGGCACGACATTGATATGCTGTGAGTCGAATAAAAAAACAAATACCACCCCAAAAAACTTTAAGACAGACTGAGAGGGTTTTATTTGCAATCGGGGGCAGGTTTGTTAGTATATTACTGCATAATTACTGCGTTTTTACAGGTTCGTAACCACAGAAGAAGTCAAAGTGTCTAGGACAGATGACATTTTTATGGTTAAATAGAATTCAAATAACCTTTTTCTGTTGTGTCATTCATTATATGCATTTTCCTCATTATGTCCAGTTACCACTGATTAAAAAACTGCCATTTTCAAAAAATGTCCCTATATTTTTATGGAGTAAAATAACTCAAAATAAAAAGGTTAATGAGGTAAGAGGTTAACCAACCTCACATTTATACTAAAAACAACAACAACCCTCAATAAGTAACGAATTCTCAATAAATATCATTAATCTCAGTCTCAAATTTAAAAGAGTTGACAATATATCTGTTCTGCAGAAATGTACACTTTTATTTTTATTTTCTGATAGACTTTCTTATTATTTTTTTAAGTTTTCTTCAGTAGTAGCTCTCTGAGCTTTTGAGATTCTGGAGTCACCAGAGTATGAGATGCACCAGTATTGAACTTTAAAGTTAAGGGAAAAAATACTAAAGATTACAGACATTTGATAGACAGAAAAAAACATTCTTGCTGTAACAAGGTGATATCTCAGCATGGTGTGAAGCAGGTCCTTAAAACATTTGAGGAACCTGGACAAGTGGAGGCAAAAAGGAGACATGTTGGGCCATAAAAACTGATTAAGGAAGGGAAACGGGGAGGAAAGGCTGAGCTCTGCCAAAGGACACAGGAAGTGGACTGAAAATCAGCGGCAACAGGTCTGATGGAGGGATGAATCCCCCCCCAGAGCTCAAAAAGCAAAAGGAGTAAAAGAAAGCTCAGCTTAAGAAGGATTGGCTCTCAGACCAAATGTCACCTTTCCAGCTTGTCAGAATTGCGTTAACTCTTTCTGTATGTTCTCTATGAGCCCCTTTTTTTATTCAAACCCTGCACCTATTTCCATTTTGTCTGGCAATGTGCAGTTTTCCTGTCATCACACCTGTTCTTTTTTCATCCAGAATATGTCGGCAGGTTGCGTGAGGTGGCTTTTCAGCCATGCGGGGAGAACTCTGTGCGGCGGCAGGCCCGGCCACTGGACGCCCGCGTCCAGGCTGGCGTTGTGCAGCCAGGGACAGAGCATCCTCGCTGCCTCCCGGAGAAGCGGCGCCTTCTCCACGGAGGCCGGCGACGCCGAACCGGCTCCCGCGCGCAAGAAGAAGAAGAAGGAGCAGGATCCCAGAGCTCACACCACGCTGAACAGCGTGGGCCGCAAGATCCCCCAGCGGGAGATCCAGGTGATCGGCGAGGCCGGGGAGAACCTGGGCGTCATGCATCGAGCGGATGTGATCCGAGTCATGGAGGAGAAGGGTCTGAAACTGGTGCTGCTGAGCGAACACAGAGACCCTGCCGTGTACCAGCTGATGAGCGGCAAACAGATCCACGAAGAGCAGCTGAAACTGAGAGAGAAGAACAAGGCGAAGGCTGGTACGCAGACTGAGTTACTAAAGTATTGCTTTTTTTCTGTCAATTTAACACGAGGTCGATTTAAAAGGAAATATCAAAGTAAAAGTTTCTCCTGTCTAGTGTGCTAGAGGAAGCTTTAAACCTCCACTATCACAAACAGGATTTAATCTAATGGTATTTTATGTTCAGTTTTTTTAATTGATTTTTTATCTCATCGATAAGATATATCTCAAGTTCAGGTTTAGCTTTAACCCGTTTTTTCTGATATATATATTTTTATTTTTATGTGGGGTTTCTTTCCACAAAGTGAAGGGTTTTTTTTTATATACCCCCCCAGTTTTAAGGAGTTCCCCGTTAAATAGACTGACCCATTTACCAAAATTTGGAGAGGCTTCAGCTCTATAATTAGCTTTATTAAAGAAGCTGCGGGGCTCACAGAGGCCATGCAGCTGCCAGTCCACTGCTGTCTGTTTGTGTTCATGCTGTGGAGTAAAAAAACACCACAAATCAGACTCAAACTCCCTGATTCGGGTAGAAGGCGACCAACGGTGGAATTTCGGGAGGTCAAATGTTGATTTTCTCCAGATAATAGAATTTCTTCTCTGTTGTGAGAGCAAAAACAAAGCTTTGGGGCAAAGCGAACGCCCGCCGCTGAGTCTGTGTGTTTGGTTGCGTCCCCCAGCCCCTGTGCAGGTGAAGGAGCTCACCTTTTCCGCTGGCATCGCGTCTCACGACCTCGCCACCAAACTGAAACAAGTGGAGAGCTGGCTGGAGAAGAAGCACCACGTCCGGATCACGCTGCGAGCGGAGCGCGGACAAAACAACGCCAACCTGGTGAGGAAGAACCCGAAAAAACCACCTCAGCCTGGAGAGGTCCCCCGACAAAAAGGGGGGGGAAAAAAACTGTCTCCTGACAGCAGATTCACGCCGTTTGTGTGTCCTCCCTTGCAGGACGCAACTCTGGAGCAAATGGTGGAACAAATGGACGTAATGCTGGGCTTCGTCTCCAAGCCGAAAGTCGTCAGAGACGGTCAAGCGGCCGTGTGCATCCTCCGACCGCCGTCCGCCAAGGAGCTGTCGCAGCAACGAAAGGACAAAGCCGCCGAGCCGCCGCCGGCCGGCTCCGCTCCCGACAACGGCACAAACACAACAGCAGCCGTGTGACCCACATATAAAACTCTCTCACTAACAGGGGCCTACTGTGACAAACGGGGATGGGAGGGCGGTCAGCAGTTAGTGTTAAATTCCTGCTGTCAAGTCAGGTGACCACAGGCACCAAGTGATGACAGACAGAAGTGAAAAAGGCTTAAAAGAGACACAAAGCCTCAACAAACCGACACCCACAAACAATGTCTGTTAATGAGAACCTGTGAAAACCTGCAAAAAGAATGAAAATATGCTAAATAGACCTGGAAAGGAACTAAATAACTATACTGGCACCCAAAATACCGAACGGGGACTGAGTGTAAAAAAATATTCCTGAGCTTGAAAAAGGTTCTGTACTCACCTGTACTCTTTGTTTTAGTCCCTCTGACCAGAGAGGAAAGTATCTGAAACCTGTCAAATATCGCGTGTGACTCAGTGTCATTGTTCATTGTGTTGTAGCACACGCCAATCTTTACATTTGTTTTTAAACTAAGAGTTTCTTTCAAATGGAGCGTTGGCTATTTGTTTTGCTTTGAATTTATAATGTGCTCTTTGCACATTTTGGGGGATGAAAATGGGTGAAAGCAGGAGTCACTGATCAGAGCCTCAAAATGATCATCGGAGAGGAGATGAGATTATCGTAACTACAGAGTCAAAGATGTGAAGACCCTCAGACATTCAGTTTACCTGAAACATCTATGAAACAACTGAAAATCAAGATAGCTGTTGAGCCTATATACACTGTTTGTTAATGAGAGCTAAAAAACTGGAGCGTGGACAAAGACGAATCTCGTTTAGAACCGTTGTGCTTCAGAATAACTCAGAAAACTGTGAATGCAGCATTAAAATTGGATCTGATCTGTCATTCTTCATAGGACGTGTCCCACACAAGGAAATATCCAAAGAAGGAGATCATCTTGTGCGATTGTTGGGATTCTAATATTAGATCCACATTGGCGTCACTGGCATAAACGATGTGAAGGAGTCTGTTGTGGAAGCTGTGGGCCACGCGAACATCAACTGTGAATCTTTATCTTTATTTCTGATATTTTTGGTAAAAAATAAAAGCAAATTTGGCAGACAGTTACATTCACTTGTCACAGATAAATGTGTACGCTTGACTAAAATGTCAGTTCCACACTTTTATCAACACTTCTCTCTGAGACGCCGGCTGGGAAACGTTTCTCCTCCGGCCAGCATCATACTTGTCCCATACTTTTTGTTTTTTTAAAAAGGGAACTTAAAACCATTAAACCGCCTTAAGGCCCCAAAAATAATATCTTTCCTAGACTGTGTTAAAAAACAACAAAAAATAAACGAACAGAAGCAGCTCAACTAGCATGCATTAAAACATTTGTCAATAAGCCTCGAGCACTTTGTAGGAGGAGAAGGGTTTAACAAAATGATAGTCCAGGTTGCCGCAGTGAGGGCACTGCTGGACGTTGCTGTACTCGGAGAAATACTGCATCCCCACTCGAACGTCCACCACCGGCTTCCCGCAGTGCTTGCAGTTGAGACGAGCCTGGGGGGGGGGGGGGGGGGGGGGG
>CAJRST010012224.1:11325871-11617542 GCA_907169785.1 Menidia menidia | reverse complement strand
GGGGGGCAGAAGGGAAACGGGTCAGGTCAGAGAAGTGGCCGGCGAGGATCTCAGTGGATCCTGACCTCTTTATTCTGAGCGATTGTTTCAATTTGATCAAGAATAAACCACATTTCTACTCCAAACTTTGTTGGATAAGTGGCCAATCTGTAGATTCAGCTAAAAGAATAAAAAAATAATTGTTACAAAATCCACTCAAAGCTGGATATACAAGTATACAAGCTATACAAGTAGCCCAAAATAAATCCCTTTCCATGATTTCTTTACTCTCCGATAATAAACCCGCTTGAATATCTTTTGTTTGATTGAAGCTTCTGACATCAGCCTCAGTTCTTCATTTTTTTCACGCCTGGGTTTTGTTTTTCGGTGTTTTGTCATGTCTTGATCTTGTCATTTCCCGTTTTATTTTTTGAAAAGTACATCCCCTCTTGTTTCAGGACACTTGCACTTCCCTGTGTGTCACCTGTCTGATTGTCTCCCCTGATCACCGATTGTGTTCACCTGGTGATCCCTTCCCTTTACTGGTTTAAATAGTCTGCGTTCCCCTTGTCTTGTGTATGTATGTTTCATCCTATCAACCTTTAATACTGAGTTTAACCGTGCCGTAGAATTCCTAGTCTTGAATCTCCACCTTTTCCTTGTCAAGAGTGATTATTATTTTGCACTTTCATAGTTTTTCATCCTCGATTAGAGTAAGTATGATTGTGTACATTGTCCGTAGTTTTGTTCTTCCTGTATGAGAGATTATTATTGTGTACGACTGTGGCTGCTGAGGCGGATGGCGGCGTGTACCTGGCAGCAGGGCGAGGCGGCCAGTATGTCGTAGGTGTACATGGTGCCCAGCTGGTGCCAGCTCCCGTCCCAGCGCGACTTGCACTTGATGCACACGATCTTATGGACGCCCTCCAGACAGTCCACGCAGATGGCGTACAGGTGCATCAACCGACCTGTCGGGGGAAGAGTTAGGAACGGTCAGCTGACTACATCTGGAGTTTTCATTTCTACAGCTTTTGTAGGTCCGTATCAAAGCAGCCAAAATGACTCTGTTACAGGATAGAAAACACCCCTAAATACTGAAGCCCATCTTAATAAAAGAAGTAATCTAACATAACTTAAACCTCACAAGAATTTGGATTCACTCATTCACCTGAATTTAACCTAACTCAAAAATGAATTGATGAAGCAATAACTTTGAGTGCACTTAAATTTGTGGTAAAGTATAAGTATTGATAATATGATTCCAGTTTTTTCCATTGACTTATTTTCTGTAAGTTGACTTTATATCTTCACAAAAGTTTATGGCTTTTTATGTTTAAAAATCATCATATTATGCTCAAGTAAACTAAAGAATGCCATTTATAATACCAATAATTCTTAATCCTCAAAGCACAAGTAGTATCCATTATGTGTAAGTATTTACAAGTATAAATAACAATCATATGTTACCGATTCTGAAATGTGAGAATGCTTTTCCTTGTCTAAAAGTGAACTAAATATATTTTTTGTTTTGTACTGTTAAGTTTCTCTCAGATGAGGATCAGACATTATCAATATTACTATTATGTTGATCATTTTGAAATTGCAAACCCTCTAACAAAGTGCAATTTATTGGACAGAACCTCATTCAGCTGTTCAAACTGAACTTTTTCAAATACCGCAAAGGCCACTAAGTAATACAGAAAATTTCCATTAGGTAATAAAACCAAGTTTTCTATCAGTGCAACAGTTGAGGGTTCTCCTTCACCAGCGTTTCCATCCTGGCACATACAGAGCGGGCTGGAAAACTGAATAATTCTTTCATGCTTATGCACATCAATGATGCAGATATCAAAGCTCGGGGGGTCATAAACATCAAAGAATCTCCGCCATGCTGCTGCGCTCATTCACATTCATGTTGGACCGTGAAGAAGCTTTCATGTCCGCACGCGGGGAGTGGACCCAAGGACCCATGCTGCTTTGTTTTAGGAGAGCATAGAGATTCTTAAACAGCGTAGTCTAACTATCACCTGTTTTTTTTTCTTAATCTGGGATTCATTTACAGTCACTTCAGATGAGATACAATTCATCAAAATCCTTATCTCTTTTTGCCTTGCTGCCACTTCATTAGAGCAGAAAAATTAGATTTGAGTCGGGCAAATTCTGACACAACAAACTCACACCGATAACCAGCAGGAAGAGAAAGATCTCCTTTTGTTTCGGATCGGACTGGAACGCACCACAAAAAGAGCTACCAAACCCCAACTACAGCCTATGATTTATCAGAAAATTAAAAAAAGGTTACGTTTTCTTGTAAAATGTTCCTTTCTTTTTTCAGAAAAACTGACCAGAGAAACCAGCTCCTTACAATTTCATTAGGAAAATTTAGGTCAATTAGGACAAATGAATGAAATGGGTTGTTGCTCTCACAAAGATCCAGGTTCTGTGTTAGATGCTGCTTTACTATAACGTGCGGCTCCTAAAGGCTAACCTTGAAGGTGACAGGGAACGTCGTACTCGATCTCGTCGTGGCGCGAGGGGCTGAGAAACAGCGTCCCGTCCACCAGGGGAAACTGCTCAAACACAGGCAGCGAGCGGTGGCACAGCGCGCAGTTGACCACGTTCCTCTGGCTGGCGCTGAGGGCAGACAGGATAAACCTAAAGCACAACAAAGGCACTTAGAAACTCACCGACACTATAATAACACAGTATTAACACGACAATAGCTCAGGATGGAGAAAAATGTAAGAACAAGACCCTATATTTTCATTTCTTATCCAGTTTCTTATCTAGTAACAACTCGTACTTCTATATTTTTTTTATCAAAACTACCCTGTGTTGACAAAAAGTGAGCACACCTTCATATGCATATGTATGTATATATCCCTTTAAAGCCTGATCCAAGAAAAATAGGAAGAATATTGGATTTTTTTTTGTCTGAAGTCTTTATTTGGCCCCTCAACAACATATGAAGAAAATAAAACAAATTATTTTGATCAAATTAGCGTGCAATAAGTCAAAAATATATTTCCGTGTAGTCTTCTACTGGCTGTTATCAGGTATTTCTGAATGTGTACAACAGGGGTTTGAGCAAAGCTTTTACCATTGAATGATGCAAAAAGTCTCAGATCCAAAAGACTTCAGAAGCCGTATGTATCAAATATGATACATTTGGCATTGTAGGGATATGTTTACACTCCACTGTTCTGCTACTTCTGACACAGAAGTCTTTTCCAGACTACTATTTAAGGGACATTTTGATCCCTAACATGTAACCAGAGGATAGTGAGCACAGGCCAACTGGGGCAGCTATCAGCGAGGATGCAGCTTTAAGCTACAACTAAAGAATGATTAGATGCAAAGCTGTCATCGAGGATGTCTCATCTTGCCAAACGCCCGTCAGCTTGCCTCCTCCGCTCGCCCCGCTGGTGGGCGGAGCTAAGACGCAAACAGAGGGCCCGAGAGGAGGAGATAGCGATGGAGGCTCAGTGACTATTAAAAATGTCTATATTAATGTGCAGCTATCCCAATAAAAACCTAATGAAAGTCAGATTTAGATGAAATACGGTCTCGAAGAGATGCAAAGTGTTCTTTGGATTTTCTCACGAAGAATAATAGTGAGATATGTCCATGTGATTGGCACCTGTTGTCAAACGCCAGCTGGTAACAGTTTTAATGAGACGTGTCTGTGTCAACTGAGAAAGGAAAATGACACCATAAGAAATCCATGTATTATCGTTACCGTTTATTCCCTAATGGGGTCGCGGGGAGAACTGGAGCCTGTCCCAGTGGTCAATGGGCGAGAGGCGGGGTAGACCCTGGACAGTCCGCCAGTTTATCGCAGGGCCACACAGAGACACCCAGAGACACACAACCACCCACACTCACATTCACTCCTAAGGGTAATTTGGAATATCCAGTCAAGCTAACATGCAGATTTTTGGACTGTGGGAGGAAGCCTAAGATCCAGGGTTTGAACCCAGAACCACCATAAGACAGTGGACGCTCGTTTCTGACCACATCAGACGGGTGGAGCTCCGTCTCCCGGAGGCCTCACCTGCGCAGCTCCTCCCCCTGGCCGGCCTGGGCGTCGTCCTCCATGCGGACGTGGTAGGTGTTGAGTTTGTGGCGGGGGACGTGGGTGAGGAGCTCCGAGAGGTCCAGCCGCCTCAGGAACTGCACCGGGTGCGGGTGGGCCGCCTCCCCCCCCCCGCCGCCGCCGCCCCCCCCGGCGGCGAGCCGGTGGTGGAGCGGCAGGGCGAAGGACAGCTGGAGGGGCAGGACGGAGCCGGGGTCCAGGTGAGGCCCGCCCCCACCGCCGGAGCCCCCGAAAGAGCAGCCGCCCCCCCGACCCAGAGCCCCCCCCATCAGCAGCTGCTTCCTCTGCGGGTCCATGTGGACGGCCGACTTGAGGAACTCCCCCAGCTGCCGGGACCCCCGCAGGCCGGCCGCCCCGCCCGCCGGACCCAGGGAGGGACTTTGGGAAAAGGTAAAGCTGGTCGGGGGGGACTGTCCCGGGGAGTCGCACGGAGATTTCTGAGAGGGCCCGAGAGGGAAAGGCCCCCCGGGCGCGTGTCCCCCTCCCAAAGCGCCCCCCCTCTCCGCCGAGTTCTGCCGGTCCACCGAGTGCCTGCGGGGCAGATCCTGGCTGGACGCCCGGTGAGCTGGCTTGACCCCACCCGGCCCTCCGGTGGGTTTGCTCTTCCGGGGCTCCTCGAAGAGCCCCTCCCTGGAGCCTCCGGCCGCCCCCCCGGCCCCGGTCCGGCCGGAGGCGCTCCTCTCCGAGGGCTTCTTCTTGCGCTCGTCCTGCATGCGCTTGACCTGGTACCAGTCGGTGTCCTTCTTCAGGTGGCCCTGGCCGCAGCGGCAGGAGCAGAACCTGAAGGCCAGGTCGTAGCCCTTCTTGGTCCACATGTTCTGCCGGCACTGCTTCTCGTTCCAGGAGCGGGCGCGCCCGATGCAGTTGAACTGGACCAGGATGGAGCTCTCCCACTCGTAGAAGCACTGCAGGTGCATCCAGTTGCCGAAGGCGCAGAGCTCGTTGTTGCACAGCACCCGCTGGTAGTCGTCCTTCTCCAGGTGGATGGGCCGGCCCAGGCTGCAGCCCAGAGGAGTGGCGCACTGGACCTCTGCACGGACAGCAGAGAGAAGACGACGGTCAGGCTCATCCCGGTGACACAACTCCCACAATCAGACTTTTGCTTTAAAATAGAATTTCTACAACAAGCGGTTTAATATGTTTTTTTTTCTAGTATCACGTTTTGACCCTGAGACACTGAGAAAATATATGCTTCTGTGGTTTCCATTATTTATACCTGCTCTCTTGAGTTTTTCTTTTTCGGTGCATCAAACGTGATCAAGGTGTTAGCTGTGTGGAAGGCAGCATATTTCAGCATGTCTCACTGGGCAATACATCGGCAGCATACATCACTCTAAATTCTGTTCAATTAATAAAAGCTTTCTTTGCTCCTCAGGAGAAGGGCAGCCAGCAGATACACAACGCTGATACGCCCCATGACATCGCCCGTTAAACGCTTTCCGGGGATCTCCCTGAGCTGTAGGCCCTGAACACAGCGCTAGCAGAAGAACCCGGCGTTCCTCACTAGCTTGCGGTTGAGTTAGCATTGAGAAGCGGGAAACACGTTTTTCAATTGATTAATGTCGTCCATCCATCCCTAATGGGGTTGTGGGGGGACTGGAGCCTATCCCTGTACTCAAAGGGCGGGGTACACCCTGGACGGTCCACCAGTCCATCGCAGGGCCACACAGAGACACACAAGGACACTCACACTCACTCATAGGGGCAATTTGGAATCTCCAATCAACTTAACATGCAGGTTTTTGGACGGTGGGAGGAAGAGAACCCATGCAGACACAGGAAGAACATGCAAACTCCACACAAAGAAAGGTCCTGGTTCCCATGGGACTCAAACCCAGAACCTTCTTGCTGTGATGGTGCTGACCACCACACCCCCATGCTGCCCCGTTTAATGCCATTTCTAATCAAATTTCGAACTCATGCAGTGTTATCATTTCAAATGCTCAACATCGGCAACAGGTTTGTTTCGATTAATCATCACAGAAGAAAACTGCTAAATTCGAGAATCTGGATCCAGCTGATGTCCATCCATCCATCTGGGTCATGAGGGGGCTGCAGCTGGAGCTGATGACACACTGTTTGGGATTTTGCTGACATGACTCCATCACTACTTAAAGCTGTGATGCCTTTCCATTTCAGACCTGAGAGGAAAGGAGAGGCTTTAAAGCCATTTCTTTAACGCAACCTCGGTGACAACAAAGGGTTAAAAATGTTCAAAGAGTCCTTTTTAGGGTCTTGTATGGAATCAACAAACAGAGCCTCTGAGCATCTCTATTCAAGTCCGTCCAACTGTAGACGCTGGATGGGAATCAAGCAGAATGTGGGCACACGGTGCATGATAACACACTGTGGGGGTGTGTGTGTTTGTGGGGGGGTGTTTCCTCTTTCCTTTTCCGGCAAAGTGTCAGTGTCGGTGTAAGTCACCAAAGAATGAGAAAAGAGGGTTTTTACGGGTTGTTTTGTGAGTTAGCGGGAATCAAAACTCACAACGATACAAGCAAAAGTCCAGAGTCTGCGTCAGATGTGAAACAGAAAGATTTATTTGACCCACAACAGAGTGTCAAACGGTTAGAGATTTAGCACCTTAATAGGAACTCATTTTAAAGTCGACGAAGAAGGAAAGTTTAGACGCTGCTTGTGGAGCCATGATCAAAGTTAAGAGCACCTCAGAGAGGCAGAGCCTCGTCCAGAAATCACTGTCTGTGAGAACAGACGAATGGTATCCGCAAATCCAGGTTAAAGGTTCGAAAAGCTCAATCCAGAAAAAATGGCCTCATTTCAATTGAGCGGATTTCAGCTAGAAACCACCTGCTGCAGCGTGGCTGTAAGGTAGAACTTATAGGCTGGTCAGTTTCTGGTCAGTTCCCTGAAACAGAAAAAGAAGGGGGTGCTACATAGTGGTGGTTAAGCACAAGCAATTTAACATTGTTCATGAATCATTCAAATAACTCGCTCTCAACATGTGATCCATTTTCCAAGAGCTTTTTGTGATGAAACTTTGGCTCGGGTTTGAATATACCGTTTACACAGTGCCCCCCAATTCTTCTTGAAAATAAAGTTTCCGAAAGCTCCAAGGTACCCTTTTATACCCTCTGTCTCTTTTGGTTGAAAGTTAAACAGCCCTAACACAATTTCAGACAAGAACTGATGCACTTAGACATTGAAAACTCTCATTTTTTATAAGTAATTCATCCATTTGGGATTGTTTTTGTTGTTGTTATTGACTGAAAATGCACGTTCCATGTCTCCAGCTTTTTAGAATAAAGAGTAAGATTGCTTTATGACTGTTAATGAATCCAACATGTAATTTTGTTTCTCTGAGTTAAATGAAGCGTTTGTACTTTGGGTGTTTTGGTGTGCTTTTAGGCACACTTTTAGGGGTTGATGTGCACTTTTGAGGGCGCGCGGAGCATATGGAGGGACGAACTTCTTTCGGCGGTGTGCTCGTGCAGGATGAAGTTGAACTTGAGCGCGCGCACGAGCGGTGAGGTGTCGCCGTGTCAGTATTGCTGTTGAGGAAGAAGGCCACAAAACTGTGGAACAAGGTGCGCGCCGGGAAAGAAAGCTAAGGCCCTGTCAGACTAAACAACCTGACGGACCCGGATCGCAACCATTTTTATTATTTTGCAACCGGGCTGCAGCCTTTTTCAAAACCAGCAACATCTATTAGCCGAATTGTACACATGCAAATGAGTCCATTTAAACACGAGGCCTCGGATCAACCAGTGAAAAGCACAATTTGGCACAAAAAAACCCCAAACTCTCCGTGCACGAGCGTAAAAAGGGAGGGTGGGGGGGATGCACGCGTCTGCAGCCAGGGCTTCCCCCCCCCACCCCTCCTGGCGGGAAGGTAAGGGTCTCTAAACTTCCCCTACATCTGCCCCCCCCCCCCCTCCCCCCTCTCTTACCGCTGGGGCGGTCGCTGGTCCCGGGCTGGGCGGCGGCCCCGGCCCCGGCCCCGGCCGCGCCCCCCCCCGCCGCGGTAACGGCAGCAGCGGCGGCGGCGGGGGGGGCCGCGCAGGCTCCATTTTCCTGCTCATCTCCGCTGCTGTTGGTGCGTCTGCTCTTCTTCCCCTTGCTGCTCTTCTGGTTGGGCATCTTTAAAAAAAACAACAGAGACAGATCCGCACGTCGCCGCGGATTTTTCGACCTCTAGCGACGCGCTCTGACGCGTCTGCGGGCTGCCATTCCGGCAGCGGTTTTTCCAGCGGTGGCCTCCACCTTCCACCCCCCCCCCCCCCCCCCCCCCCCCCCCCAACCCCCCCTGCACGACGTGCCGTAGGGGGGGGTTTGTTTCTCCTCGCTGCAGGTACTGACAATAAGGAGCTGTAACCTCTAAGAGCGAAGGCGTGTCCGTCTCTTGTTTTGATTCCTGCTCTGCTGTTTTCTTCCACCCCCTGACGTCATGGAGCCACGCCCCCCCCATCGGCAGTAGCTGTCAACGAGCCACGGTGCGTTTTAGTACCGTGGGAAAAAAACAGCACGGTGAAGAATCTTCTGTATAAATGAGTAAGTGATAGTGACAATGATGGAAATGTGATGAGCACCAAAAGACTAACAAGACAAAAGTCATGAGTCGAAATATGTAAAAGCAAAAGTAATTAATTGGGTACATGAATGTATCAAACTACACAAAATTATTAACATAAAGCAGGAATCTCTCTCTCACACACAAACATATATATATATCCTATATAGTAGTTAGAAGTCCATTAATTAGTGTAATAGTAATATTTTATAATGTGTAGAGCAGCCCAATTCATTTAAGGTCATCAACTTTTTCATAAGTGATAACATGATAACACACCAGAGTTGTCGGATGTTTGCATCTCACCTTCTCAAATCAAGTTTCACAAAACTATTCGAATGTTTTTCACCCCCCTACAAAAAGCTCTTTCTTAACTTTGAGAATACTTTTTGATTTATCAAACAAAATGTTTGTAAACGTCTGTGTTTTATCCAAGATTACCACAGGCCCTATTTTCAGAGGCCAGGAAATGTCTGTGCTTACCCTTCCACAGTTTCGATTTCATGTCAGATATTCCCACAGCACCTAAATGCAGCAGCAGACTCACTCAGGACAGGCAGAAGCTGCCACTTTGGTGTGTTTACAGCCTTATTTACAGATAATGACAGCATCAGTCTGACTACAGGTATGGTGTGGTGAGGTGATGTAACAAATGAGTTGTATCTAAATTATTTGGGATATTTTAAACTCGTAAGTATGACAGATTATAGGAGAAACTGGGAACATGAACCTCATTGCACTGAAAATAAGAGCATCCCAGACAAGACCAAACCAGAGGACACAAGAAAAAGTCAGTTATTCCAGTTCAATTTAGCAACACAATCATCTCCCGCATTGATTCAGAACAACCCCGATCAGGTTACAAAGCATTTTTAATGTCAAATGTGGTTACAAGTTTTCTTTTAAGACAAACACAGAGACAATGCAGTTCAAGGCTTCAAGTGTACAGATTTAATTCCTCTGAGTGTTTTCCGCAGCTAAAGAAAACCCCGCTCTCTCAGGATGGAGCGTTTGCCAACACAAAACGCAGTCTCACAAAACACAGTCGTGTCCCTCTCTGCACCGGTGAGGGCGACTGGACAGCGGGGGAATGAGTCCGGTCAAACTTGTGGACCAGGCATGGTGTCTCAGACCTCATGGCATGCTCTATAGGAAGCTAATGCTCAGTATATGCTAACAAAAGCAGAAAATGGAAGGCTAGATAAACAATTTGAGATATCATTTCCAAAATATGACCATTAAACATATTTTAATTAAGTTACAGTTGAGAATAAATGCGCGTTACGGCCATTCAGTTCTTTTGTTTCTGTTTTCCCCCCCCTAGCAGGAACTATTAGTTCTTATAATACTGTGCTTTAAACATTTAGGAAGATATGTAGTCAGAAGATAGAATTCACGATTCATTCATTGTAAATTAAGTGTCCATTAAAAATATATTTAATATCTTAGCCCAATATTTTGGAAATGTGCCAATGAAATGAAATGAAATCCACATTTTTCATGATATTTAGGAGGAGACGAATCAGCTTCTGATTGGACGCAGATATGTTTCCCCTCCTTACACGGTTAGATGAATAAACAGCAAAGTTTTGTCAGAGAGCCAAAAAAATTAGAAAGCGCCTCAAAAATGTCTGTGAACAAAGAAAGACCATAATATTTGATTTAACTGACCAAAGTTAAACGTCTATTACACACTTACATATTATGTCATCAATAAATTAGTCAGCCTTTAGCCTCCATATAGATGGATGTGCTCGTCTATTGAATCCTATTATCAAACAAGTCTTTCAAAAGGAAAAAAAAAAAATCACATTTAAGTGATTAGTTTTGATATTTGGACTTACAGGTAAGTGGTCATGCCTGATCTGCAAGTTTCATCAGACTTACAGTACAGATTTTACAGGACAGAATATTTTTAAATACTAATTAGAATCAAAAGTAATAAAAAGAAAGAAAGAAACTAATCTAGGACATATTTTGGTTGCGTGAATTTGGTCCTGAGAATCATTAGAAATTCAGTTTTGCACGACACCGATCACCCTGTAATTACACACCAATAATTGCACCAAAAAAATTCAAATAAAATGAAAATGATAATACATTCGCAATTTTTTCCACCAGGTGTTCCTAACAGGAAGGCCATTTTTGGAGTTTGTTCAGCAGATGAAACTCATCACTGGTCACACTTAGAAAGTCGGAATATAAACCCCTTTAGCACGTTGCGATGAATACAAAGAAACTACAAGAGGTACACTTTCTTTGTCTCGTAAAGGACGAATAAAAGGTCTTGTTACAGTCCAAAAGAGGTAGCAGGCTCATGTAAACACGGCACACTGGAGCAACCGTTCAGTGACAGGGCGGCCGCACACGGACATTCAGCCCACAGCCCACCGGACTTCTGTTGGAGTAAGGCCCGTCAGAATACCCGCTTTTAAAGAGAGTGGGAAGCCAGAACCGGTGCGGCTTTGGGCGAAAGAGCAAAAGCGTGACGACCGCCACTGAAGTTGCTGTGCTGAAAAAGTGTAAAGACAGTCATCTGACCCGCGGTAGCGGTCAGGATATCACACCCCCGATCCATGCACGGACAATCTTAAAAGACCCACGTATGAAACTTGCAGTTCCTAAAACCTGCAGCTTCCAAGAGGTAAAAAGAAGATTAAAAACACACCTTTATGTCATTTGAAACTGGAACGTCTTTTGGAAGTGGGCTGGTAATAAACGGAAATATTTGAGGGACACAGCTTGGCTGAAAAGACTCATTTGAAGGCGTAAAAATGGCTGTTTGCGTGTTAATAAGCGTTTCTGCAAATGGAGAGCCGCACACCGGACGGCAGCAGCTGTGTTCAGCACACGCACAAACATTCGCTGTGAACTTTCCAGTGAATCACCTGTGCTATTCACACCGGCTTTCTCAGAGCGGAGGGTTCAAAGCCTCCACCGCAGAATGTCCGATAACGTGAGAAGGGCCTTTGGACGTGATCAATCAGAAGCTGCTAACAACATGATAGCCATAGGCAGTAAGAAAAACTTGGCACGACAAAAATCAAATTACAAGCATACGCGTTCCCCAGGCCTGGAAGGGTACCGGTCAGCTCCGATCTGACTGGTTATGGGGTTTTATTTTTGATACCGAGCCTGAGAAAATAAACGGGGCGGCCCCGGGCTCAGTCCTGCAGCAGGACGATTTCCACATTGTCGTGGACGCCCTGCAGGAGCAGCTCGCCCTGGAAGTCCACCACTTTCTTCTTCTTGGCCGCCCGCAGGGTGCCCACCAACGCCTCGAAGATGTTGGCGCAGCGGTCGTCGTTGAATAAGACCCCGAACTTCACGCTAGTTTGGCCGTTAGCATCTGGAATCAGAGATAAACTCAGATCAGTTAGCAGAACAAATGATGGGAAGACGAGTCATTTATAGATATAAGTGCTCTGACAGTGATTTGTAAAGTTTAGATAGAAAACTTGAGCATACGTAGAGTTAAGAAAGAAAACAATAAACTCACTTAGGAGTTAAAGACAGATTACAGAGGCCTCTTAACTCCAACGACCCATCATTTTTCAGCCCGAGGCAGTAACACCAGGCTGAGACATGCTGAGACATCAGCTGAAATATTGTGGAGGCAGCCTGACAAAGCCCTACTGTTTTTTAAATGTCTGATAAGTTCGATGCAGAGAGCCGGGCCCGGTGTGACTCACTTTTACTGCCAAGCCGCTGCATCTCCTCCACCAGCAGGCCGATTTCATGCGGGACGTTCATTGCTGCAGAAAGCAGAAGAGGACGCTGAATAAACCTGGTGCAAACAGGCTTGGTGGGTTTTCCTCTTTCCTGAGGACAAAACAGCAAAGCCGTAAAAAAAACACCAAAAAAACACGTTTCACAAGAAGAAAAAGACATTCTTTTCAGGTCAAAGGTGAGAACAAGGGTTCTCCTCTTGTGATTGGACAAAACACAAAGTAAACTGCTTAGAATTAGACATATCTGCTAATCAATGAAGGATAAAAGCACACAGAAAGTCATCATGTGATGGCTTGTATTCACCAAATACAAAAAAAAAAAAATTGAATTAACAGTATAAGAGGTTGATTAAATCCAATAAGGAGGTTAATCTCTAATCTCCAATCAGTTTTGACCGCAGAAATAGTCAACTAGTTCACATTTCTGTTAAGCTTGATGAACTTTAGAAAAGATGACGCGGTATTACTGGTCGGACTGAAGGGATATCAGTGTTTTACAGAAACACCTCGATGGGGAAACCAGCCCCAGGATCAACAAGCTGCAACCTGAAGGGCGGAAAAAAAAAATCACCAATGCGGAAATGAGAGATTAGCAACTCCCGGCTAGCCAAAGACACAAATGCTACACGGAGCTCAGTGGTTTTGGAGCCAGAGCCATTCGTGCCCCACGAATTTATGTCAACAAAACACCGGCGTTTGTCCACACTTCAGGCTCCAAAACATTTTACCGAGCATCGTCCCGGAGAGACACCGACACCAGACAGACCAGGTCTGCTGAGAGAGGACCGAGGAGCCGTTTCCCTCCCACCCAGCAGACGGAACTCAGGAATTACCGAATTAATAAACACACAGCAGACGCGACATTTCCACGTTATCTTTTTACCTTTGTGTTGTTGATTGTGGCTTTTTTTTGTTGCGAGGAATGAGGTGATGGGCGAGTTTCTGATGAGTCGGCACCGGTGAAAATGTTGCTGCGTTCAAAGTGTGCTCGGACACCGCAGCTTTCAGGGCAGGAACGATGAGGAGGCTCGATTAAAACACATTCATTTTTTGGGGAAGAAGGGAAGCTTATTTCAAACTTAATTGTGTGGAATGTTGTGATTCTCCTAATTAATTACTGTAATTTTTAAAGGAGTATATTTGTGGAAATTAGAGTGGTTGAAGGGGACTCTTCTAATTTCCTACAGCACGTGAAGGCAATGTGAAAGCTCATCTGACTTCATCGTGACACAATGTCTTACTTCAAACTACATTCCCCATATTAGGTCTGGAAGAACTGGAAGCTGTGTTTTCCCTTTTCTGCCTCTGCTGACAGGATTTTTGCACCTAGCCTCACACAACCACCAAAACAGGAGCCCAAAAATAAAAATATGCCCACTTTTAGGCCATTAAAGAAGTCAAGTCTGCTTAATTAAATAAACATAATATAGAAAGTTAGTGTATCTGAATGACCCACTATTTTTCGTATAGTGTATCTGTTTTTTTTAGTTTACGTATACTTAGGGTCATCATACTGGCTGTTTTTAAGATAACTCATATATCACATATTTCTGTGGGTTGCTGACTATTCCAGAGGGATAAAGTCAATTTACGTAGCCAGGCCACTGTAGGCTGCTTCTGTTTGTGAACAGACGCAATGTTTGGCGCCTGTTTTCTTATACAGTTCATTTATCTTTTTGGAGCCAAGCTTTTAGTGTACCTCTTACTTTGAAATCACTCATCCGGGTCCCCGCAGGCCAGCAAACTCGAGCTGACTCGGACGGTAGCCCCGTGACGTCAAGAAACGTCGAGTTAGATCAGTGTTTTTCAACCACTATGCCTTGGTACACTAGTGTGCCGCGAGTGATGGTCAGGTGTGCCGTAGAAAATCATCCTATTTCACCTAATTGGTCTAAGAAGATTTTTTGATAAGGAATTAATTATCTGCAAATAATTTTTGGGTGTCTGTGCTGTACTAGTGACTGGTGGCGTAATCATGTAATAATTCCTTATGACTACATTTTGGATATAATTTTATATATTGAAGTGGACATGTTAAGAGCAATTTGAAAGAAGAAATATATCAAATATGATAAAAATCATTTTTGTGTTTATTTGATTCCTATTCAAGACACTTAAGATAAGAATAACTATAGAGTTACTATAGACGGCTACAGATTTGTTTGACTTTTTTGGTTGGTGGTGTGCCTCGTGATTTTTTCAATGAAAAAATGTACCTTGGCTGAAAAAAGGTTGAAAAACACTGAGTTAGATGATAAGAAGTCTTGGAGTGAACCGGAAGTTGGGCTATGTTCCTTTCAGAATACATTGTTATGGTGACCTTTCTCCCATTTCAGCAACATTTTTTTTCATTCATCATCACAGCCCACATATTTATCTTAAATTGTGTAAAATGTTAATCGATACATCCCTCATGCATATTTAATCAAATAATTCTGTCTATTTAAAAGACAAATCAATTAGTAAATGAAATAATTGATCATTTTTTCATATTATTTATTAATGCAAGTATAAAATAAACTTTGAATTATTCAGGTCACTGTGATGTATTAATCATTTATACACTAGATATCACAATTCTACAAATAGAAAGAAGAACCGGGAATTATTACATGCTAGTTAATCTGCATTAGACAGTGATTGTGTAATATCTGTAATATTGTGTAATATTACATATCATGGACTTTATTTTGTATTATGTAAATACATTGGAAGCAGGGACTTGCAGGTTGAGTGAGTGTGGTCGCAGAAGTATTTGGTTGGCTGTCCACACAAGTAGATAAAGTTATTTAGAAAATATAAACTCTCTGCTGCACCGGGGTAATTCAACAGACATGGATCATAGGATTGTTACCCACTTTGCCATGCCCCTGCATATACATTCAGTTCTCTTTACTTTGAAGATTTTTACCGGAAGCTTTCATTTAAGTTCGACTAGCTTTACACTGGAAGCAGGAATGGCGGCTATGATTACCAGAGGAAGGAGCCCAAAGACCCTGAAACTTTACTTCTAACGGCCCCGCGGAGGAATCTGTCTCTGGCGAAACGCAGAAACGTCGCCCTGTAGCGGAATCGGGACAGAAGAAGTGCTGTAGCTTGTGGTTAAGGCGACCTATGCCCAGATCGAGAGGGTGGACGCACTTTACGACTTGCTAGTTAGCCTGCTGTTAGAGCCGCTGACTTTGATTCAAGGTAGCAGTTAGCTCACTGCACTACTAGCCAGCTGTTGGCCACTTGGCTTGGCTGCCCAATAAGTTAACAAAGTGGTTAACTGTGTGAAACCATTCCGCATTTGACCTCTTGTCTTGGAACCGGCGCTGGTTGTTGGTAGACAGTATTAGGGACGCTTGCAGGGAGCGGGACCAGGCGACAACTAGTCGAAAGAGCGTGTTGTGAACCTTATTTCTGCTAATCTCACCGTTAGCTAGGAAGTAACGCTAGCTAAGTTGGTATCCTGAAGTCTCGCCCATTTTTTCAGATTCTGCCCCAGCCATTGGCTAAGGGGCTAATCAACAGCCGACTAGTCTGCTTTCCAAGTTCCACTTGGCAATACGATGGAAAGTCTAACGCTGAGTGATGTCGAGCAGAAATATTATTCGGAATTGTTCGTTTACTGCGACACGGACAACACCAAAAAAGTGGCTTCCAACGGGAGAGTTCTTGACCTTTTCCGGGCGGCCCACCTACCCAGCGAAGTTGTCTTGCAGGTAAGCTAACCCTCTCAGGTATCAGTTTTTTAAAACCGCCACCCCTTAGACTGAGAGACGAGCCCCAAAGGGTGGCTCTGAAAACGGATAAGGTGTGAAGCTGACCTGCTGCTGGGGGTCTGACTGACCGGTCAGCCTCTTTAGCTGAAGTTAGCCTGCCCGGTTAGCCCGGCCGGAGACACACCTTCTTCTGGCTAATGTTAGCCCCAGCCAGGGAGGGAAGACATAGTTATCTGGAAATAGCTCATAACACGGTCGCTGACTGGAAATGTAACACAGACACGAGACCGTGTCATCGTGTGTGCTTTTTAATTGTCTGTTTGTTTTTTTTACCCAACATCTTACAATGCCAACAACGTGGACCCAGAGCTTCACATTACTGGCCTCTGTTTCCTGTTTTCTCCTTCCACTGGCTTCTTGGCTGGGCGACTTATTAAAGTATAATAGAATATATAGTATAGCATGTTATATATCCTCAATAATGCACAACCTTAATCATAATGTAGTAGTAATAACAGATTACTTGATGAGGAAGCTTGCACAGATGTGGGTTTTGATGCTATATAGGTAGTGAAGCACAATAGAATGATTTAGAAGGGCATGCAATTTAATAAGGGTTTTTTTACCCTGTGGAAAGCATCGTTTTTCCTAAATGTTAATGCCATATGGTTAACTTTTCAGTGCAAACCCTGATGTAAGTCAGTGCAAGCTTCATAGTTAAAGCAATTCAGTGGTTTCATTCCCTGGTCGGGTTGCCAGGGAACAGCTGTGTTATAGTCATACTTTAGAAATCCAGGCTTAAGTAATAGATCAGACATTTCAGTTTTTTTTTTCCTTGGGGGTGCAATTGCACAGTTTACACTTGACTTTGGGATTTGAAGTGATCAGGCTAAAAAGGCTGCGTAAGCTTCTTATTAATGTACCACAAATGTAATTTTCAGTCATTTATTTATTCCCCTGGTTGTTTTACTCCTGTCCATGATTGTTGTTTTGGAGTGTAATGTCTGGTAAAACGTATTGGGCTTCATGTGCGTAGTAACATGATGTTATGATGTCGTTGTTGCACATGCATGCATCAGGATGTCGGTGCCGAAATGCTACCTCGTAGTTTAATCTTTGATGATCCCATCCAGAGAGTCCCCGCTCCGTCACTCATCTGAGTCATGAGTAGCCAGTTAAACTGCAGCATTCTGTTCCTGTGACTCCAGGTCTTTCAGCAGGGCAGTATTAGCCGTTTATGAGTCAGCATCCATTTCAAGGTCAACAAGGGGGAGCTGTGTGGTGGAAGAATCGCCCTGCGAAGTAGCTCCCCGCTGTCAAAATCTACACTGAGCCTAGTGTGGGGTGGGGGCCCACGAGATGCCACAGTGTCATGATGTGACAGCCTGAGAACAGTGACTGGTGCTATTTTGTGCGCAAACACTCAGCATAAGTCCTTTGTCAGCAGAAGGGGGCTCAGTCATCTGTGGCGGGCTGTCGGGGTTGTGGCTGGCAGGGCTGAAGGCATCGCAGATTAGGGGCCGTTACAGTCTTATGAAGCTTAACCCCGCAGATACTAATCACCAACAGGTTTCAGTTTCTTGCATTTATTCAAGACCACACCGTCTATTAGTCGTCCATCCACTTTTTAGGCATTTTTCAGTCTCGCTTGGGTTACTTAGACAACCATTTTGTACCTTTTTTTTTTGCATGCAGCCTTCTCTGTTGGATTCAAATGACTGCAAAATATGTGATAATCAGGCTTATAACCGCTGAGACCCGCTGAACATCTGCCAGTGAGTGCAGCTAATGAGAGGGTTGCTTGTGCCGCATTTGGGACTGAAAGCGAGTAACAGTGTTAAGTGTTTACAGTTCTTTATTTGACCACAGAAAGAAGCGATTCAACCCTTAAGAAAACACTAAGTAACAGTTGTGGGTTTTGTCAAGTTTTTTTTTTTTTTGTGCTCTCTCTAGATGAATACAATGTTAGTAACTGTGCCTCCTCTCTTTGTGTGGGGGGGTTAGATCACAGAGCTGTGTGGAGCCACGCGGCTGGGTCACTTTGGACGGAGCCAGTTCTACATTGCTCTGAAACTTATCGCCATCGCCCAGGCCGGGCTGCCGCTGAGGGTGGAGAGCCTCAACTCGGGTGAGTCCAGCCCTGAACGTACTGTGTCACAGTTCTTTTTCTGCAGGAACACACATCAGTTCTTTTTTCCCCATTTGGGTTTTCCAGGGTTAGTCAAATGTTTGGAGAAGCCAGACCTGATTAATATATTGTAATAGAATATACGATATTCACAGAAGTGTTTAAAATAGTTTGTTGTTCGAAGGAAAGCTGGATGAATTGAGGTTGTGAAAAAGGAAGCAGGGGACAGTCATCTGTTATTCTCAATAATCCTAACATTTTTCACAAGTGAACTGATTTTCAAAGTTTGAAACCTTCCATGGAAATACATTGTTTAAATCCTTTAAATGGACGGTCAGGAAGTTTAATGAAGTTGATAAAAAAAAAAAGTACTTTAGCATAATCTTTGCTAAAACAGTCAGATTTCAGGCAAAAACATGCACATAGTACGCTATCCACTACAGGGCTGTTGATGCTCATTTAACAGAAAAGTGACGTCTAATGTATGAGAATTTTTCTAAAATCCCCAAACAAAAGTTCCTGTGGAAAGTTTTTCTGAACTCTACAGGGAAATTTCCACTCCTCTGCATTCAAACACATTTCTATGAACTTCAGTTTCTTTCAGTTTTGATTTCACTTTATGTCTGATTGGTCACAGGGTCCATTTTACATTTTCTTGATCTTGTATTAATGTATCCTTAACGACAGATCAGGGGGGAAAGGCTGATCTGTATATTTAAACATATATGTTACTCATTAAAAAATGGAAAAAAAACTATAAATCCTAAACGCTTTGCAGACTTACGTGTGGGTCCCTTAAATATTGCAACACGCTGACATGATTTCATAATTTGATGAATGCTTAAGGAAGCCCAAAGCCAACTTCCTCTTAGATAAAGGGTCACATTGCACAATGTGATGGATGCTAGCTTTGGGGATGTTTTGGACTCAGCCATGATGATGTTGGGAACATTGAACATGAAACTGAAGAATGTTCATTTACTTTGTGCTCTCTGGATGTGAAGCCATGCTGGCAGTCACAAATCAAGACCATGACTGCATTAACCCTAGTTGATCTGTCCACATTATATTGTTCTTTTTCTAGATGCCAAAATCAGAATTTAACCTTTGACCGCCCAGCTGAGTTAGTGAATATTTTCTGAAAAGTTAGGCATGAAAGCCAGCGCTACAGGAGCTGTAGTGCCGGCTTTTAGAAGTGGTTACAAATGTCCTCGTTTTGTTCTGGTTTTCAGCCACATTAGGATACAAATGCTGCACAAAGTGCACTGTTGTGTTTCATTTTGAGGAAGCAACTGTTCCGATGAGAAACACTCGCCCTGCTCCCATTTCACAGCTGTCGCCGTCTTTACGAGCCGTTATGTCACCGCCTGACCAGCAAATATACGACCCGTCCAGGCAATACACACAGCCAGGAAACGGAGTGCCAAACCCAGAACTCCTGCAATCCATCACAAGCACGACGCAGAATTTTACACACTCTGCGAAAGTGGATGAATTTTCTTTTTTTTTTTTTTTTTCTGCCAGTCAAAGACCTGCCGCCGCCCCGATTCGTGGTGGGGAAGAACGAGGCGGAGGCGAGACACGCGGCGCTGTACCAGGACACGGACAGCCAAGGCCTGTACCCGGCCCCCGGAGCTGCAGTCATACCCCGACCGCCAGGCAGGGGGCATCCCAACAAGAAAGGTCCCCCTCCGACCACTGCACACCCTGTCCACGAGGTCATCCAGCCCCTGGCACCCAGCATAGAGCCACAGGTTGGTCACCCAGCTGCCCCGCGTACATCCCACATAAATCCACCTTTTCAGTCCTCGTTGTGGTCACATTTGCCTTTCCTATCAGGATAGTATTCCTTTGCACTTCTGATTAACTTCCCTCTTTATTTAAATAGTGCTTTTGTTATTTGTAGCTCAAATTACACTGCTGTCATTAGTTGGCTTGTGCGTGTTTACATGCCAGTCAGTTATTATGCAGATCTGCTATACAACTTCCATTTGCTGTCAGTAGTGAAAAACTCTTTTGCTGTTTGTTTGAACATCCCACATCTGTGATGGTGCAGATTAAGCACGTTCGGAGTGGGTTTTAGTGGCTCTTAGACGGTTCAGTTGTGCTGTTTGAAAAGATAAAAGTCAAGCTGTATACAAGATAGCATCTGAGGAGAAGCACTTAAAAGTCACGATAAGGCCGCGCTGCTAAATCTGTGTGCTGGTTCAAAATATAATGGAGTTATTTTCTATCTAATCCCAAAGTTTTCTTAAGGTCTGTTTTAAGTGACGTTTTTTGGTTTGGTCGCTGTGTCCAGCCCGAGCCGACGTCCCCGGTCGTCTCACCTCACCAGTCTCCTCCCACCTCCCCTCACTCCTGGAGGAAACACAAGCGACAACATAGCGGCGGAAACGCAGACAGACAACCCGCGGTGGCCGCAACGGGAGCTGTGTGGACGCAGTTCAGAGAACCACAAACGGGTAACGGCCAGCCTCAGTCAACTCGCTCTGACCCGGCAGGTCAATGGAAACATATTCTAATACCCGAGCAGCCTCTGAAAACTGCCTCTAAAGCCTGAAGTTGTCTGTATTTTATCCGATGACATGAAATAATTGAAGCAGATGGAAATGATTTTCAGATTAACTGTTGCTGTAGTTAGTTGTTAGGGGAATAAAAGAGACTGTCTGTGATAAGTAAATGCCTGTGTTAGCATAAAGTTAGCGATGTTGCTAATATTTTCAAATATCATGTCCTTTGTTCATCCTTCCAGGTCCAGTTACCGGTGATGGCATGTGGTCGTCACACTCGCCGCCTCCTCCAAGTCAGGAAAGTTGGGTCAGTTTCACCGCAGACACGCCTCCTTCCAGCACGCTCCCAGCAATGCACCCCTCATCGGTCCAGGTAGAGCCGCTGGGAAATGAATCCCTGCTCATCTCATTTGTTGTTTGGCCCGTAATGTTTCTCACACTTGCAAGTGGCTTTGATAAAAGCATCCGCTAAGTGAGCGCAGTGGAATGTCCACTGCGAGGATGACTGTAACAGACAGTGGAAGCCCTGACAGGCAGCCGTCACCCTCATTTTTCAGCCGAAGCGGGGCCATCAGATGTTGCAATCACATATCATGAAGTAAAGTAACCGCATTTGAAACATCCCTCGGCATTCATATCCGTTCGAAACTTTAGCCACCCCCCCTCCCCCTCCCCCTCCCCCGGCGCAGGAAGTAGGAGTGTCCCAATCAAGAATTCTTTTCCCCCGTTCCCATCTGTGTCATTTCAGCCTTAGAATGAGCTGGATTCTGAGTCTGACACAGTTCCAGACCACACACCCTAAATACCTGCCATCTGTGCTCTACGCTTTCAAACGCAAGCAGAAAAACAACAATTTTTCATGCATTAATTTGCATATTCACACTATATATTATACATTTTAAAAATAAAATATAATTAGGCCAGCATATTATTGTTTATTATTGTTTTGTTTATAGAAAATTATTAGAAAGATTTTTACTAGTAGAACACTTCCACATACTAGAACATATTTGTTTTTAGACAAAACAATGACACCATTTGCTACGATCACAACTCAAATTAGGTCAGAGACACTTTGATGGGGAGCACTGTGTGTTTGGATCAGAGCGTCTCAACAGGCACCCGCTCAATTCTGTGTAAATTCTCTTTAGGAAAGCACAACGATACGAACCGTGGCCTCGGCTGCAACCACCAATGAGATCCAGCGGCAGTCCAGCAGCTACGACGATCCGTGGAAGATCACAGACGAGCAGAGACAGTATTACATTAACCAGTTTAAAACCATTCAACCCGACCTCACTGGCTTCATACCTGGTAGGAAAAAGGCAAACACGCCAAACAGACTCTCCAAGGAAAAGACCTGGGTTGATCTGAGCTTCGCTCTGTGTCTTTGCGTTTCCAGGATCGGCAGCAAAGGAGTTCTTCACCAAATCAAAGCTACCCATATTAGAGCTGTCACACATTTGGTGAGTTATGGTTATCGTATCTCACAGGTTCTGGAACTTGATCGGTTTTCAGATTAACGATGGTCTCGCATACGCCAGCGAAGAAGCTCCACCGATCCGTCAGTCTGCATCCTGCCAGTGCAGTTATTTGATTAATAAAAAAGTTCTGTCTACCTCACAGTGCTACGTTGAAGCGGCATAAAGCATTCCTGGTCTGATGAGCAGGATAAACTTATTCTAATAATAATAATACATTTTATTTGAAGGCACCTTCTCGGCACTCAAGGACACCCTACAGAGATACACAAAAATCCATTAAAAGAAACAATAAAAATCAATGAATTCACTAAAAAAAGTCAGAGGCAATGGCAATATCAATAGACCTCGGATAGAAAAGGCAGTCTTAAACAGATGTCTTTTGAGTTGTGATTTGAAATGGGGAGTGAGTCGACGTTTAGTCTGAGTTATTAGTTGTGAGAGAAAAGCTGTCGGTTTTGGATTTGGTGCCAATGAGGAGAACCTGAGCTGTAGCTGCAGCTACCGTTGTAATGCCGGCAAATATGTGTGTGTGTGTGTCTGTGAAGGGAGCTGTCAGACTTTGACAAAGACGGAGCTCTGACCCTGGACGAGTTCTGCGCCGCCTTTCACCTGGTCGTGGCCAGAAAGAACGGCTACGACCTGCCGGAGAAGCTGCCCGAGAGCCTGATGCCAAAGCTGATTGACCTGGACGATTCAGCAGGTACGAGCCTCTCCTTATTACAGCCTTCGGCCATTTTTCTAGCCTCAACACTGAGAGCGTGCAGCACGGTGTGCGCTTCGTAGAGTTGTGCTCCCTTTGACATGGATCTTTGATAAATTTATCCCATTAAAAAAGAGCACGCGTGTATCGAACCTGTCTTTTTTTCCCCACATGTAGAAGTCCCAGAGCCGAACGCTGATGTCGGGTATTCGGGGTCACCAGTGGAAGTCACTCCCAACAAGTCTCCCTCCATGCCTTCACTCAACCAGGCGTGGCCCGAGATGAACCAGAGCAACGAGGTTCCAGCGCTCGCACACACACACAAAAACACACACACACGCGCACAAACGACACCAGACTCCACCACACATTCCCACAGACTTGAAGCTCTTCCCTTTGTCGCTTTGGCTTTGTCTGCGTTCGATCCATCTTAGTTTAGGCTCACCGAGCTGAAATGTGTCTTTTCTCGTCCCATCAGTCATGATTTGATTGCCATCAACTTCCACATCATCCAACATAATTCCAATAATCCGGCACCTCGTCTTCTTCTCCTCTCTACTGTGTCGGTTGCCTGCGATTTGGAATCAAATTTCTGCGTCCATGCCTGCCGATGGCGTGGTGTCATCACGTCACCTGCTGATGACTGGTGTCACATCAGCGCGGAGGCTCGGACTGATGATGTAAATGTGTGATGTCACCGCACCAGCTGACTGACATGTTTTTTTTTTCTCACTGTCTATCTCCTGCAGCAGTGGGAGACGTTTAGCGAGCGCTCCTCCAGCTCACAAACTCTGACCCAATTTGACTCTAACATTGCACCAGCTGACCCTGTAAGTCAATCACGTAGAATGCATGTCTTCACCATTAATAGACAGTTATTAACCCTCTCTAGGTCTCTGCCTGTCACTCTGTCTGCGCATGATGTTCTCTAAAAGTGCAATTCCCCACACCAGCAGTGGCCCCTGTGCGTTGGGATTTGGCTGGCTAAGCTTCCATTTGGACATCTCTTTAGTTTTGTTTTTTTCTACTGTGGCACCCACCAATAAAACAGATGTAAACATTCATACTGCCATACATATGTAAATGTAAACTAACCTTTAATTATTTCTCTCCTGATCCGCTTAATCTGAATCAGCCAAAAGTTTTTTAGAGTTGAACTCGTAAAGGGAGTATCTGCCTCCTGGGTATTGATGCCGGAAATTAGTTTTCCCTCATTTTGTAACAGCCGGTTGATAACGGCTTCTCTACAGATGCTTACAGCCTGTTTCTACATTTTAGTAACAACATACCAGATCAGCCTGCTTTCAAATTTCACGGCCTAGATGTTTTGCGGAATATCTAGAATATTAAGGTAAATTTTTTCGAGAGGTTAACCAGAAAATACATTTTGATGCCCAGAATTCCTGAAACAGCTGTGGGAATGATGAGTTCAGGTTCTCCGAGGTGTAAATGATCCTGTTTTTAAACATATAATCTGTGGGTAAATAAAAAGTGGAGTTCAGATGATTTCTCCATAGGTGAGTCTTTCTCTTACCTGTTCCTCTGTCTTTCCTTAAGGACACGGCCATCGTCCACCCGGTGCCCATCCGGATGACGCCCAGTAAGATCCACATGCAGGAGATGGAGCTGAAGAGGACTGGCAGCGGTGAGACTCGCCGTGGCCCGAAACCCGGCCCGACTTTTACCCATGCTGAGTTGGCAGTGCAGGAAACCTAATCACAGCCCAAGAGCCAGTTAACACACCCTAATGTGCCATCACACACAACTTTCTACTCCTATTCACACAGAAAAATGTGGCACCTTCACACTCATTAGCAGCTTCTGTTACTGGAGCGCCGGGGGTCCAAACTATTTGTTAATTACCAGTGTTCTTTTTTTTTTATTTGCAAGCGTTGGCTGCTGTAGACCCAGTACATTTCCTGAGATTTTTTTCCCCCTCTTCCTTCAGACCACAATCACCCGACCAGTCCTCTGCTGGTGAAACCTCCAGAACTCTCTGAAGAAGCCAAACTGCCTGCTTCCATGAAGTTTGTAGCTGCCAACACTGTGGGTGAGTACAGGACGGCTGCTCTGAAACGGCCCCAGAACCTCCTCCATCTGCTTAAAACGGCCTCATTCCCACCAACATGACCATCCTTTGACCTAACATCTGTAAACTTGTGGACGTGTCCTGCTGTATATGTTTTCAGTTACGAGCTGCACAGCTTGGGGTTAATGGGTTTTGGGTTTGTTTGTTTGTTTATTCCATGTTCCATGTAGGGGATGGTTACAGTAGTTCAGATTCCTTCACCTCGGACCAGGAGCCAATCACCAGGCAAAGGTGAGTCTTGGTCAGACGAGACCTCATTGTTGCATCGCCGTATTTTAATCCCGTCTGTCTTTCTGCCAAGGTCTCAGTCCGGTACGTCTCCAGAGGGCCTAAAAGTGGTCGCTCCGCCTCCCCCCCCTCCCCGCCCACATCCCTCCCACTCCCGCTCGTCGTCGCTGGATATGAATCGCACCTTCGCCGCCACGTCCGCCGCCGGACAGCCGCAGCCCTCCGCCATCGCCTTCCCTCCCGCAGTGCCTCCTCGCCCGCTTCCCACACAGGTAGGAGCTTAAAGAACAAAGCAGGCGTTCGCCGGGCCGCCGCGCTCTTTCCTCGCCTCACCCCCTTCCTCCCCTCTCCCGCCTGCCTCCCAGACGTCGGTGCCACTCGCGGGGCACCGTGTGGAAGCCGAGGCGGTACCCGGAGGCGGGGCGGCGCTCGCCACCACGTCCCCCCAGCAGATCCCTCAGCAGCCCAACTTTGCCGACTTCAGCCAGTTTCAGGCCTTTGCCGCGTCCGAACAGCCCTCCAGCCTGCCAGAGGTGGACAAACACAGCGAGCCAGGACAGGTGGGTTCTTCCCCGGAAGCACTGGGAATGTTTTAGCACGGCCACAGGCGCCGTCCGAATCGCCATTTAAGGGAAAAACGAGCTCTCCTCTTCTCCCGTCGCCAGGTGGACAAAACATTAGAAGGCGCCGGCCCTTTAAGGACAGTGAAGAGCGACGGTCCAGCCGACGAGAGAACCCCAGCTACGGTCAACTCTGTACGTAACGCGGACTTCAAGGCATTTTATATCACCGTTAAAGTGAACAGACTCTCAGGAGCAACAGGGTTTTCATCCGTCTGTGTTTTCACGACAGACCAAGGGCTCCTCGGGTCCGCTGGCTCCACCGCCAAAACCCGTTCGCCGGAGGTTGAAGTCTGAAGACGAGCTGCGACCAGAGGACGAGCAGCCCGGTCCGCAGAAGTCCAACGTCATAGCCGCCGTCCTGGCCACTCAGCCCTCCATCCCCAGGTGGGACAGGAACTCCTTTAACATTCTGAAATGGTGTGCGCCAGATTTGTTGAACGCGTTTCTCCGTTTCTGATTCTTTAGGTCAGTCGGAAAGGACAAAAAGTCCATTCAAGCCTCAATCAGAAGAAACAAGGAGACGAACACAGTGTTGGCACGACTAAACAGTGAACTACAGCAGCAGCTGAAGGTAGGACACACGGCAGCCGGACTCTGGTTTTTGGGCAAAAGCGGCTCCTTTAGCTCACGCATGGCGCTTTTTTCCAGGACCTGCTGGAAGAAAGGATATCTCTGGAGGTCCAGCTGGAGCAGCTCAGACCGTTCTCCCACCTCTAACCGAAGCACGGAGCTCAACTCGGCGGTAGTTCATCAGAAGCAAGGCTGCGGCCCCCTCCCTTCCTCCACTCCTCATCCTCCTTTCTGTTATTCCGGCTTTCCCCCCGGCGGCACGGTCGCAGTCGACCAACCAGAAACCGGACAGACCTGAGAGTACGGCCCCACCAGCGGGCCGAGGAGACGGGAGGACGTTTTACAAACCGGCACTTTTCAATATGTTTGTGTTCTAAAGAGAGGTGGAGGTGAGGATGACGAGGAGCCGGGAGACGGCGCTCCACCCGCGTGAGGACAAACCGCTGGCGTCTCATGACTCTACTCTCTGAGTGGCTGGAGAGGAAATGCAGAGTGGGTTTGTGGTGTGACCGTTTGCCTGACTCGTGATCCTCGGGCGAGCAGTTCCAGTATGTTTTACCCCGCCACCCTGTTAGAGAACTGAAGCTTTCGTCTCGGTCCGAAAGCGATGAGACATCCGTATCTCCACAGAGATGGCGTCTCTGCTTGGTTTATATTAGCACCTTCCAGGTTTTGGGCATATTCTAGCAGAGAGCTGGTCTGGTTCGAACCAGAACAGGTTTGACGGGCAGCAACAGTTTGTTGTGAAACATACTGGTCTGCTCCCCGACAGGACGTGTGTGTGTGTGTGCGGGTGTGTGTGTGCGAGGCCTTTAATGGCTCGATTACAACGACAAAGGCTTTTTTCGACTCATCCTGTGACATGAATTCAGCCCCTTCCTATGGCCGCCCCTTCTACTCAGCTTCTAGGTGTAACGAAAGTGTGTGTGTGTGTGTGTGTGAGATGGATGGCGTGGTGCAGTGTGTGACGGCTGTGCGTCTTCTGTTCGTCTTCATGTTACAGTGTTTCGAGGATCGACGTGACTGAATGGTTTAACTTTATGCCAAACGACTGAACTATAACTGCTCTTTCATCTCGACTTGGGTTGTGTTTGAAGACCAAAAGCCCCCCCCCCAACTCCCCCCCACTCCCCCCGCGCCTCCTTTACGCAGGCTTTTCTGGAACTTCTGTTCCAGACTTGGCAGTGGTTCGACATTTCAGCTTCCCTTTTAGCCCCCCCACTCCCCCCCACGACGTGGCCGTCCTCAGCTACAGCTTCACCTTTTTGGGGAAAAGGCCTCCAGAGGAGAGGACGGTTCTTTTGAAGGGTTTTGACAATTTCCAGCCGCTGGGCTGCAGAAGGCGGCGTCTATGAAGAATCATGTTGCTGAGCAGGGAGGAGTTCTCCTGCGATTTCTCCCCCCCCCCCCCCAACCAGTGGGCACAGATCCAAATAAATGGTGCAGGGGTTTATGTTTAAAAAAAAAAAAAAAAAAAAAAAAAAAAAAAAGAGCTGTTCTCCAATCAGGCCGGCAGCACTATGCAAGTACGGGCGACACATCCACAGACCAACTGTACTCTAGCTGTCTGTTCTCTGATCGTAGCAACTGTGTGAACAGTATACTCTGGTTTTTTTTGTATCGTAGATCTTCCAGAAACACCATCTACTGTATGTTTGTGAGTGATATTGCCTTTTTTCCCCCCCCCGGTACCGATGAGCAGTCCGCTTCCCTCCAGCTCCCGATCTCTCCGAGGGAACTCAACTCCAGCTCAGTGTTTTTAAATCAGGGCACTTTCACCTGAAATCTGCAAGATGTGACCCCTAGCTTGGTGGGGATGAAGCCCAACAAGAGCCCAGTCAACAGAATGGGAGACCTGAATGTCCCAACTGCACTTTGAACTGAAGCCCACCCCGCACCCCCCCCCCCCCTCCCCTCTCTCCCTCCTCTGTTTGTTACATCCCCTCCTGTTGGCCTATATTTTAATCTGCATGTCCGTTCCCGTCTTTGACCTGTATTTAAAAAGAAAAAAGATGCTTTACGAAGGAAAAAAACGACAAACCACTCGAGTTAGATTTCTCCGACGCAATCCTGGTGTCTTGAAACATCCCGTCTGACCATTTCGCTGATGTTTTTTTGTTTTTTTTAATGACTTTTTTTTGTCCCCTGTGTGTTGGTGAAACATCAGACTTCTAAAGCCTTACCCCCCTCCCACCCCACCCCCCCCAGCCTGGCGTTCAGGTTTCCACGCCCCCTCACTCCCCCCTCCCCCCTTCTTTTTTTTTTTTTTTTTCTGCTGTTGAGGATGACGGTGTACTTTTTGTGTGTGTGTGTGTGTGTGTGTGCGCGCACGAGCGCAATATCGTTTTCAAGACTGGAGCGAATAGCATTCAAAACCCCGTTCAATTCCTTCAGGTGGGATTGTTCCAATGTTTGCTCGCACAACAGCTCCTTCCTCATCCCGAATCCCAAAAGGCAATCCAGGCAGGCAGAGGCAATCGGTCATTTAATGAAGACTTTGGTGGGCTTTTGAATGCTCTTTGCTCCCAGATCTGTGGTGTGTATTGTATAGGATACACACTTTTGGACTCATATGTAAATTTGCATTAATTGCTGACTAACAGCGAAAGAATATTCTATTTAATTCCTTCTCTCTGGCTGTGGGATCCTAGATGTTTAACTGCATGGATGTACTGTATCTCTGCAGATTTAATTAGCAGCTGTGTGATTTTTACACAAAATAAAAAACGGCACAATATTTTAAACACCTCTCCTTTCAGTCAATTATTTTTTGAAAAGGCTTTTTATTTGATTTTACTGAACTTAAAAATAATGCAGCTAAAATAAGTTAAAACTGTGCTGCAAAAATGGCAAATTATTTACCGATTGTAGAAAATGCTCCCATATTGTGCAAGTGTGAGGAGCTAATATGTGTGAACCTCATGGTTTTTTTTTAATGGGTGGGATCTGTCGGGTTGGAGTGAACACGTATCAAGAAAACTTTGTGGAAAACGTTTCTTTGGAGGACACGACACAGCTCAGAGAAGCACGGGTGGATTAATAACAGAAAAGACAGTGTTTTCAAGCAGATTTTAATTCAACTTTCATGTACTGCTGTTTCAAAGAGCAGCTCAAAGCAGCTACTAAACATATCATATCTCTCTAATCGGCGATTTCAATTCCAGTTCATCAACTACATTAACCATCCCAGAAAAAACGTCATTAAAATCAGTAACAGATGGCGTGAACTTATCCCCTTTGTAAATAACTGCAACAAATCAAATTCTTTCTTCTTTCTACATTCAAGAGGAAATATTTTTGTAGAGCTGAAAAAAGTGATTCATATCTAAAAAAAAACAAAGACGAGTACAGCATGGTAGCAAATCATGTTTGCAGTGCGGGCTCCTGTTCGGGAGGCCCAGCTTTAACAGAAGAAGCCCTTTTATGTAGGAGGTCAGGCCCGTTATCGACATATATCTTCTACCGCTGGACTAAAGTAGCCGTGTGACCCTCTGAGGGCCGTTTGCTAAAGCAGGACTTAGAGGAACCAGGGTTAGCTTCAGGGTGAGTCTTAACGAAGTCAGCAGAAGCGGGTTTGGACGAATGTCCGGCTGGAGGCTATTTGACCACACTAGAGGAAAGGAACAGAGGTCAGAGGTCAACTTTAATCAAATCATTAAACCTCGACTAGCTGGTTCGCAGTGATTGGACGCTCACACGCTGGTTTCCTTGTAGCGGTCCAGAGCCTCCTGGGCCACCACCTCGGAGAACTTGGGGTCGGTCCAGGGGATGTCCCCCGGTACGGTGAAGTTCATGGCCGGCGTGTCGAACAGCTTCACCGACACTCTGGTGTCCGAGGGCTGCGTCTCTTCGGTGTCCTTGCTTATAACCTGCAGCAGAGAGGAAGGTCAAAGATGACTTTTCCCTGACAGTTTAAAGCCATTTCTCTATCAGATGACATGTCAGGCTTTAGATGTTTCGCCACATTTCTCCTACGGGATGATGTTGGCCAAGTCATGTCTCAAAATTAGTCAACAGATGGATGACATTAGCACTTTTCTCACATTGTAGCAATTTCAAATCCCTCAAAGCTAATCCTTTTAGACAATCCCTAGCCACATGTGAGACCTACAGTACGTACCGCCTGAACTCGGAAGCTGCCGTCCTTGGTGCTGTTGGCCAGAGACGACACCCAGCCGAACTGCCTGTTCAGCATGTCCAGGATGGCGGAGGTGTTGAACATCTGCTCCTCAAAGCGCTTCAGGAGAGAGTTGTACTGCTCGGTGAATCGCTCGGTCAAGGCCAGCGCCTCCTCCAGCTCCTCCTTCAGGGGACCCTCCAGAGGTCTCTTCCAGGAGCAGTCTGTGAAGGCAACGCGAGGCGGACGAACAGCAGCTTTGGATGACTACTAATAACCACTTCAATCTTTTTTTGACCTTTTGAATGTCTACATGTTTTCAAGATGGTCCCTGACTGGTTAATAAACGGTTAATAAATCCTAACTTCACGGCGGGGGTTTCTCACCAAGGTGCTGGATCTCTTTGCACTTCTCGCACTCCTCACGGAACTTGATGCAGCCCGCCGAGTTGCGCCGAATCTCCCTGCAGGTCATCCTGCCGTTACCGAATGGTTTAGTGACAATCACGTCCTCGTTCACGTCTCCATCTGCGGGGCGGGCACACACAGGGGCTTTGATTCCACAACAGCTTCAGTAAAGCCTCGAACAGGCACTGAACCCATCAGAGCCTTTGTGGTGCTGAACCACCCAGGACTACCAGTTAAAAACCAAAAAAGCTTGCAATATGTCAAACGATCTGGAAACATCTTTACATTTTTCCCCATCGGAAATTATACCCTGACTTGGAGGGATGTCGCTGTCCATGCCCATGGAGTCGAAGAAGTTCCTGCCCAGTCCCAGCATGGGGCGAAACATGTTCTGGAAGTTGTGGAACGAATCGTGGAGAGAGCGGCTGGCTCTGTCGTAGATGCTTAAGGACGGGAAGTTCCAAAACATGGCATCTGGAATTACCATCATGGGTTTCATCTCAGGGAACTGATGGGCCACCTGGAAAAAAAGGGAAAGAAACCAGATCAAAGCTGCATCTTCAGCGGCTGAAGGTTGCATCTTTTCTTTGTAGCCTCAATGAACCTGTTAACCAGACTTTTTTTCATGAATGTTTAGCTTTTGTTATTGCTCCACCGGATTGTTCTTGTGCTCGGCCGTACCTTCATACTGTCGGAGAAGATGCTATCCACTCCCTCGGACATCTCGGTGTATTTGTCCTCCAGGTCCTTGAACTCTGTGTTCTGTCGCTGGCCCTCCTTCTCCAGAGTGTCGATCCTCTCCCCGTTGATCCAGATGGAGAAGGGTGACGTTCGGTTCAGCACGTCCTCAAGCTGTTGATCGGAAAAGAGAGGATCCGACCCCGGAGCGTTTGGCACGGGAAGTCGAGCTTTTCAGGACGAACAATGAAACCAATGGAAACCTCAACGAGGAGGAACCAGAGCAGGAAACTTGGAGGGGGTGCTTACCTGACGTCCCACCAGTCCAGATCCACTGCTGCAGGTTCGGGAATAGTACTTGACGCAGGTGTTCTTCAGGCAGGGCTTACACTCCTCCCACAGGGCCTTCATGGTGTCGTTGCAGACCTCCTCCTCCTGCGCCAGCTTGGCCTCCATCTCCTGGGCCTCCCGCATGGCTTCCTGCATTCAAACAGTCAAACTGCTGTTCTGGTGCCGCCTCCCTTGGTCTCTTGTGTGCGATCTCTATAACGTCGGGGCTCCCATTCCGAGTTGCCTACCTCTTTCTTCTGCTTGGTCTTCTCCAGGGCATCCACAAACTTCTGGTGGTCCTCTGAGGATTTCTGCACCACAGTCTTCATCTCCTTCACTCCACTGATGGCGTTGGCAATCTGCTGGTCCAGGTACTTCTCCCCCTGCAGGGAGATCTCTGTAAGAGCAGACGACAAAGAGAAAACCCGTCATCCTCTGTTGTTACATTTGTGGTTGTTGGTGCTTCCTATGGGATGAAAATACCCGGTCAGATCCTTCATCGTATGACTGGACGATGAAGACCACATACAGAGAGAACTTAGCATATTCACCTTGGTCTTCCTATAAGTTCTTTTTATTTTTTTTATAGTTTATTGCTCAAATGTCCATGCCGATATAAATCATCTCTTATCACTCCTCAGACGTATTAGATTCAGATTCATCAGGGTGGGTCTGAAGTATTATCTCCAACAAAACATCTCATAAGAAACTGTAATTCAAGTATGACCGTCAGGGCCTATTATTAGAATTAGTAGGGACAAAAGTGTTTGAATCAACCTACATTATCCCCATTTAAAAAACAAAAAATGTTTTATATAGATATACCTATTTATTTTTAAGCGAAAGTACTTCATAAACTCACCATTAAGATCTTCTTTTGATGGCGGCAGTACGCAGCTGACTGAGACCAGGAAGAGAGACAAAACGGCCAAAGACTCCTTGGACCTCTTCCTCTTCATCATCATCATCATCATTAACATCCTCTCTGACTGTCAGAGGGCCTGCAGGCAATGATGAGAAAGACCTGGAGAGCACAAGGAGAAGCAGAGGATCAATCTCCCCCACACCCCTCCTCTGGTGTAGCGCCCCTCTGCCTCCACCAGGGGGAGCCGCCAGCTGAGGGTCCAGCAGGCACAGAGCCGGGCAGCCCGAGGACCGGGCAGCCCGAGGACCAGGCGCCTCAGCGTTTCCCCAGAGGACACGGCTAAACAGAAAATATGACCCACCGACTCAATGCTGATTAATAATTCAAAACCCCAGCGGGCAAGCCGTAACCTCCAGTTTCAGCCGCTAAGGAGGGGGCCGACTGACCTCAAGCTGCCCCTCCTGTGACACTGACCGGCCGTTACATAAAGAGAACAGCAGGGCCTTTCTCTGTTTCCCCATTTTTCCTCTCTGATTTGTGCTTGGTCAGCTGCCTGTTGATTCAACAAGGACAGATCGAGCAGAGGACGACTACGGCCGCTCTTGCAAACACAAACACAAAAAGAAGATGGACAAAGGGAAGATTTGGCCATAACTTTCCTTATTTTACCCGAAAACATTGCTCCGTTTGAAGGTTGCGGCCTCTTAAATAGACAAGAGTCACTGCAATTTTGTCTTTGTGTCACCTCTGGGTCATCCACCGCTGATAACTCATATTCGATTGAATTAAATTGAATCTCCTTGGCTAATAATCAAACCCATCCGGCTTTTACACACGTGTGATGAAGACTGCACAGTGTGGCAATCGCTCTGCCGAGGTTGCTTCTGTCATTTGAATAGACGCGTTTGCACGTTTTTTTTCAAACAAAAGGCCGTAAACTGCTGCACAAAAACTTGAATTTTACAGTTTTGAGCTCGTTTGCTTCCTCGGATGGCGATAAAGTGGATTTTCTCATGCCTGATATCTCAAGATTCTCACAGGAATCCGACAGCCTCTCAAGGATAGATGTGAACTTTTTCCACAAACCGATCCTTATTTGGTCTGGGACGGATAAAACAAAGTGAGTTCCTTTGGGCTGGAACTCAGGTGCCCAGGCTTAGAAGATGAAAAGGACCAGGAGCGTTGAGACGAGGCTGAAGGTTAGCTCGTGTTAAGTGGGTTACATCTGCATGCAGGAGAATAATGCTTTTATTATTGGGACAGAATCCACAGAAAACCTGCGTCCTGTAAAATAAAGGAAATAAAAGATAACTGCAGGGGTTTATGTTCAGTCACCTGCTCGCCCACCACCCCCTCCTGTTTCTATGGGAACAAGCAAAGTACAGAGTCAACAACATGCTTTTTAAGGCAGATTTGGTTGAAACTGTTTAGCATGTAGCTTCAGAGAGGCTACGTGTGGTCCCTCCATCTGCAGAGAGAGCCCAGCAGGACCAAAAATCCCACCTAGGGGAACAAAGTGTCCCACTTTCTCCTCCCCGTTTGGGTTCACGTGCTCGGGTGTTTAACACGGAAGCCCGAGCAAGCACAGTGAGCCCATTTTGTGCAGAACGCTAAACACGAGAGGCGAGGGCTCCCACACCAGGACTGACGTCTTAACCCAGAACCAGTAAAGCCCCAAACGTAGGCCGGGGTGAAGGAATGAGCAGTGCAGGGGCGGGGGGGTGAGCCAGAAAAGTAAAGAGAGAAAGTTAAACAGGTCGAATAAAAAAAAACTTTACAATGCCAGGCCTCAGCTTCATTATTTGCCGAGTAGCTGCGATCCCAGTTACACAACAGAAATACCAAAACTATTCGGTTCCAGATGTTGCCCGTGGGGCTTCGGCCTCATAACACCAACCACTGCATGGCCCTCCTACTCCGGAAGACAGCCCCACAACAGTTCTCATTACATTTCCCCCCCAAATAACAACAACTTATCCTTTATTTGATTAGTATAATAATCCATTACACCATAATAATAATAATCTATAATATAATATAAAAATCAATTTTTTATTTCAAAATTCAGGCTGACCCTTCTCACTCATAAATCTAATGGCATCAGCACTAAATTACCTTTAATTTTTTAATTATTTAGACAACTGACAAATAAAGTGGCTGTTAAAAAAGAATGATGTAACATACATTATGAGATCAACACAAACTTTAAACAATACAGAGAAAAAGTCAGCAACTTAAAATGCTCCATATACTTCCCTCAATACTACAAAAACATAGTGTTTTTATGACATAATTAGGCCTTAAATTAACACACCACTGCTTCTCCTAATGATGCGGCAGTCCAGTTACCATTAACATCTCTCCATCTCGAACCCTCCAGAAAACAAAAGTCCAAAAGCCAGATAAAGGATGGACTGCAGACGTTCCGGGCTGTTTTCTCCAAATGGGACACACTCAAATGATGGCCTCATTTCAACCTGATTTGAATTGTTTGGGGATTTCTGCACCCGGAGGACGGGTGTGCATTCTGGTCATGAGGAAAATGGGGTCACCTCTAATCTGGGAACAATGACTCCTGTTTGCATTAAAGGAAACGAACTCTTGTCATCTTCACACACTCAGCTTAAACGCATAAATGCGCAGAAGTCCAGTTTAGTTGCTTTTTTTGCGCACTGCTGCAGCTTTTAGGGCCGAAGTGCGTGGATCACCCCCCCCCCCCCCCCCCCCCCCCCCCCCTCCCGCCCCCCCTCAGCCTGATCCAGCTGTTTTAACACAGAGGTGGATGTCACACCCCGAGAGTAAACAACCCCGACAATGAACGCAGCATTCGTGGCACAGCATGGACTCAAATGAGCAAAAAGCTAAATGAACAAACACAAACTGACCGTGCATCAAGCAGACGTGTTAAAAAAGGGAAGTTTGCTGCATTATTCTCCTCTGATGTGGGACATTAAAAAAAAAACTCTGCACAAATGCAGCCTGCAAGTTAAAGCGACCCTTCCCCGAGCATCCCTGCAGATTTTTTTTAAGGAACTCAAGCCCCCTCGCACTCACCTCTGCTGTATTCCTCAGACTCCAGAGCGCCTGAAGCTGCGGGAGGCTGGCTGCTGGCAGTATTTATAGCAGCTGGCTAACGGGAACGGCGCAGACATGTGATTTACTGAGCAAACAGGCGGCTGCTGCCTTCCCGGCGTCAAGGAAACCCCAGTGTCCAGTGGACTTCCTGTGGGACCCTACAAAACAAAACCACTGCCTGAAAATAACCCATCAAGGACACCTGAACCCAGATGTTCTGAGATTATTACAGCAGTGAAATGGGTAAGCGTGTATTTAAAAAAATAAAGTGGGTGTTTAGAAACTAACAAACTGTGAGATAAGATGGACAGTTCAGATTAGAGATTCCTGCTTTGCACAAACACCAGGAAAGCCTTTCCATGCCTGTTTTTGATAATATGCATGTGCCTGGAAGGCCAACAGTACCTTTATTTTTGCAAAGCTAAGACAGACAAACACATTTTTAAAACATATTTAATACTCAAATGAGAAAAACATCTTTGTCAGATCATTTAATTTAGTTATATCTACATATACATAAAAGGTAAAATCCCAAGAAAACATCAATATACATTTTTTTTCATAAATCTTTATGGTTGCTTAAATGAAAACGTGGACATATAAACTCATTGTGACCATTAACCATTTATTAACCATTTATGAGTGAATACAATTTGAGAGATTGTACTTCAGGTTTTCCTGGTTGTACCAACATGGGTCATTCTTTTATGATAGAGATTAAATCTTAAATGATCACTGCTCACATGTCTTTTGTAAAACTGAGTATGAGTATATTGCACATAATACTTAAAAATACATTTTATCTTGTAGATTTTTGTTAGTTGTTGTTGGATACTGTTGTTTTGCCATACTGTCATTGTTTTTCTGTCTTTTTTAGTTTTTGTTGGGTTCAATGTGAGTTCGAACAGAGGAACAGAAACTTATTTTGAAATGTTCTTCGTCTTTCCTGCCATCATAGTGTTCATTTTCTCTGACTTGACTTCCATAGGCTGATGGACTTTTCCAGAAGTTCTGTAATATATTGGCAGCAGCCAAAGCTGCTCAGCAGAAGGACAAACATCTGATTCATCCTGACTGTGACTCATCGTTTTAGACGTTTTTGTCATTTTTAACCACACTGAACAAACCACATCATAACAACACAGTTTCACAACCTTCTCACAAACACCCTGTGCCCCAGCAATGGAAAGGTCACATTATTTATTCCAATTAAACCCCTCTCTGCTTCATTTTAGATGATATATGCATTGCACTCAAATACTATGACAGATTTATTAGGATTTCATTAATACACTTGACAAAAACACAACATAAAACGAGTCATTGGATGAAATGTACCGCCTAAACATGTATAAAACCATGTATACTGGAAAACACACTGATGTAAGCAATACTGATCATGAATATTTTCTTCTTTCAAGTGCCAGTCATTGTGAACATGCATGCAAAATGACTTGTGCTAAGAATAGCGAGAGAACAGTGTGCAAAATGACCATTATTTACTAATGAGGTCATTGCTTTTTCTGACTTTGGTGCAATGAGACATGACTGAATGTGGAGAGAAGTTTTAGTTACACAGCTCTGAGGGCAGCGAGCCTCGGGGGGATTGAGAGAAGGACGCTCCACCGGCTTTGGTTTCTCTTAAGTGGGAGGAAGCTGGCGAATCTAAAATGGGAAAAAGCAAATAAATGTTTAAACTGTACGCAGAAATGTTATCCCGGCGTGGAAAACAGTGCCGAGGTTTCCTTAAACAGAAATGACTTAATCGGAAGCTGGATAGTCCAGTAAACACCTGCAGAAATTCAGTTTAAAGAGGACAAAGGACGTCCGACAGCAAACACCGGATTATCTGGACAGCCCCAGATGAAGATGCTGTTTCCTGGTCCAGATCGGAGAGATGGGCGGTTTCCCATGGCTGCAGGGTCAGCTCTGTTGTGAAACATGAGAGAGAAGATTAGACTTAACCCAAAACTACAGTTTAAACTGGATTCAGTTATTGTTTGATCCAATAGAATTTGGCACACTTTACGGCTCTGCTGTTTTTAACACGTTTTATTTACAACACAGTAAAACTCGATATATTCAAGTGGAATAAGATTTTTTTTTAAAGGAAATTTAATCAAGGAGCATTTGTTCAACTAATCAGAGGCTTATTTGAGGACTTTGGACTCTTTGGCTAAAACTATAAACTTTCCTTTATTATAACAGTGGTGTGATGAATAATGTAGGGAGATCCTCACAACCATTACCCTTTAATAACAACGTACGATTTTCAAAGAGAAATTGACAGGTGTGTGGTAAAATTGGAATTCTATGGGCAGGTTTACACTGTGATGAACAGATGGAGATCATGTGTTACAGCTCATTTCTCCCGTGTGTGTGGAAAGTGGGAGAGGTGAAGCTCTTTAGTCTGTTGAGGGAAAGCAGTCAAAACAGGTCTTATGTGTCACAAAATAATTGAGATTGTTGATTAGAATTGGAGATTGGCCAAAATTCGAATGATTCAATAAGGAGGAATTGTTATAAGTTAGAGCTAATATTTAAACTTAACGCCATAAAAGCAAAATAGGACTTTTTACTGTTCTGAAGTGAAACTGAAAAGTGTTACAATATCAGTGGGGAGTGAGGAGCTGACAAGATTTACACAGCAATTTATTAATACTCATCAATGGTTTAATACTCACCTCCAGATCGTCTCTTTTACTCCAGATACTTACTGAGGGAGAGACGGTCCTGCTGTCATGTGGGATCTCTGCATTCAACACAAGGTGGCAGAAAGTCCATTCTCAGGAACTCTCCTCCCTCCCTCTCACAAAAACGCTTAAGGTGTCGGTTAGAATTCACTGTAAACAAACTGGAATTCCTTTCCACAAACATATAAATGTGATTCCACTGAAAACTGAAATTTACACGATTGAAGTGGGTGTTTGCATCTGCATGGATCGTTTTGAAGTCTCTCATTGGATAATTTTGGGGATCCCACACGTCGTGTGTGTCGAACTGTTCGAAAAGCTGTGGCTGGTCAGCCGAGTGTTTTGACTCAATGGGATGACCGGTCCACTTTTGGAACATTTTTGGCTGTTTTAAAGTATTTCCGGTAACTGAATTGCTCGTTTCTGTGTCTGTAACACATCAACATTTTTCTGCATTCCCACCAGGTGGTGCATGCAGCCCACCGTGCTCATTGGCTCCCCTGGAGTGGATCAAGTGTCCAGATTGGGAGGGCTGTAGCTGTTCTTTGCCTCTTCCTGCTCATTCTAAAATATCTCCACCTAAAGATTTCAAACTTGGACATCTTTAAACTTTTCCCCCCCAAGACACACACTGTGACGACAACCACCACAGAGACAGAAGATTAATGTCATATCTCAGTTGTTTAAATTCAGTGCGAATACGCAACGTGGAAACGAGATAAAGTTGTTAACACAACTGCTTATTCCATTTTGTGCAAAAGTATCATCCATCAAAGCGATGGCGGGATGTGGGGCTTTATCAAAGTCACCGTGGCAGCCACAGGAGTGTTTGTCATGGATTCTGTCGCCTGGAGATTAGCTCATAAAACACTGGATGGAGCTTTATCAAGACAAGATGGATGTTGTTGAAACTGAGAAGAATTGCTGTCAGGGGGCAGTAAAAGATGAGATTCCTGGATCTTCCTGCGGTATTTGTTCCTGAAGCTGATTTATGGCCTCACTGAAGTCTCACCAGAGTTCAATCGCAACATGGAAATGTATTAAATAGTGCAGCTCATCACAATGTGGGAGAAGAAAAACCGCTAAATGAAACAGCATGGAACCTTTTCTCTGATCGAAAAGCAAAAGCATGTTTGCAATGAGCTCCAGAAACTCCACTTCTGCAAATGAGCACAGCTTTCTACCACGCGAGCGTGTTTCTGTGCCATACACACAGAGATGAGTTAAGCAGGGTTATCCAACCTGGCCTTTCAGCTGGACCTCTGTCTCTTCTGGGTCAGAAAAATATCAGAGGCACATCATCTCTGTCTTCTTATTTTACTCGGGACGCAGATGCACAACACCAAACAAGCTGTGTGATGGAAATAGATGCTCCTCCTATGTGCCATAGTGTGCTTTTTCTTACATCACAGACCAAACAACACAAAAATTATGACCACGCCATAACATTCTTAAAACAGTGTCACAGCCCTGTGTTTTTTGGGTGTATGCTATCAAAGTAACTTAATTTTCACTGATGCTGTCCGTCCAGGTTCTGGCTGTTTCAGGCTCCTTTGCACCATTTTCTTCTTTTCTTTTCGGCTCAAAGACGTCAACGAGACTTTCAGCCACGTGATCTGCATGTGTAGAGAAACTGGTGCAATTTGATTATTTAAAAAGGAAATAAATAGCCTGATCTCCATTGTTTATGCTGCAAAAGAAAAGCAGCCTCTTGTCTCTTAAGATGAAGCTAAAAGGCTTTAATGGGAACCGCGTGGTAATATATATAATCTATCATTTACATTATATCCAAATATAAGGACCCTACATTGATCGGTCCAAGTTCAGCAACATTTATATGAAACATATTCATATTATGTCACAGTTTCCTCTTTATAAAACGCCAGATTATGCTTCCTGTGAGCATTTTCCAGCCTGAAACAACGTTCCACAAATAGAACACACATGTGGAGTCAGAACCCTCCTGCTTTAAGGTGCAGTGGCTGTGTTTTGCTCCCTGTGCTGAGCTGAACGCTGCCGGGCTGAAATCCTCTGCTGCGTGGGCCGTTGTAAACATGTTTTTCCTCCGCTTGTTCTTTGTGCGAGAGGGCTGCAGGTGAGATGCAGGTGTCCAGATGGTGGACAGAGTCCACCCGTTATGACCCTCAGCCGGTGCTGTGACCCTCAACACAGTCAGAGGAGAGAAAAGGCTTTTCTCCGCTGATCCAAAGTGTCTGCAGTCCATTTGGTGCTGGAGGAATGTTGCTGACAGAGGGGCTGAACTTCCCACATGTGGATACTCTCTGAATGGAGGAGTATTGGAGAATGTTGAAAAGTTCATTATGCAGATTTACGGACTTTACATCGTAATCTAAGACCTGTCACCTGACTCAGAGCAGCTGGGCCTAAAATCACCTAATTAGGCTCTAATTTAAACAAACTGTGACACCTGTGGCTCTAAAAAAATCTTTAGCTTCTCCAGTGGGAACTAAAAGGGAAAAACATGCTTTGTTATTGATCAGAGTAATGCAGTACAAACCAATTTGGTTTGTACTGCAGAGACTGAATCTCTTTTGGCATCTAAGCAATTTTCTGTGCTGGAGAGTGTTTATCTGGAAAGAATTTCTTAATTTATTGGCCTTAATGCGACTGATGACATCCTCACGCATCCTTAGAATGTGTCATTTTTCCGATTAATCGACTTGGTGAAAAATGACTGTCATTCCTTCTGGGAGTTTTTGTTTGATTTTCAGAATTTATGGCTACTGGTGCTTCTTTGTTCAAACCCATTTCATTAGAAATCTATTTAAATGGGAAAGTTATATGGAACAATGAACACCAGTCAATTTATGGAATGTGTTTTTGAGCTTTTGCAACCGTTTTTTATTGGTTTATGAGCTAAATACCTGCATTTAATCATTCAGACAGATGTGTCCAGACCTATTTTTGTGGCCCGGTGAGTGCAGGACGAGGAACCGTGTTTTTACTGTCTTAAAAAAAGCGGGGGGCTGCCTCGTCAGCTGATTGGCCGGATATGTGTGTGTGTCGGTGCGAGGGTAACACCTGCTGTTATTCTAACACTCTGCTAATTGAGGTAGCCGGGAGGGTGCCAGATATGGATTACAGCCTCCAAATACGCGCTACTACGTCTGTATTAAGGAAAAAATAAGTCTTTTCCTGCATGGCAGGCCAAGGCCACGGGGACTCAAGGTGCTCACCCCACAATGTTCAAACATTTGTTAGCAATTAGCCTCAGCCAAGAAACCCAGTTTCAACACACGGACCCTCCCTGCTTCTCTCCCCCTCCCTTTACTTTTTTTAAAATTGTTTTTATCCTGTCCCTTTTCAGTCCCTCCCTCATTTTCCCCCTGTTTTTGTTTCCCTCCCATATCTCTGCCTTTTACTGTCTCTCTTTCTCTTTAACCACTCTTCTTCCCTCGTTTTTCCCTCCTCCAACATTTCTCCCTCCCTCCCTTTGAGACGTTTCTCATGGTTTCTGTGTGAGGAGCTTTAGCTTTCTCAGGCTGTGCACGAGAGAGGGAGGATGCCAGAGACTTGTTCTCTAATGCACATGTTCAAAACATAGAGAATTTTTTTTAATACTCAGAATTCTTATAAATTCAACATCCGACACAAACTTCTTATCCAATCTTTTTTTTTCCAATTGCAGAGGTGATCTTAGTATTTTGGATGAGGGTGAGGTTTGCTCTCTGCTTGCTTTGCATCCCTTTCTGACTTGTGGAGGTACGACTCTGGGCTTGTCTTCTTCCTGTGGAGATTTGGGGGCAGCTGGAACACAAATGAGTGCTTTTGCTTTTTGGGAAAAACGGTGAAGAGGACAGCAGTCTGCAGGAACCGGGACAGGCGTCTGCACAGAGGTTTCCAGAGTCAGCAGCCATGAAAGGTAAACCAAAAAAAAAAAACGACTCAATGGCAAATCCATCCAATCAAAAATGGCTTATTGTTGTTGTGCTGACGAAAAATTAATGCCTGCATGCATTTTCCAGAGTGAAAAACAAAGAGAAATGTGAACCGGAACAGTCTTTCTCGGGGTCATGCGGTTCTGCACCTGCATGGGTCGAGCGCATATGCTCCTCATCAGCTCTCAAACTTGGCAGCGAGGATCGCAAGAAAGTGTGCGGTTGTTGTTGTTGGACGCCCAACTTTGTTCAGTCAGCCTTAAAACTCCCTACATGCGCACCGCAGAAAGGTTTCGTTGAACATAAAATCGGCCCCCGGCCACTGCCAATCTCCCACAGACCGACTTAATATTCCCCCTAAAAAGGAGGCGAGGGAAAACTTCAGAGCTGGGTTTGAGAGTTTTCACAACACGCCACGAAGGGACAGCTGCCAGCAGCTTTGAAGAGGGCAGGGGCTCTTTCACGCTTCCTGGGCTTTCGGGACGAGAAATGAAAGCTGACGGCGCTGGGAGGATAAAGTGGGATGGAGCGGATAAGAGAGTGAGAACAAATGTGGGCTGGAAGAAATCATCCAAAAGGCGAAAACTAGCTGGAATGTGCCGTTTTTTTCAATCTTTCTAATAAAATCATTATTAGAATTTTTAGTAGTTGTTGCATGAGTCCTAGTAAGAACAAGAGCCTTTATTGATTTTAGTTTTATCATAATTTTGGACCAATGATAATCTATTTTAAGCCAATTCATGGTGGTTTTGACCCAAATAAGTAACTTTAATACAGATGATTTTTAACTCCAAACTTTTCTAACTTTGTGGTTTCAGTCTATTCCATGACAAAATTGTCTGTTGACGTCTAAATTTGTGTTTTACTTTTCAAATCTCACCGCTCTCCTTCTAAAAACTGGACATGTAGAGTCACATATGAGAAAACTCATCCAAACATTAGAATTTTGCAGCTGAAAAACGTTTTCATGGGTGTTTTTGTTGTTGTTTGCATTTAGTTTTGTGGATTTAAAAAGAAATGGAAGTGATGCAATTGAAACAGTTTACAATCAAAGGACGTGACTCATGTTATGTAAGAGAGCTGAGGTCAGCTCACCAGTAGAAATACACAGATGTTTAGCAAAGCTAAACATCTTACGTGCGCGTCGCACTGGAACCGCAAATGAACTCACTTAAGAATATGTATAAATACCTTCTCAGCCAAATGCTGCAGGGGCTCTGAAAGGTGGTTTCCAGTCTAACCCAACCAGAACAAAACATGCTGCCTCATACATTCCTAACTGGGCTCCAGAGGAGTGGGAGTAATGAGGGTCCGGGGGTGGGGGGTGAATGGGGGGGGGCAGGCAGGTGTATAGCTGGCAAGAAGAAAAGGAAAGGCTGAGCAGAGAGAACTTTGCCACAGTGGACTACTTTTCATGGATTTTGGTTTGGATTTTGGTAGCTTTATTTATTCATCATTTTTTCCCATAACATAAACACTTTAGACAATCTTTACTCAATGTTACACAACCGGAAATCTGAGGCAAACCAGCATTTCCTTGGGATTCACAATCTCCGGTTTAAAGGTGGCACTGTCGAACTTCTTGGTTTGGTTCATGGATGAAACTCTGATGGTTAGGTTGAGGAAGAGAATGTGTCTTTGGATGCTGTTCTAAGGCATTTCAATTATATTGGATTCCAGATTCATGACAGATTTAAAAAGGTATGACCTGTCTAATTATATCCAGAATTTCGTTTCTGATTTTGATTTATTTATCGGGGTGTTAGGTTTCTGAATTGGATATTTGTTGACATTCATTATAGTTTTCAATCCAGCGCAAATTCGTATAATCTCTGAAATGGTGATCGCCGGATTGAATTGGAAGGCAACGACATTCCTGCTAATAAAACAATGAAGAAAACTGGCCTCCCAGCTTTGTGGACCTCACCGGGCTCGTCTGTGTCTCCCCCGTGCTGTCCAAAGCAGTTTGGCCAACATGGAGCCTTTACGGGCAGCGAGTCCACAGATCTCCCCAATGAGAGGCTAACCACAACAAAAGATCTTTCTCTGGGAATTGCTCTCCGACTGTTTTGCAGACTCCGGCAACACATTCCAGGCGTCCAAAGTTTCGTAAAGGGACCACACATTCCTCTCGAAGGGTACCCAAATGGCTGCGAGTTCAAAGAGGGTTCGGAGGGTAGCTCGTTTGGCTTTACGAGTTGTGGTCAAGATCTCCGCTCTGATCTTGGGGTTGGTCCTCCTCCTGACTCTTGATGCTTTCAATGTACATTTTCCCATCAAAATAATTAACCCACAAAGGAAAAAGGCCATCTTAAAAGCAAAAGTCTCTATAAATCTTTATGTAGAGTCATCTCTATTGGCCAGCTTCATCACATCGTGGAGTGAGTGATGTGGGGAGCCAGGGGCCAGTTAATCACAGGGGTAACATTTTAGGGGTGGGATGTACTGTCGAAATTAGTCCAGAGGGCGGGAAAAAGGGCCTGGAAAGTCTGAGACCCCCGGAAAGAAACCGCAGCAGAGGAACCACAAACATTGGGGGCATTGCTGATGGCTAACAGACTCAGAGCTGCATTCCCAAACCCCAAAGGGCTGATGGTGGGAGGTGGAGACTCGGTGCGGGCGAAAACTAACATCATCGTGTTTGGAAGTTTACCATCGATACCTGTTTTCACCTGTTAATGTGGGGGAAAATGACGGATGTTCGTTGGAGTTACTTCAGCAGAGTTCCAGACTGACTTTATCCACTTTGTTCACACGTCTTTAATGCCCTGTTTTACAAAAGTTTCCATCTTGTCACCTTCCATATCCATTGCCAGTTCTATAAATACTTGCAAACATGAATTAAGCGGCAAGACTTTTTTAAAAATCACAGTTTGTATTAACGTCGATTTGGAGGACTGTACTTCAGTACAAATTTGTCTTTAGACGATGTTTTCTTAGACATAAAAACAGAAATTTAGTGCATCTTCTTGGTGCAATACATAATACTTGAAAATCGATTCTTAAAGAGAATGACTAGCATAGGTTTCTGCCCCCTGACGGCCCTGACTTGGAATAAGATGTGTATGTGTATCAAATGTGTTCATAGTCTATACCTCTCATTAGGGTCTTGGGGGGGCTGGAGCCTGTTCCAGCTGTTATTTGGCATCACAGGGCCACACAGAGACAAACAACCACACACTCACACTCACTCCTACGTGCAACAGTCACCAATTAACCTGACATGCATGTTTTGGGGTGTGGGAGGAAGTACATTCCGGCAGTCTGTTGGTATGATTTGCAGAAAAATGTGGGCTCAGCAAATAATGCAAATCTATGTTTTTTTTTCTTTGAGCTTTCCCTCAAACGGCACTTTAGCGCAACATATTTTCTGTTTCTTCTCTCAGCCCAGTGTACAGTGCTGAGTATTCAAACTAAAACCAACCTTTCCATCCTCAGTCTGGATAAACACTCCTGAGTCACGTCTGGTTCGGTGGAATCATTATGCAATAATAAATAGTCCACTTCTAGTGATTTAACAGGTTTTCCATGACAAAGCCAACCAGGGTTTTATTTATTGATGTATGAAATTGCCCGGTGCGTGTCGCTTTGAACCGTCAGGGCTCCCGCTGTTGCTGTCAGTCTGTAAATGTGACCTTACGGAACAAAATGTGGATCAAAGTTTAAACACCATTTGTTTAATGTAAGAATCTCTCAGAAAACGGAAGGAAGGCAAGGAGGGAGAAATAACCACCGAGTCGTGGATATTCGAGGGTGGAGACTGATGATATTTTAGATTTCAGCCTTCAATAACAAATGATGTGCTGACATTTGAACATTTCAATGAGGCCTATTTTATACCGCAAAGCCTTTAAATATGAGAGGAATGCCCCTTTAGCCCCAGATATGTTTTTTAATGAGGGTGGGAAATTCTTTGAAACACAATTCGGGCTAGTTTGGGCCTGAAAGAGTTTCAATAAAACCCAGAATAATGAGGCGTGGGATGTTGCAGCTTCTAAACAAAGAGCCGAAAGATGATAAAAACACTATTTAGAGTTGAGGATTGAGCTCGTAAAACTCCACCACGGCCCCTTTCAGTCTCTGCATGTATTTTGGACAGTTGCCCATTTCACGCGGAATAATTTATATAAACTCAACAAGTTTGTTGTAGAAAGGCGAAAATGGGAATGGGACATTTGGATGAAGTCGTTTGATCTTTGCTGAGTACTCTGAGTATGTTCCATTTTTGTTCTTTCTGTTTAATAATGGTGAAATATTGAACTTTTAACCAATGGTAAACGCATGAGGGGTGATGTTTTTCATAGAATAGCACCATTTATCTGAAGGACATTCAGACCATCCGTGATGTGAGATCATCAAATGGTTCAAAATTCCCCAAAATCTGTTCACTAAATGCAACGGCACACAGTTCAGAATCCAAAGCTTAACATTAACATTAGACACTTCTTTCTCTTTCTCCCTCTCCATCTGTTCCCCCCTCCCTCCCTCCTCCTGTCACCATTATGTAAGCTGTGGTGTTTGGTGACTGGTCCACCCAGACCTGACCTCAGCTGTTCCACCTCTGGCTTGTGTAAACACTCCCCTCTCTCCTCTGTTAGCAAGTACACAATCAAAACTTCCTTTATTATTTGTCTCAGAAACCACTGCTCTGAGTATGAGCTGAGCAGGCCGAAAAGTGGGCTTACAAAGTCTACCGTCTACCTATAGAAACCCGACTGGGTGTCCCATAGTCTCTTTAGCTAGGGTTTGAGACACAAGAGGGGATGGAAGCAGCTAAAATAGCCTCCATTTAGAAGAGGAGTTAGAAATGTTTCAGAATCACTTACGAGTATCTCTTCTTTTCAAGAGGATTCTTTTTTAAACTGTGTCCAAAATGGCATCCAATTGTGTTTGAGATTCGAAAAAATTCGAGTGCCGGCAGCTAGCTGGTTCTGAGAGTCTCTGCCTCTGTGAGGTGCTCCTGTGTGAGTAACGTGTTACAGTTTCCAGCTGTTTATTCTTAATTTGAACATACTTGTTCATGAAAGCCGGTTTCTGCCCTCCCAGCCCTACATTTTCAACACAGGATGGCATACAGTGGACGAGGTGTTTTATGGAATCTGACGTGGTTCCATTCAGCTTTGGAAGCATAAAGTCAAATGTTTAGTGGGACGCCTAACGCAGACTGGCGGTATTTCTGTTTACAAGACCCTCTGGTTAGATTCTGCCCAGCTTACGCTAACCTTTTCCAGAGCGCGATGAAAAACCTCCTCGAACACGTATGAAAAAAACTCCCACGAGAGGCAGGGGGGGAAAAGCACCAGCAGCTCTCATGCTTTCCTCCAGCCTGTGCAGAGAATCCGAGCAGAACAAAAACACTCATGTTCTGAGATAGCAGCCTCATGCTGCACATTCGTGCTCTGCAGAGGTGGGGGGGGGGGGCATTATGGGGCAGCTGGCTTGTGTGATTTATGGGAGAAGTAATAAAACTTCTTGGAGGCTGCAGAACAATTTGATTCCAGTCAGCGTTGTTTTTCAAATATCTGCCTTCTCTCTCTCTGTTTCACAGATAACTACGGTGGATATGAGAACCGGCTTTTCAAAGGTAATAATTTGAAAGTTCAGCTTTTTGATTGATGACAATCAGTCTGTCTTTTATCTTCAGCATTATGGTCGGGACTAATTTACCCATGAGAACGAGATTAGTCCATCTGAGACAAAGGAAAAGAGTCTTGGGCGCGTCAGGAGTCCCTTTAAGTGCAAAACGGTTATGTTTTTTTCTAAGGCATAAAAAAGAAAAGTTTGCTTGGGAGGAACTTGACTTTCTGGCAATAGAACGAGCTGTGGCCACCAACTGATTACAAACTGATTAATCCCCATTACCACAGACTCTACAAGCAGTGATATTTATGAGAAACGCATCAGTTCTGCTTTACGATGCCAAGAAGACAGAAAGCGAAACAATTTACGTCAGACTATGAAATGCTGCTCATGCAAGCAGATGGAAATCCATAATCACTCCTCGTGTGTAATGTGAGAAATATACTTGATGGTTCTGTAGCAGAGCAGAATGGCAGGACAGTGTAATGGCTGGTTTTTAAGGCAGCTGTTTCCACTTTCTGTTGTCCCTCAGACGAGGACTTCACTGGAGAGGAGGACGAGATGCCCTCCTTTAGAGGTGAGCTCCACTCAAAGCTCTGAACCTTCTGCTCCACAACGTAAACTGATAAAAACTCAGATGACTTCTCTTCCTGGTTTAGGAAATTGTAGGATATGTTCATATCTAATTACTCTCACATGAATCCTTAAAAGTAGCAAAATGACCACTTTTTCAGCACCAGGTCTTTTTTAACGATTAAAAAATAAGGCAAATCAGAATCTGTTGCAATGCAAAACTAAACTAACTAAATAAATATATAAATAAATAGTTTCCACTCAGTAACTGCCCCTGGTTTTCAGGTCGCGGCAGAGGGGGCTGTGTCAGATGCCAGCAGAGCCAGTCTCTCCAGCTGGCTATCAAAGTCCTCTACGCATTTGTTGCTTTCCTCATCATTACCGTTGCAGTGCTGGCATCCCTCGGTGAGCCCTGTTTTCAGCTTTCAACATTCACCTCCTACCCTCCATGTATTTCCCTCTCCTTCATAGACGTAATCCTCTCTCATTGCACGCACGCCGCCACATGCAGCTTTGGGATTTTCTTTATTCGCGAACTCCCCTGAATAATGGTGAGATTTGCGTTAATGGTCAAAGTTTTCTAAGTGTTTTAATAAACCACAGTCCATTTAACTCCCATGGATGAAATGAACACGGGTCCTGGTCCTGCCTGCTGTTTTACCTGACAGCTGTGCCATGCAAACAGATGCTTTTTACATTTCCATCACTTTTTACTGAGGCTGTAAGCTGTAAATCCTCATCTTTTACTGGTGTTCAGGGGCTTTCAGAGGGGAGAGTGAGGCCTGGGAGGTGTTGCCAAATCTCACGAAACCCGCTTTTGACGACATAACATGAGTAAAGTTTAATTTTGTTTGGTGCATGCTGCTAACTGTGAGCTGGCATTTCATTTACCGATACACATACGCGGAAAACATGTAGATACTCGACATCACATCCTTTAAGTCTACTTGTTATATGATCTTTAAACTGAACACCTCTTTGAGTTGATAATAACAAACAGTGAATGTCCCAAAAGGAGACAATTCATTTCTGATTTAGAATTTCAAACTGATTGTCATCTATTAGTCTATTGACTAATAGTTCCCCAGGCTACAGTCCCCAAATCCTTTTGGGACACATTTCTGTTTGTTCTCAGTTAAAAACATGTCTTCCTTGTTATTTAAAATCCTGAATTCTTTGCTAATGAATTAATCACCAATTCTAAATAACCGCAGTAGAGCTCAAGCAGTACAAAATGGCAGCTACAGCCTCTAAGCTTTGCTAAAAATGAAAAAAAAAGACCAACTAACATTTACAACAACTTCTCCTTCAAAAACCTGCTGCTCAGCACATCCTGAATGAGTTTTAAAAAAAAATCTGAAAAGGAAGGGGCCGTTATTATACAAACAAAGGCCATTAGCCAAGTTCATCATCACTGTCACAGCAGCTAATCGGGTGGAGCAGATGGTATGTGCAGAACATGTGGAAGCATTTACATGTTTGCAGACAAACTACGGCAGAGACCTTCCCCGGTCTCCTGGGTCAGAGCTTATTCAGCTGACAAAGGCTGGAAACACACACCACACAAGCTTGCGTGCGCACAAATGTAAACTTGTACACACGAAGCTCTCAAACTCATTAAAATAGTTGTTGCTCTCTTGGGAAGAGAGCAGCGGGACCTGACGGCTGGTTAAACCGTCATTCATCAGTCTCTGTTTTTTTTTTTTTTTTTCTAAACTAATGATAACTGAACGTGTTTTGTCATCAGGGCTTAAATTACAACTTCATTTTCTTTTAAAAACCTCCCAATTCTTGTTAACAGCACAGTGAGGCAGATTTTAATCATTTAAAAAACCTCACGGCAGCTTTCTGGGCCGTACCGCGCTGTTTTTCCCCCAGCAGAGCACAGCTGGGTGCGATTGCTCCTTTTGATCACTGAAATATATGTTAATAAAACGTGATTTCGTGAACCTAAAGGATTTTCTCTAACCTGAACTATTTTGTGTCATCAGTGTTCAAAAAGGTTGACAACTTGTCTGAGGAGGAAGCAGTCTACCATATGAAGATCACCAAAGTTCAGCAGGGAATAGAAGGTAAAAGTAACCCGAATACACCTTTTTTTCCTTATTCAGACTAAAGCTGTCTTCTTAGGGAAGCTGAATTTCAACACGGAACAATAAGGTGACATTTCTTCTCAAAATACTGAGAATTGAGACTATATTTGACTGCAGTGCTCTTCTTTGCTACAGTTCTGGTGGGGCTTTAGTTTGACTTTTCTCTAAAGCTTTTTTCTTTTGTTCAGAACAGATGCAGGGTAGATGTGTTTGGCATGTAGGACAAATTTCAGATCCATGCATATTTCACCACATTACACGCTCATGTTGCAGCAGTAACTCCATGTGAACGGTTACTCTGGAGAAATCTAAAAATATGAGATTTGTGTCGTTTGGGGCCCCATAACCTTCAGCAGCATCATTTTTTGGATCTGTCTGACACAAATCCAGCCAAGTTTCAGCATCTATTGCTTATGACTCAGTCCAGATCAGTCAAAACTCTGCAGACATCACTTTTTTCCCCAAATATGACTTCATGCAGCTTTTTGATTGACACTTTGACAAGAAAGATAATTTCTGCCTGGAAAGGGACTCCACCCATTTTCACAACAAGCCAGAATACAGTAAAGAGGTGAAATGTGCCACTTAGCATCAGAAAAAGATGTCTGAAGTCATTTTGATATGTTTAGTCACCTTTTGTACTTTAAACCACTTTATACTCACTTTGTTGTTTTTCTATTTTGGTTGGTTTCACAGCCAGATTCACTCGCCTCCGGGCCATATTTAGAACCTCAAACTACAAGGTTTGCTTTAAGACGGTATTTAAATCTTTTTTCACCTGTTGCCTTGGAAACTGAAGCTGAAGTCCGTCTCATCTGTGGCGATTTGGGACACCAATAGTCTCTGGTAAAAGTTTAGTGTGTGGCGCCGTCTGAGTGACAACAAGCTGTCCGATAGCGCTGTAGCTTCTTTTACGGCTTCGTTTCAGCACCTGTTTCCTGTTAAAAAAAAAAAAAAAAACACACTCATGTGAGTAAAATGTGGTTGGAAGTATACACAAGTCTAAATGATATGTTTCACTCAAGCTTATGAACCATGGGGAGGAAAATCTATTAAAAAGAAGTTTTTTTTTTTTCTCACCATCATACCTCGGGAATACCTGTTTGGAATCATTACATTTGGTTCTCTAAGAAAGTGGAGAGGAAATCTGATGTATTTTACTGTCACAAAAAGGCACACATGGTTCTAATGATCTTTATCGCGAACCCTCAGCTGAAACAGTCTCCTTCCCCACCCCCACACCTCATTTTCTTTCTTTATTTCTCAGATCTGAGGTCTGAATCCAACAGCTCCGGCTGCCTGGATGTCACGCTTTACAGTGAGGAGATCAGGAGGCTGAAGAAGGAGTTTGAAGACATGCAAAAAATGTTACTGGGACAGGAGCAGGTATGATATAGTTTTAAAACGAAGGGGAAGACATTTCCGGAGGAGATAGGTTTTGTTTTTATTTGATTAACAATCGAAAATACAAATATGCTCTATTTTTATTTTTTTAGAAATGACAGAGAAGAGAATTTATAATTTTTCCTCCTTGTCACACCCCTCTGCAGGTCCTGGATCAGACCTCCCAAACACAGGCCACCATAAAGTCAACCAGCAACCGTCTGACCAGGGAAGTCCAAAACCACCTGATGTCAATCCGACTTCTCAACCAGTCCCTGGAGAGGTTCCTGGATAGGGTGGACGGTTGGAAGGAGGTGATTGAGGAGACGGAGGAGAAGATGGAAACGCTGACAGAGGATCAGTACGACATCAAAGCAACAGCGCAGCAAGTCAACACAACAGTGGCCCTCAGGTATGGATCAACAGGATCAACGGGATCTGGTCGGGTTATAGCCCGAGCATCCCCCTGAGGAGTGCTCGGCGCTCTCTCTCTGCCTTTCAGCACGATGTGGATAGATGCTCTGCAGAAGAAGGCAGACGAGGAGACGCTGGTCCTCCAGAAGCTGACCAGCGACTGGCAGAACTACAGCCGAGTCCTGAGCGCCATCAAGTCCAACACCAGCAGCACCTCGCAGACCGTGCGCTTCCTGCAGAGCAGCATTATGATGGACCAGCAGAGGATCGCCATGTCCACTGAGATCTTTTACGATCTGACGCAGCAGGTCAGAACAGGACCACACACACTTAAGTATTCAGGAATCAGTGATTTGATAGAAAAAAATAAAAGGGTTACTTCATTGATTTCTTGCAAAAAAAGTGCCATCAAAGAGCTGATAATGTTAATTACTTGTATCCATTTGCAGTTATGAGTGTCTCCGTTACTTTTGTATTAAAACGCAGTTTAAGGTAGACTTTTAAAGTTTTTTTTGTAGCTTGAGCACAGGTTTAGACTCTGAATTGCTCATCAGCTCAGTTCTGTTTGGTACCCCAAAAAACCAAACCCCCAAAAAATCTGAAAAAAATAACGATGCATCTTTAAGTGTCTTCTGGCCCAGCTGTGCGGTCGAGTCTGAGATAAAGCGGAACTGGGGGTGCTCAGAAGGCCAGAAACACAGCAGTGAGTCTTTGTGTTTCCTGCAGGTTTTGAACCTTCAGATGCAGCTGGACAATGTGACGTCTTTCATGGATGAACACGAAGAGAATATGCATGACCTTCACTACCATTCCAGGTAACATAGGGCGTCTAATCTGAGAACATTTTCTATCATTTCCCAAAGGTGTATTATCTTGAATCTCCTTAAATACACACGTTTACATCTAACTCTACTCATAAGTCATTGTCCTTAGGCTGACACAAATGGGCCATAAGTGGTGAATATGTAGTTACCCATGGTGATGTGAGTTGGCCAATTTCCCTTTGACAAAGAGATCTGTCCAAGAGTCTGATCCATCTGTGTAAATCTCACCTGTCGTCTCCAGATATTACGAGAACCGGACCGGTGAGCGTTTCTCTGCTCTGGACAGTCGTCTGAACTCGATCCAGATGGAGATTGACACCGTCTCCTCCAGCATCAACGCCACCGTCAACCACGTCCAGAGCATGTACAAGTACATCAGGATTGAGAGCTCGTCCTGCCAGAGCCGCCTGGGCAGACACACGGAGGATCTACAGGTGGAGAAGAAACGAGCATGAATATTCAGTGTTTGAAGTGTTTCTTCTTTGGAGGACGGTGTCAGATCTAGGACACCGTCTCCAAACATATCAACTATAGGAGGCATGAATTACAGCTCAGGTCTTTGATTAGTGACATTTAAAAAAAAATGTTTCAATTTCATAAGCAGCGATTCCAGGCTAGTTTTAGATTTAAAAACATGTTTAAAACGATGTTTTACCAGGTGACTCTCCCTGACTTCCCCTCAGTTTGTGGTCTTCTGGCATTCTTTGACCTCTTTGCTGTCTTCTATGCAGAACATCAACAACACAGTGCTGTTACTGCTTCACCTGGCTGACACGCTGAGACAGCAGAACATGCTGCTGAATGTCCGTCTTGATATGGATGTGAGGAACTTGTCCATGGTGATGGAGGAGATGAAGCTGGTGGACGTTGCTCACACGCAGATCATAAAGAACTTCACCATTCTGAGAGGTACGGAAAATTAAGTCTTCCATGAAATGAAAACAGAATATTGTTTATCCACTTTTTAAAAAATCCTTTAGTATTTAAATTTCTTTATTTTTTACGAAAGGTGCTCCTGGAAAACCTGGGCCGAAGGGGAACCGTGGTGAGACTGGCCCAAAAGGACCTCAGGGCCTGTCAGGCAGCAAAGGGGAGAGGGGCCCGATAGGGGGCCGTGGACCTGCTGGGGAAAAGGGATTTCCTGGCCCAAAAGGAGCACCAGGGGAACTTGGCCCTGGGGGCAACAAAGGGCCTCCAGGTCTAAAAGGAGCAAAGGGTACCATTGGTCAGGCAGGCCCGAAAGGTGAAAGGGGCCAGAAAGGTGACATGGGCCTCTCTGGTAAGGCTGGTGCTCCAGGACCCACAGGGCCCTCGGGGATACAGGGTCAGACAGGACTACCTGGGATAGTTGGGCCACCAGGGCCGAGGGGAAAACCAGGACCAGCGGGGCCACCTGGACCTCCAGGCACCCCCGGACCTCCCGGTTTGCCGTACACACACGACCGCACCAACGTCTCAGAGCAGCGGACTGTGACGCCTGCTGTTGGGTCCAAAAGAAATTAAAGGACTCTTGGAATCTTTGGTAAAAAGGAACGCAACGAATTCCGATAAGATCTGACACGAAAGAGAGAAGATCAGTCACTGTGACTGGAGACAAACGCATCCATTTCCATGGGACTGTACAAAGGAAATGAGAGCTTCTTAAACAAAGTCTGAGACGTTCCCTGGATGAAAGATGCAGTTGCACCAGACCAAACAACCGAGACGACAAACTGAGCTGTTGAGAGATGAGAGCTGGACTTTGTAAGGTGGTCTTCATACCTCTCATGTAGGGTCCCGCTCACCAAGGAGCTGAGGTGCATATGACAGCTATAAAGAGCTTTTTCTGAACTGTTGAATGTACTGAAAGCAGGAATACCTTTAAAAGGTAAACTGACCAAGACCTTCGGTTCATCATAAACAAGAGAGCTGTGAACCACATATTTGGACTTAGTAGTTGTTTTTCACATCAAATGCGGCGTCCAATGAGAGACTCAGCAAACACCGAAAGTTACCCAATGCTTAGCAATATGTTACTGAGACACCCAGGTCCAGTGGGGGGCACTTTATTTGTTCTTGAAGCAGAAAAAAATGGAATCATTTCTCAGAGCAGGAACTCTGAAGACGTTTTAATCGATTGGATCTGTGTTCGAATTGCAGCTGCAGACCAAAGTTGTGCTCCGGATGAGTTTTTTAAACGGTATATTCAAGCTGATGGTAAAGCATGTGATGGTGACTTATTAATGATCTAAAATCCATTGGAAGTGAGCTACGGAAATTCTATTGAGATCAAGCTATAATAATGGAATACAATTAAAGACATAAGTGGGTCTAAAATTGTACATTTGTAAAAATGTAATGAAAACACCAACATTATGATAACAGTTAATCGTTTTTCTTTTTCCACAGTGATTATTTTGATGAGTTGGGGCCATGTTAAGCACAAATAATCAAGTATAACTCACAATAAAAGAGTAAAACTAATGTTTTACACTGCTGTGATTGTAATGAAATGCAACTGGTTTGCGTTGAACTTCAATAAAGGCTTTTTTTTTTTTACACGCTCTCTGTTTTTATCAGTTTCCGACTGTACCTCCTCAGCTCTGCGCTGTTGTTGCCCTGAGAGAGAAAGGGAGTGTTTTGTCATTAATTCGGAACACATGCTGACCTCTGACCTTTCATTCTACTGTGTGTATTTGGCCTGCCCTTGCTCTGACTCTCTGTAGGAGCTCCACCAAATGCGTGTCCCATAACTGACATCTTCTCGTTTCCGTAGCGATTGCGTTAAAGTCACATGAGGCTAAATATTCAACGGGGTTATAAGATTTTTTTTTTTTTAATAAACCCTGAGACAAGTGGAAGCAAATGCAAAAAAAAACTAAACATGAATGTCTCCCAGAAGACAGCCCCCAAGCTTGAGCTGCATTTAATTTTTCACAGCATTTCCTTCTGCTCTTCAGAGCTGGAACCTGACGGGCCATAAGGGGATGATGAAGAAATTCGAGCTCAGACAAACCTTCCCCTAAAAAATCCCATCCCATCTCAAAGCGTCCCATGTACTTCAGGACCACTGAAAACCCTTTTTTAATATAATTTTAGGGTGCATCGCAGTTGTTTAGCAATTTTTTTGTGGTTCATAAGATCTAATAGTAAATAATGTATCTTATTCTATGATTTATTTTAGACAAAGCCCTCTTCATAATTTAATTGCTGCATCTCTCATGATCACAATTGGTGACATGTCCATTTTTTGGGATTATTGGTTGGCTTTATCTGCTTAACAAATGTAAACTGGACTAATTTAAGGGAGGATGAAGCTGTAGAATCTGTTGTTTAAGGGAAAAGAATGTGGTGAAAGAAGTCGGTTCTGTCAGTCATGCAGACCTGCAGACTGCTTTGGCTCTGGGTGGAGAAGGCAGCGACTCTCTGCTCGGGACAGTTCGGATTCCCATCAGGTATTTGCTCATGCGGGTCACATTAACCAGAAGTTTCAGCGCTCCTCAAATTACTTACTGCACAAAATGGCCTAAAGCATGACTGATGGTCGCCAAATTGAACAGCGAACAATCAAAAACAGTCCCAGGGCAATTTTCTGTGCTGATCACCATTACTTTTGATTCTTTAAGTACATTTTCTTGATTGGGCCTAAATGTTTTTCCCTGCATGAGTGTTTTTTTTTTCTTTCGCACTTCTGCTTTACCTCCTCCCCTTCACAGCAACATCTAGTGTTTCAGGTTTCAGCCAAAATCCAAAACAAATGAAATTTGCTTGAGTAATGGGGGAATGGGGGGGGTGCAGGAGGGCTGAGGCCTGTTTAAACTGGCAGGGATCCCTTCCAGTTTCAGGTCACCATTCGCACCACAATCTGCCTTTCAAGGTAAACTCGGCAGAGACGGAGGTTAACGGGGGATTTTCGGAGGAGCTGAATCATTGTTTCTCTTTCATTCGCGTTGGCTGGGCGGCTCCAGACCCCCGTAAACACATCGCGTCGCCAAAAAAACACCGCAAACATTCGTCCGGAGGAGAGCAGCTGCTGACTCGTGTTTTCATGGAGAGCCACTGTTTTGGTTTGCGCTCGGGGTTTACGCAGTGGGTTTCCAAAGCGTGTGATTAACCTGGAGGTTGTATAACCTCTTGAAAGTGCAACAGTGACTAAAGTCGGGACATGAAAATCTCCAGAGGCTTTGAAAGAAGGCATGGAGCACCTAGAACGGAGCCAGCACAAATCCTGCCTCCAGATGTTCTTTCGGGGAACATCTGAGGAATACATTTCACTTTTTTTTAACACGCGTGTATGTATTTTTATTTTCACCAAACGGGGGAAAAGCTCTCAAACGTATTTTATCCCACCGAAAACATAAATGAGGGGATGTAACACTTTTTCACAAATGAACACTTAATGGTCAGTTGGCTGTAAATTGGGTGGCTTTGGTTGGGATGTGGGCTAAATGAGTAATGGTGTGTTTCCTAATGCTCCTCTGGGACTTCTGCTTTCTGCTGACTCAGTGATGTAATGTCGTGCCTGCACATGTTTAACATGATGGTCAGCTCTGGGTCTAGTTCACATGTGTCCAACATTTGACCGAAGGGGGCTTCTGGATTATAGACAGCTGCCCCAGTCTCTTTATGTCGGACTAAAGCTTCACTTTTCTGTACTTCTTGGACTCCTTTAGTGGGTAAACCCGCCATACATGCACAATCTCTTCAAGCTTGGCTCATTCAAGTGTGGAGAGTTAGAGTTTTTGAGGGAAAAGCCCTGACTTTTGCTGGACAGATTGCCGTGGAATGTGATAAAATAAACTCCTGATCCTTTTTTCTCTTTTCCAGCATAAGATCAGGCATCAGATTTGTCCAAAACACTATTGGTTTACACTATCTGCAAACCAGACATATACGGAGCTGATGACAGGGCCATCGGCATCGGTTTTGCTTTCTGTTAATGCTTAAGAAGGAGGGTACGGCAACTGTTTCATCTGCTGAGCATTAACACATCATTATGGGTATGTTTTTGGTTATGTTGATTTTCCATCTCCACTGCAGTAAGCACGGTTAGAAACTGTCTCTTGCATTTGTAGCTTTTGAAAAGCGTTTTGTTTAAATAGGAAGACATTCAAACCATGAATTACCAATGTTTTTCCTGTGTTCAGTTTCATTCCGATTCAGATTAAACGGCATCCTTTTTAAACCGCTGGGTAATGTGCCACAAGCTACATGTCAGGACAACAAGTTTGCAAACCTTATCCACTATGATGCAATTCAATGCTCTGAAAATGGCCAGTGAAGGATTTTGGCAAATGGTTTTGTAGAGTTGGTCACAGACTGGAGAATAAAATATAAAATTGTATTTATGCCATAAAAAGAGCCCAGATCAAACACACAACCAAAAACTAACTTCTTCAGAAAGTTCAGCTAAAAAAACAAAGTTCCTGGTATTTTTTAGTAAGTCAAATCTGTTCTCTTCTTCATACCAAATCAATCAGGTCAAGCCAAACTGAACAATGTGACTATTATGGCTTAAGAAAAACCTTATTTAAGGATTTCATATTTCTAAAATGAATACTTTGTATTGCTGACACTCTTTCTTCTCACTTCAAGATTAAACCGAACTGTCCCAGTACAAAAGTGAACCCAATCAGGGTCAAGTTGAATGATTCCAATCAGCCTGACATTAAACCTGCCAGAAGTGGGAGGTGGCACGGGCAGACATTACCTAGCCTCTCACGAACACGGAGCGCGTGCAGCACAACTTGAGACGTTAGCTAACCGTAGACTTGACAGGCCCCCGAGGAGCTCATTACGTGCACAGCTGCACAAACAGGCTTTCAGTCGGGCTCAGGTAACTCCGTGGGGCTGTGAGAGCACCGGGGCCGGATCACACCTGCTTCACAGTGCGTTAACAAGCGGCTCTAAAAACAAACCCATATTCAGCCATGAGAGTAATCGCTGCGGCGGTAAATCTGAGCCAGCGCTTCCTCAGAAAGTCCACAAACGAGGCGGGTTGCCAGGAAGCTGACGATGATTTCTGGGGAATGGGAAGTTTCGCATCAAGGGTCAGAGTTTCTGACATGGAATGGGATCCCCCTCCCCTTTTTTGCATGGCGTTTCATACGAGAAACAAACTTACTGCGTCCACTTTTTTGTTTTCTAATGTGGTAAAGACGCAAGCAAAACGTAATCTGATCATTATCATCATCTTCTTTTTTGGGCTTCACAACAGAATGAGTGTGAAGGGAAATGTTAAAAGTTCTTTTCCTTGGATCTCATGGCTGCCGTTTAGCAACAACCCATGGGTGGTCTTGTGGTTTTTGTGGGTTTTCTCTCATTTGTTTAGTTTCACAGGGTCGCCTTCTGCCAGAGGCTTTTGTGACTTACAGCTACGAGGATGAGGCCTGACAGCAAAAACCAGCACTTTGGTTTTCTCAAGTAAAAACACATTAAACTGTCCATACATTTGACTTCAAGGAGTCTTGTCAATTGGTAAAATGTTTCATGCGCAAGCTAGTATGTTGTTACGCCATGTTTGAAATGGTTTCTGTGCTCTACAGTCAACGGGTTTTAGGATTTCCAAATCACTGAAAAAACTTTTCCACGTGGAGATACAGAGATTGTGAATATGAAATAAGTTGTGTGTTGAAGTAATGGGTGTGTGTCGCAAGCTGAATTTTTTTTTTACCAAAACAGAAATTTGGTAAATGTTCCCAACATGAAGTTAGGATTGATTTGCATTTAGTTTCTTCTGACATATAATGCATCATGAGCCCAATTGGGTGCATAAAAGGCTCTTCCGCAGGATCTGTTTCTTCTTAACCCACCATATGACCCAGTCAGATGCGAACCGGGACCCCTGATTTTCCCTGGTTCAGAGTTTCTGGGAGGAGCTGCGATATAAGATCCTGTCCTCACTCCCTTCCCTTTGTTTTGAGTAGCGGGAATCCAGCTGCTCCTAATGGAGACTGCTGTTTACAGACACCTTTGTTCTGTTCCCAGCCTGCTCGTTGGTTCTGTTGTCTGTTCTTTGTCTTTTCTGCTCTTTTTTTATCCAAACCGAAGCCCAACCTAAGGTGACTGAGTGCAACAACTCCACCAGAGGAGACAGATTGGCTGTTAAACTAGAAAATGACCTCCGTGTTGTGGACGTTGTACGCTTGTGGCACATACTAAATCACTTATGTTACATCCAAAGACTCACGAAGACTAACTGATGTTAACGCTACACAGGAGCGTCTTACTCTGGAAAAAACAACCTTGTGGCTGACAGGAAATGAAAAAGTAACCACTTAATTTGATGGTCAGAAATTAAAAATAGCGAGTGCTATTTGATTTTTTGAGGAAGTGGTGTTATTTATTTAAATAAATCTTTAAAATGCACTGCCCTGGAAGATTGTTGTCCTCTCTTAATAAGGAACTTTATATAAGGAATTTGGATAACGGCAAAATATCTGAGGAGCAGATCATGGTGAACACAAAAAAAAAGGGGCGTCAAATGTCCTGGCAGTGGAACTGTGGGCTTGTGGGAGTCGGGGGTCCCCAGCGCAATCAGAGATAATTACGGGGTGTTTGTTCTGTCATTGCCTGAAACGCGTAAACACGAACGCACACACACTCAGCCACCTACACGATACCATCTCTTACACACAAAAAATTACCCAAGATTTATCGTTACCCAATCTAAAACATGTTGGTTTTCAGGGTATTTAGGCCAGAGTCTTTCCAAATTCTCAAAGACTCTAAGCGTTTGCCCTCAGAAAACTCTTTTCCTATGAAAAAAATGCAGTGGATGGCTAATACAAATCTTGGGTGAGATGTTTTTTAGGCCACATTTCAAATAGCATCACGCAGACCAATTTTCCACCTGAAATCAAAAAGCCTCTGGTGCATTCTTACCATTCCTAGACTTACAGGGATCTCTTTTCCATCAGGCAAGGCTTCGGCCAACCTGGCCGGCTACCGTTAGCGTTTGGAAACTCTTCAGGTATTTATTTCTACGATCGATTGCAGGAGCCAGTAATCTCCTGTCGTCCACAAGTTGAATTGTTGATGCTTCCTCTACTCAAACTTATTCTCCAAGAGCTTTTAGATAAATGTTGGCCAAGGTTTTCGGCCTCCCGACTCAGAAAGGCGTCACTATGCTGCCAAAAAGTTTGAATTCATGAGTGTTTGTTGCCATCAGTGCTGGAGATGTGAAATTTCTGACTAAAAAGGAACAATCTTTAGATGGAAACAAAAAAATGCAGCATGACTCTTAACATTCAGATCTGATGAGTCTCATCGTATCCACTGACTTAAAAACCTTTAATCTAGCAGAGGGGGAAATAAATTGAGGCCAGAGTGTCTTCAGTTCTCTGCTGCTAAATATGCACACAATGAAAATCATGTAATGAAGAGCAACACGCACAGGCAAAACACGAAGCCCTGCCAGGCCGAGCAGCAGGACTCCACATGCTCGTAAGACAAATGATCTCAGAGAAGTTCACAGCTTCACCTGGCATGTGTTAGCCGCTCGCTAACAAGACCGTCACGTGATCAGAGACTCAGAAATGGAAATGAATCAGACTGAATGTGGAGAAGAATGGCTGCACAGTAAACTCCTCCTATATGTTTTAATCATAATTGTGTTAAATGTAAATGTCAAGAAATCGTGATAGAAATGTGATATTGTGATTTAAGTTGTGTATGAATGTAACATGGGTCTATTGATGTTCTATTTAATCATTTTTACTAAATGCAAATTACTTGATGTTTCAGATCAATTTTTCTACGTCTGGTTGTTTTAGATTTAATAGCCCGAGACAAAGAACACATATTTATCTGGAAATAAAATTATCCTTTGTATTTGTGTACTTTATGTCCAAATTTCCAAAACTGTTGTGAAGAAGCCTTGAAAATTGTGTTTTTTCAAAATGTTATTTGAATATTTTTTAAATGTACTAGGCTGAATACAAATAACCTCATGGTTTCAGGCTTATAAGAATAAAAAGGGAAACTTACATGTTTCTCTAGGGAGACCAGAGTGACGGAACTCATGTCTTTTGATAATCCTCCTATTTTCTTCCACTGTCACTGCCTCGCTCTGCCTCCGCTGTTCAGAGCAGCTTGAAATCTCAAAGACAAATATCAAAGCGAATAGTTTTGTGTCGTCTCCTGGTAAATTTATTACAGTGATAGTCTTACCTCAGCTGGGCCGCAGACCTCTAATTTGGCCGGATGTGGACAACATCATTCGGAAAGCTGTTGGAGGCACATTCTCACTGACAACACACGGACAACATGCTGCCACATGAGGTCTGACCTCTGAGGCCTCCGATGGGTGAGTGGTTTGCATGCACAGTAAAGCATGTCTGTATGCACACACTCTCTCGGGCCAAGTTGGCCTGTCAGTTCCATTATCCAACAAAAGCAAACAGTGTTGTTAAACACACGTTTGTAAAAACGCGCGTGTGTGTGCGTGTGAATGCAGTCCTGGTTTACAGGAGGTCAATATGGCCGACATGTGGCGTTGGAATGGCCTAATAATTTCTCCCTGTAAGTGTGAAGAGAAGAGATGAAGGATTTCTTGTGGTATTTTTGTGTGTTTTCACTATGACAAACACTGAGATGGTTCACTGACCATCTCTGTCCAATCATGGCCACGGCGTGTAGGTGTGTGTGTGTGGTCCTCCTCAAACACGTTCAACCAGCAGCAGATGTTTGGCTGACCACCGCGGTGGTGGCACAGGGTTTTTCCGACATGTGAGTGCGTCTGCATGTGTGTGTTCATGTGACCACCGCACGGGTGGTAGAGGTTGTTGTGACTGGACGCCCAACAGATAAAACAGCGTGGCCAAGGCCACCGCAGCCCTCACACGGGCTCACACCCGCTCGCAAACCCTTAAACAAAGTTGTCCCACTAAAACGTGCTGAAATCGTCTTATTTTGTGCCGAAGCCATGGTAGGATCACACAGTGCGACCGTATAAAACATCACAATCTCAGCTCAATGTTAAGGATACAATCATGCACGCAGACATGCATCCATGGGCACTGTGCAGACAGCGGGGCTCCACCGGCACAGTCTCACACGAGAGTGGAAAGTGTCCTCTCTGTCTCTTATTCGATGTGGGTGGAGGATGGACTGTGGCATGGAAAGGATGACAGCACATTTCCTGCACCGACACACACAGACAGACACCCCTAATTAATTACTTTGCTTGTCTCTTTTCCATAAAAATGAATGGTACAAATAAAATTGGAATGTAATATCCGGAAGGAGCACAGATGATTCAAAGGAAACAGTCTATTGGGTTTGAGGTGCCAGGGCTGCCACCCTGAACCACAGAATGAGGCCTTTCTTCAGTGCGCAGCACTCACCCAGGTGGAAGTTCTCACTTTTCCACCATTTCTGGCAACCTGAAATGAAAGGTTTTCCACTGGAAAACTGCCACTTTGAGAAGCAGACAGTGAACTTTGGCTGTTCACTGCACACACTACAGCTATATTTTAAAATTATTGTCATTATCTATAGTCCTCCTCAGTTACCTTAATCCTTCCTTTGGCTTTCCTCCTCTGTCACCTGCTGCTAATCTGACAAGTTGGTTTTGCTCAGTCTTTGTCAAATTCTTGCTTTCACTATCTTTAATGTTATTCTCTGTTGCGTTGGTCATTGCATGTCAGTGTTTACCATTTGGTTTGTTTTTGTATTCCTTTCTGCTTTCACAGTTTAGTCCTTGGGTTTCCAGTTCTACTGAATGTTTTTATTCCGGATTTATTCTATAAACTAACTGAAGTTTCCCTCTGTCGCCAGTTTGCTATTTTGCAATTCTTACCTAATGTTTCCTTCCACTAACCATGAATGTATTTATACAAGTACCATCAAATGGTTTATAATGCTAAGTCTGATGTGGGTTTTATTCCCCAGCATGCAGTTCAGCTTAATGAGGTGACTTGACAATCGTAGCGGTTCAAATGTGTTATGTTTAACAAATTCCCAGTGTTTCTCCTGGATGGCCAGAACCTTGGAGCCATGACCAATTATCATTCACTGAATGTTTCATGTGAAAAAGCGTCCCTTTAAATTTAATCAGGAGCAATATATTTCCAATCATGCAGGACAACATTCTTTATTGACGACAAAAAAACTAAAGAAAAAAGCTGTGAATAAGCCAGGCTCAGCCCAGGACTCTGAGCAGTCCACATCCACAACACCTACAGAGGGCAGGAGTCCTGGGAAATGGAGGTGTCTGGCAGATGATATTTTAATTTCTCTTCTTAATTGTGAGATCAAATGTCAGATACAGAGCTGGACCTGTTGTCTGCAGGTATGCTGTCTCTGCCACACCTCTCTGGCTCCCACAGCCTCAAATGATCCCGAGTGAGATGGTATTTTCGCTGTTGTGCGGTATTCTGCATCAGACTGATGCTCATGGCCTGGCAGCTGGCTGAAAACTGAACATTCCTTCAGCTGTCAGGTCACGGCTTGTTTATTGTGTGGATTAAGAGACATTAAACACCCCCACAGGTGCCTCTGTCATACTGATAACCCCCATTTTGGACGAGTCATATATGTCAAATGGGATGATAAACACCCGTGAGCCACTTTCCTTTAACCTGACATTCCAGTATGTGAGGTAATAATCTTTCCTTTGTCCGTTGTCATCTTCACACTCTTAAAAACCAAATGTTAGGCCTGACAGCCAAACTTTTAAAAAAGTATTTTAGCTGTGAAGCCCATCCACTATTCTGGACACTTTATGTGTGAATGCGTGCCGAACAAACAGCGGTTTCCATGCTGTGAATGATATTCCATAAACTACAACAGAAATAGCAGACACCAGATTAAAACCACCAAGCACAACCAAGCACTGTTTTCTCACTTTGTGTCACATTTTACAACAATAACAGAACAAAGGCCTTTTCAACAGCAGTTCTAATTCATTTCTCACTCATTTCAGCACAAACAACAGGAGCTTGGCTTTGTCTTTTTCTGTCATGTTTAAAGCAAGACTCTCTGCTCCACCTAGTGTTGGATGTGGGGTAAGTTTAAATCTTGGAGCAGCCAGGAGTCCAAAGGAACACAAAATGCCTCAGGAAAATTTGCTTTGTATAATATACAGCATATGTGTGGAATCCATAAAAATTATACATTTTTTCTTTGTCACCTGGAGAGCTTGACAGTGTAATTACCTCTTTACTGGAAGCCTCCACAGCGTAATCCTTCTTCCAGTAAGTGTTTCCTCTGCAGCACAGTGCGTGCTGAGTCACCCGCCAGATGGGGGCTCAGAGAGGACAAAGTTGTTATGGGAAGAAACCTGTGCAAACTCAGTGAATTTGGTTGGTCAAAAATGTGATATCTGGACGTACAGTTTTCTTGGTAAGGCAAGACAAGTTTATTTGTATAGCACATTTTGTGTACAAGACACTTCAAAGTGGTAATCCTGTGTTTGTGCACAGAAACGTTTTTTTTAGGGTGATCATAGTTTTGTACACAACAGTTACACAATAGTTTTGAGTTCCCGTCATACCATGAACTTTTTTATTTAAAAAAATGGTGTGTGAGCACTTTATTGGGCATCCAACTCCCCTCTTTTGTTTGTTTCTGTTAGTTTAGCTTCTCTTCTTTTCTTAAATGGCTGGTTCTCCCACGCCTCTCCCACTTGAATTGGGTTCTACATTTCTCATCTGCCTTTGTTTCTTTTCGTTTTGCTGCTATTTGCATCATCCTTACATAATATTTTTCCTACCTTTCGGGTGTTCGGGTGTTATTACTTGTGCTGGTTAGAGCTAAGTTATTGCTTTTTGCGCAGTGGCTGCCAACTGTTAACTTCACTGACTGAAAGTTTGCCTAGTTAAATATTAGAAAGATTTTTTTAATTTAAAATGTTTTCCAGACAGTACAGTTTCTTTGCTTACACGTGTAGCTGTATCATGCTGACAATCCAGTCTATCCATCTAGAGCGCAGTGAATTCTGCTCTCCTTTAGACAGATAGCTCTTCTTCTTGGTTGCTCCGTAAAAGATGCTCTGCCTGCAAAAACAAAGAGCATCATGTGCCTTTGTCTTAGTTTGCAGGTGTTGGCTGTATCGTATGGTATTCCTGTAGCTTTTTAAATACCAAAAAGTCAACGGGGTCCTCTGGTTTGATCTGGCAACACTCTGACATCGCCTGAGTGAGCGATGGCATCACATACTTCATCAGGTAGTTTCTCAGAGGCAGAGCGTGAGCCTCCATCAGCTCATGCTCCTGTCGTTTCACCTCTGACAGATTTGTCTGCTAATAATCATAACCCATCTTATTACTATGAACTGTAAAACATTCACGTTTTCTTTCCGCCCTGTTTGGAGTGTAATCTGAGCTTACCCACTCCTCAGACTGAGCTGCTATTTCAGTCAGCGCAGCTTCTTTTCTGCTTCTCTTCTCAGCAGCTTCTGCAGCCTGTTTCCGCCTCTGCTTGGCTTCTCTCTTTCGGTCCGCCTCCTCCTGATCATCTGGACTTGGGCCGTAATTCTTAGGGTCCCCAATGGTCTCCATGATATGCTTCATAACCACAGTGTACTCTGGATCGTCTGTGCTGACCTCTGGAGAAGTGAATAGAATAGTGAATTGTGTGCTCCCTTTGGTGCGCACTGATGTGGGCTCTGCAGACAGTACCTAAACGTTCTGGGTGAATTTCACAGTGATCAAAATAGTCCAACAGTGTTTCTTCAGCGGCACCCAGCTGTCTGTGTCTGGCGAGGCGAGGCAAAAATTCTTCCTGGGTGTATCGCATTTTATCAGCCACATTCTCTGAAAGTCCTTGGACTCTCTTTGTCAGGAAGTCATCAGATGCATCAAGGGCAAAAACATACTCTGTCATATAAGGAAAAACACAATTATTTGAGCACTGGAATGAAAGCATATACTGCCAAAATTGATGTGTTGACATCACTGGTACTACCTGGAGTGATGAGTTTGTTGTACTGGGGCATTACAGACATCAAATCTGAATCCTGAACCTCTGCATCCTCAACTGACCAAAACACACTCATAAAAATTAAGATCAAAGAGCTTTGATTCCACGAAGACATCAGCAAGATAAATGGCTAAAACTCACCAGAGAAATTCAACTTTGCTTGTGCATAAGTCTTAGGATAACCATCCAGAACAAACCCTTGGTTCCTACATGGCTTGGAGTTCAGTTTTTCTTGCAAAATGTCAAATACTTGGTGTTCAGCAAGTTTGCCTGCAGAAATTAATTAAAAAAACCAAAGGACTTTGTGATTGACAAAATAAAAAAGAAATCCAAACACATCCATCAACTGTAACTCCTTCAGTAAAATGTCTTTTAAGTGAGCTCCCAAGACTCTATTAGTGTGGTGCACTGTTTGGATTAAGCCAGCTGTCTCCATCGCTTTGCTCCAACAGAAAAGTCATGTCTAACTGTATACCTTTGCACACCATCACACTCTTCCCTGTAATTCTATCCTCATATGTCTGAACATGGCAATCGAACAGTTTTGGAAAACATTTTCCCCAAACTGTTTTGTATTTTTAAGCCATGGCACACATAGCATAGTGTACCATGGCTTAGCGGAGTACTGTAGTGCTTTTTACCAACCCCCGTTCATCTCCAAGCTTTGGGTGATATTTTCAAACTGTTTGTGCGCAGCAGCTGCAGCCTCTTCACTGACATGTTCGGGGTAAACTCCACTTATCTTCTCCTTCTGCAGTAACAGAAAACAACATGACAAATCAACAGGCTTTCATGTCATTCACCAAACATTTCATCCAGAAGAGGGCAGCATAAGTCACTAGCACAACAAATAAGTGCATAAAATAAAATTTGTTCAAGAATATATTTCGGACACAGACCAGTTGTCTAATCTTGTCCTCGATGATCCCCTTCAGGTTGATGTGGTGTATCTGGTAATGCTTGCAGAGCTTCTCAGCAATAGTGGTTTTCCCCACAGCCGGAGGACCGACCACACAGACTTTAATTGGCTGAAGAATCAATAGGAATAAAAAGCTTGCTCTGTTATTGTCTGCCACATGAAACCAGCGTGAAACCAGTGTGGATAAAACATTCACCCCACATAGATCCATGCAGGCACACTGATGATGAAACCAAACGGCCCCTCAGTTTTACCCATCTGTTTGCTTTGACCAGTCTTCAGAAAATAACACTCACAAGCAGCTGCCTCGTCTCTTTGTACTCTTGCACAATACTGTCCATGTTCTCAACCATCCCGGCTTTAGATGTCCAGTTGAGGTTTAGAGACTCCTTTATATTAATGGCATCCAAGCGGAGGTTTATGTTGAGGAACTCCAGTTCATCTGGCTGAGATGAGACAAAAACTGATCAATATGATGTTTTATAATCCATTATACACAACAAAATATGCAACAATGTCCCACACAGGAGCAGGATAATGCAGTGCGAACAATAAAAAACAGTAGCTGATTTTTTCTTAGCTCTCACACAATATTTCCAGTTTAGGTTTCAATGTGTGCAGTGGTAAACATTTTTTTTGTTACCATGGCAACTTTTGAGAGAAGTTACCAATTGACTTTGGGCCTCCAGCCCTCCTTTGGTTTGCAAAACAAACATTTTTCCAAGTGATAGTAATTGTAGTGTTGATGTTTTATTAAGCATGACATGGAAAAAAGCAGAGCAATTTTCATTGGAAAAATAGGCTGATTAGTTTGAATAAAAAGAAGAAAAGAGATTAGATACACTACCGTAAAAGCTTTCCTGGCAATGGCCTCCTCCACTGATAAGTGATCAACTTCTTCTGGCCCCAGTACATCACCTATAATCTAAGAAATCAGGTGTAAGAAATTATGGTTTTGTATAATTTTTTACTAGTTACACTATGTTTTTATAGTTGAAGTAATAAAGACATTTATTTTCCTCTCAACGGAATTTGCATTATGGAGTTTACCTGTACGATCTCCTCTAAAGTGTTCCTTGAATCATCAATGGCAAGGATGTATCTTGACTTAGGCCTCAGCTCAATGACATTTTGGATCACTCTGTGAACAAACAAAGTAATTCAAGTTAATTCTGAAAAGATTATCTCAGAATAAGCATACGGAATAAAAGTTAATACAATACCCTCCTAGGTCATTTACGTGAACCATGGGGATGCAATTTGTGCCTTGTCCAAATATGGGGACCTTTGGGAAGTTTATCAACCAAGAAACCTGTAGGTATCAAAGAAAACGACTGAATAAACAGAAACTATTCAAACATGCTTATGTACTACACAATTGATGATAATGTTAAAATCTAAACATGTGCCTTGAAAAAGTAGTGAAAGAGATTCTCCCCCATTCCATACTGAAGGCCAGCAGCAACAACGTAACCTGTGAGCTTCGACTTTCTCTGCAAAACAAGAAAATAGATACAAACTGTCATCTTCAAGATGATAATCTTAATACATACATATATCTAAATGTAAAACTGCCATATTCTCAATATCCTTAATCACAATAATAATATTTACAACGTACCCGTTTTGGCAATCTGAGGACAAGTTTTTCCAAATTGTGATGATTTCTGAAACTGGGATGAGGCCTCCTTTTTCTGAAGTCTTCTTCTGATATCAGACCTTCTTTGTCATCCTGAGGGGAAAAAAATAATGAAACAGGTTCTCTGGGTTTTCTGAAATCTGACAATTGAACTTTTGCCTCACAGGATCTTGAGGTTTGGTCATGGCCCATGTCATCACGGTGGAAATGAGGATGAAGATTTTACGAGATTTGAAGCTTTCCATCGCATCTTCTAGGGCTGTTTTAAAAAATCATTAGCGGAAAACAATGGCAACAGAATATATGCCTTATTTTAGTCATTGGTTGTACTGCATCATTTGGAAGATTGCATATTCACATGGTTATTAATATGGGACTTAATCAAATCACCGACATAACCCATGACCTTACCTGTGACGGCCCATGTTGCTTCTTCAACCTTCTGTAGTGCAGAGCACTCTGACATGTTATATATCACCACATCGCTCTCAAGAAGGTGCTGGAAAAGTGTATCTCTTGTTGGAGACTATAAAAGGAGATTGTACACTTTATAAGCCATTTGGATTATTTTATATTTATATGTTACAGCTTTTAAAGTCAAATTGTAGCTAACAAAAAGCAATATGATTAAATTTTAAGTCTTTCAGTCAAAGTTTAACTCTTAAAATGAAATGTGCAGAATGTAAATAAATGTCATGTCAGACTGTTTTACAAATGTATTGTAACTGAAAAATACGGTATGGATAAACAACAAACATGCTAATAAATTAATCCAGAATTCTGAATTTGAGATTAGGTTTTAAAACACAACATTAAATTATGACTCTCGTTTTTGGAAAAAGGGATATGAGGAGTCATCACCATATTTTTAAGGCGAGACTCACCATATACTGTTCGAATAGAAAGCCTGGCTTTTCGTTAGAGGATGAGGCCGCACTTCCCACGACGTGGAAAGCAGGTTCACCTCCAGGGGTCGTGCCCTCCGCTTCACCATCCTCAAACGTCTCTACAGCTTGACATGCTGATAAAAACTGTCCAGGAAGTTATCTGATTAACAGTTTTGCTGCACAACACTCAACAACGACGTTTTATTGTTTACCTTTGCGATGTATTTAGAGGAATAGGTGTCGACGTCGCTGATAAATATTCGCTTGGGAATATTTTGTCGTTTTTTGTTTGACATTTTGAGTAAATTGTTGGTCTGAATGACCAGACTGACTAAATGTACCACTAGACTAACTTTATCAAATGTTTCCAACAATAGTTATAAGCTCAACTTTTTCTTCGTCGTCGTCTGCACTGTTGCTATGGACTCAACACCGTTGCTGGCGTACAACCAATGAAACGTCAGACTGAAAATACGTACAAGAACAACGTAATGCGTAATTTTACGTAAAGCACTTTTGCATTTTACAGTGAAGCTTATCAAATGGACGAATTCATTTATCAATTAACAGCTTAGTGGTTAATTTGGTGTCTATTTGAACCGAGTTTTCTGTAATTCTACCATTATAAAAACGTTGACTGTTTAAAAGTTGATTTTATATCAATGGGTAAGTATAGGGTACTATCCATTCATTTTCAGAAATGTATTATCAATATCTATCCTGCTCTGACTTCCATGTCCAAACGTCAATTTTATTCTTTAACATAAGAAAGTAGAAAGGGAACAAATTGCATAACTGACTGATGCTGTATCACTCAAAAAGTTACATATACATAAGTTGCCTTTGTATAACATTTACTTAGATTGATTGTCTTGAAATGTAATCCATTTATCCTCCTCTCACGGCTCTACATTCCACTCTTGCGCCCTTATTTGTACAAACCAGCCACACCTGTGGGTCTGCAGACCCCCTCACAGCACAGGACAATGAAGTGCCAACATGGAAACTCTCAAAGGACCCAATATATTTATAGAGCTGACTTTATCTGAGAAACTGCTAGCAGTGCTTGATGGTTCCACACAGGTCTTAGCACTTAGTTAAACCCCCTCTTCATATTTTGAAAAGCACAGTGATACTGCTGTGAGCACGGAACGATCAGTTATTTCTTGCCATGTATAGTACTAATAATCTCTTGGTTGAAGTGATAGGTACTTAGTACACGTTCATATAAATATATGGGACAAAACTTTGGTAAATGATGATTGCTGTTCTAAAATTACCATACAATCTGTGTACGGTTTAAATCTCATTTATACAAGGATGTTATTTGGAAATTTTCAATTTGCATGAATTAAGTGTAAATCCCATAATTATTTAATATAAAATCCCCCAAATAGATAAATCCCCTTATTTGCTGCCTGAATTTACTTGAGGTGCTATTTCAAAATGATTTACAATTACCAAATGACTACTCAGACAACTGCAGTGATTAACATCTCAACCAGCACAGAGTTTGTCAAACACTGTCAGCTGCTAGCACATTAAAATAACATCAGTTGGTGCCACGAGGAGCAGCCCAGAACTGTGAAAAGACACAGATCACTTTGTCTTGGGTTTTCCCCAAAGTTCAGTGTCCCGCCAGTCACTTCACTGACAAGATTTAGATATATCAGAAATAATCTGCAATGATGGAAATATGAATATTGGACCATCACTTTGACACGTTTAAAAAAAGTAATTGGAAATTAACTGCACCAGTTACAGTACCTCTATTTAAAAATGCAAAAAAAATATGACATACTCTGTGTGGCATATCAACTGTTGCTGGCCAAATGCTAAGCAGACGTCTGTCTTTGTTAAACAGACTGTTACAAAGCAGTTGATGCTAACAGCTGCTTAAGTGTGTACATGTGTGTGATGGAAGCGGTGGGGGGGGTTAAGTGCAGAAGGAGGCAGCTGTCAAGGCAGACAAACCTTGGGCTTCCTACATTGCCTTAAAAGGATGAATGTCCCGCAAAACCATGACCCATTTAGGAGTAATCTGCCTTATCCTGATAAAAACCCAGTGACAAACATAGAACTCAGCCAAAAAGTGCTTCTTTAGAGTGAAGGGAGCTGTCGACTAAACACAGCAGAAGTTGCATGAAAATGAAGTACATTTATAAAGATTGTTGTTTTTTTTCTTTGTAATTTCGACGACAAAAACAATTTCATCATCCCCGGAACCACCTTTCGGCTCAAAAGTAAAATATTTTATACTGTAACAGTGAGGTCAGGACAACCTTGCTGTTTGTGTTTCTAATATGAACAACAAGTTCATAGATAAACCCATCCATCATCCATTCATTGTTCATACTGCTCATCTTTCGTGGGTCAGAGGAATAAAAAAGACAAATCTGAGTCTGATCAAAAAATTTGCTCTTGGTAGCGCATTTGTGGTTCATAGCTCTTAAAGATTTAATTTGATGTACTAAATTTGTGAATCGCAGTCTTATATGTCTTGATTTTTACATGCTCCAATTTCCCCCCATTGATAGTTTAAGAGGAATAAGAACAAGATGACTTTACAATAAAAAAATATCAGGCGAAGAATGATCAGTTTATAGATTACTGGAAGCACTGAGGCAGATGACGACTTTTAGCACTGTGTTCATGCGTTATCACCTAAAATTTAAATATAGAAGCTTTGGAACAATACTGGCTTCAGCCACACATGAGCTCTGCTTGGCACACACAACAGCAATTTAAATCCTTCTTCTTGTACATGTTGCCATCCTTTATTTCTGGTCATTTGTATTCCCCGTATCCTTACTCACAACCCTGGGCCCTGCATGAAATGACAAAAAAACTGAACAACAGAATTGAGAGAAAAAAAATACTACATGGGAGCAATAAGAGATTATCAAAATCCTATTAATACATTTGAAAGATAATTCTAATAGCCTCAGCATAGTATTTACAAATTGAAATCTTTATACATCCAAATTGAGTCATGCCTATTAATCCATTAGTCATTAATGTTTGAATGTACTGTTATGTAAAGGCTTGGAATAGAATCATTGAAGTAGGTTAGTAGTATTTCTTTCTAGGGTATTAGAGCACATGGCTTGAAATGAATTTCTTCAATGTGCTGATGATGTATTTCTTTGGGGGGTATTTACATTCCTACAGCACTCACTGTGGCCTGATAGTCTCCAGCATGGGGATGTAAGCACTGTGCAGACAGTACATGTTGACGTATAAGGATTCGGAACTGTCATCCTTCCACCATCAGCTCATGGCGGTGTGCAGCCACTGGGCCCAGCCACACTCCATTTCCCTAAAAGGAGACACTGGAGCCAATCAGAGCAGGGAACCTTCAGCCGTTGCTCCCCACACAGACCGTCCCACAGATCTGTGTCTACAATATTGCATCTCAGCTGTCTGGTATGCCTTACCCCCCCCAATCCTCACACATGCCATAACACCAGCAAACTGTCACCGGTCGGTCCCCCTTGGACGGCTCCTTAAACCATACAACTCAGGCAGGGTTTCACATTATCATCTGCAAACACCTCTTTCACTGGTGTCCCTATTAAGCTTAGTCATATTAACACTTCCATCTAACACTTATGGGAAGAATGAAGTGCAAAAAATTCTGAATGGGACAAAAATCTTGTGTATTTGCAGGAATGTAAATTTATTACTGTTGATCTTGCAGATTTTTTGTGCCCTGATAGGTCTCAAAAAACATTTTTGTACTTCAAACACAATCAGAATTTGTAAAACACGCATATTTGATCCTTAAATGCTAATAGGATTATTTTACCATTGTGTTAACCCCATATAAGACATGTGACTAATGGCAATCACAACCTCAGACAAATCCCTATTTGGCTTGGATAACTTCTATCACGACTTCTATTTGTCAAGACAAGGCCTCTCCAGTTTGGAGGAATCCCTGACATGGGATCCACTTTACTTTGCCATTTTGCTGAGCAACACTTAATTTGGACTTGTGCGAGGGCCAGAGCCCGCCCACCAGCCCCCAGCCTCAGCTTCCTGAGACATATTTAAGGACCCCTGTACACCCTTTCCCCTTCGTCCCAGAGGAAACTCCAGTCTTGCGATTACAACTTGGTGAGTCCCTTTTCAGATTTGTTGTCTCAGATGCTTGTTGTCTTATGCTTTATGGAGCACAGGGGGCAGAGAGGATGGGAATATGCAGTCACCTAATGACATATGCTTATTGTGTGAGATGATAATTTAGTGGTGGCCAAAGGATGAGAAGATGGCAACTAGAGGGTAAAAGTGTCGCGCTGAACAGTTAAGAGTCCTGAAACAGGTCATGTACTCTATCCGATTCAACCCGAAGATGATTAGAAGATTCCCTTTGTGCTGATTTAATTAAAAAACAAAGTAATGTTAAAATCCAATAAATGATGATAACAGCTCTGCCTTTTAAGTGAAACTAACCCTGCCAATTTTGCATTTGTAAAAAACTGGAATTCTCCCTGATGACAGTGTGGTCTTTTGGGCTCCTTAAAATAATCAACGTTCATTCATTTAATTTAGTCTTAACAGGAGAGAAAAAATGGATGTTCTAAAAGTCAATTTCTTCTTCGGCAAGTTAAAACTAGGTCTTATACACAAAACCAAGATTATTCTAAGATTTATTTGATGTTTTTTTTGCTTTAAGTTTTATTTGACACGTGAAAGTTGATTTAACAGAAAACATTTAAAAAAAATACTATAAAAGTAGGCTTTAGAATAAACAGCCCTGATGTTTTTATTAATTGGGGATACCTCTATGGGGGAGGGGGGGAGAATTCTCCTTCCAGGAGAAATCCTGGAAGGATCAGAGCACATGGTCTGGATCAAAACAGAGAAGTCCACTATGTGTCGACAGCTGAGAGGAGACCCAGGCCTCCACTACCACTTGTCAAAAGACACACTGGCTCAGCTGTTAGCGGGCTGCGGCTTAGGGATGACATACTGGGGAAGGGATGTGGGGGCAGTGTGGGCACCGAAGGCTCAAAATAGACTTGCGAGTGTGTACACAGGGGTCAGGCCATGTCCCGTTTTGGCTTTTCAGGCGGGTGTATGACTCACTAACAAGATTAAAGCCCTCCATGGGGTCTTCATACTGAACATAGTGCTACATTACACATTTACATTCCATGTAAAGCTTGTTTCCTATTTTCATTGAGTTTATGATCCAGACAGAACTGAATATTTTTCTAAACACAAACATTTTGCCCCCCCCTCTTTGTTTCTATATTTTTCCGCTTTTACAGAAGGCCAGCCCAGAACAGCTCAACCATGTGTGACGACGACGAGACCACCGCCCTGGTGTGTGACAACGGATCTGGCCTGGTCAAGGCTGGGTTCGCTGGTGATGATGCCCCTCGCGCTGTCTTCCCCTCCATTGTGGGACGCCCCCGTCACCAGGTCAGACTGCTGAAAGGGCCCCGAGCTTCTCACCGATTAAACTGATTTAGTCATACACATTTCTGTACTTTATAAGGAGATTCTAAGATGCTTTTTTTTTCTCTCTCACAGGGTGTGATGGTGGGTATGGGTCAAAAGGACAGCTATGTGGGAGACGAGGCCCAGAGCAAGAGGGGTATCTTGACTCTGAAGTACCCCATTGAACATGGCATCATCACAAACTGGGATGACATGGAGAAGGTGAGGATTTCAGATTTTGCAAGACAATCCTTTTTTCTTTAAAGAAAATGCTCTACAAATTCACTACAATCTCCGTGCCTCTCCTGATCGTATAGATCTGGCACCACACCTTCTACAACGAGCTGCGTGTGGCCCCGGAGGAGCACCCCACCCTCCTGACCGAGGCCCCACTCAACCCCAAAGCCAACAGAGAGAAGATGACCCAGATCATGTTTGAGACCTTCAACGTTCCCGCCATGTACGTGGCTATTCAGGCTGTGCTGTCCCTGTATGCGTCCGGCCGTACTACCGGTGAGTCCACTACTGCTCGAATCCTTCACCAGTTAAGGCTTCACATGTCAGAGCGCGTGTTATCAGACTAACCTTCTCCTTCCCTGGACAGGTATCGTTCTGGACTCTGGTGATGGTGTGACCCACAACGTGCCCATCTATGAGGGTTACGCTCTGCCCCACGCCATCATGCGTCTGGATCTGGCCGGTCGGGACTTGACTGACTACCTGATGAAAATCCTGACTGAGCGTGGCTACTCATTTGTCACCACAGGTAAGAAAGTCCTGCAAATACCAAAAGTGTATCTGGTGGATTACGTGTAACATTTTCTGAAAAGTGAAGAGTTGCTTTTGTTCAAGTATTTTTGTACTCCAGTTTAGAAATCCTCAAACAAGTGACAACACTGTATCAAGCATTAAGAAATGAAAGAAGAATGAGAGTTAATGTGGGAAGTCATAGCTCAGGAATTTAGCAGCTCTTTCGTGTAGCTCTCAGGCAAATTTTCAGGGATTGTTCCGATGGCACTGACGTATTTCCTCTTTTTGCAGCTGAGCGTGAGATTGTGCGAGACATCAAAGAGAAGCTTTGCTATGTGGCACTGGACTTTGAGAACGAGATGGCTACCGCTGCTTCCTCCTCCTCCCTGGAGAAGAGCTACGAGTTACCCGATGGTCAGGTCATCACCATTGGAAATGAGCGTTTCCGCTGCCCCGAGACCCTTTTCCAGCCTTCCTTTATTGGTGGGTCATGAGCGTTGTCTTCATTTTCAAGTTTGCATTTAATTTGAATGTTATATTTCACCGTTTGTTGTATAAGCACTTATATTTAGGTACCTTTCTTTCTCAGGTATGGAGTCTGCTGGTATCCATGAGACTGCATACAACAGCATAATGAAGTGTGACATCGATATTCGAAAAGACTTGTACGCAAACAATGTGTTGTCTGGTGGAACCACCATGTACCCGGGTATTGCTGACCGTATGCAGAAGGAGATCACCGCCCTGGCTCCAAGCACCATGAAAATCAAGGTGAGTGTTACTAAATAAAGGTAAAAGTCACATGTCAAAGGTCAGCTGTCTAAATCCATAATCACTTAATACTTTGCTAACTTTTCTACATCCTCCTCCTCTCTTTGTCTGATCTAGATCATCGCTCCCCCTGAGAGGAAATATTCCGTCTGGATCGGAGGTTCCATCCTGGCGTCTCTGTCCACCTTCCAACAGATGTGGATCAGCAAGCAGGAGTATGATGAGGCTGGCCCTTCCATCGTCCACAGGAAGTGCTTCTAAATCCTCAACCTGCTCCAAATCCACCAACCACACCAGCTTTCATACCATATCTTTATTTTTATTGTGCCTTTTGCTGTACATACATGTGTTGTAATAATAAATAGTTGATTTTTACCAATAATTTGGAGTGCGTCTTGACTTGAAGGAAGTAAACATTTCTTTGAACGAGCATTGTGAAATGTTGTCTTCCTCTAAAATGTTTTCAATTTGTTCAGATGCCAAGTAGGCTTTGAAGAAAAGGTCATGCAGAAAAATATATATGATATTTTTGCATCTGTAAACTTTTAGACATCGTTGCTTACATTATAAGACAGACGCTTACTTCTACCATTTTTCTTATATCACCTGAATGCACCACCTTTTCCTTTACCACCTGTGCCACAGGTGATGCTAATGAATATAATCAAGCTCAGCTCCATAATTCCTCATTTCAGAGATTGTGGTGACACATTGAAAGTCCTGAATCTTGACTTCTGTCAATGAAACGATGAAGCTCACAGACAGTAACGTGATTCGGTATCACCTTCAAGTTTTGTATGGGATTTCTGCAAAGAGCTCTGAGAAAAAAAAGGAGAAACAGTTGATATTCAGTGGTACAAAAGTCTTTGGTGTTCCTTTAGAAAATCTGCCCCGACGATACATTCCTGAGTTTGGACTTGTGCCCTGGTGAGTGGAAACGGCGAGAGAGCGCACTCTCTCTTACAGATAATGTTTCATGTTAATGTTAAATGTCACAGATAAGCAATAGTTTTCATGGTGTTTGTCGCAGGTTTTTGGTGGATGCTTGCTCTTTCCTGTTGGAGCGTGTTGGGACTGTTGGTCTGTTCAGAAAACCAGGTTCACTTCCTCGTATTAGGATCCTCAGGGTGAGATTCTGATCTTTTGTTCATCTAATCTCTACCACACCAATAGTGTCATCTAGTGGTTGGAATACTTTTCCCCCAGTCTTTTTAACGGTCACTATTGTACACCAAAAAGATTTCGATAATGTTTTTATAAAGACGGTCTATTTCTAACCTTTCAATTTTCTACTGACATGAATAACTTTTTGCTGAAAATTTGGGATTCAACTGAATATTTTAGTGCCTGTTAATCTATCTTTGTGTACTTTTTAGGCAAAGATCAATCGGGGAGAGAGTTGTCTTTCCACAGCAGTGCCCTATGATGTTGCCACACTAGTCAAACAATTTTGCAGGGAGCTTCCAGAACCACTGCTCCCCACTGAGCTCCACACAGCTATGCTCAAAGCCCAAGCACTGTCTAAGCTGCGGGACCAGATGGCAGCCCTCCAGCTGCTGTCATGTCTCCTGCCTGCCAGAAACTCCTCATGTCTACATTATCTGTTTGATTTCCTCTGTAAGGTTTCTCAGAGGTAAGAATCCACAATCCACACTTTTTGATGGTGATTATGCAGCAATGTGTTGCCAACACATTAAAAAGAGGGTTAATTTAATGCTTAATTTAACAATAGCAAACCATAACTCCCTGGGCTGGCTTCTCGTATAAATTTTTTCTTGTATCTGTCTTATCCAAGTGAAAAGTTTGGGACTGTTCAGATTAATCTTGAGTGCTCTATCTCTTAATCCACCAGGTTGAAGATTATTTCTTAGTCTGTTAGTCTTTAGTCGTCCCTGTCACTTTTAAGGAAAAAAAACAAACAAAGTTGTTGGATTCATCTGAAAGGATTTTGCGAATATCAGGGTATTGGAGGTATTGTAAAGATTTAATTTCTTTTCTGTACTCAGGTGCTCTGACAACTTGATGACCAGCTCCAACATTGCTACCATCTTCACTCCGTGTCTTTTACCCCCTCCAAACAAAACAGAAATGTCTGAATCCCGACTTGAACTCAGGGTCCACGTCCTGCGGACATTTATTGAAAGTCCCCAGCTGTTTGGTAAAGTAAAAATCTTCATAGTGCTGACAGTCATTTTTTTAATTTATTTTTTTTAAAATGCAATTCTCTAGTTGTAACATTTGTATGATCTAAATGCATACTAGGTGTGATTCCTAAAACTGTAATGGAAAGTATGGAATTTCTGAAGAATTACGTTTTTCCGAAAGACGAAACCTCAAAGAAAATTAACCAAAAGAGATACGGTTTTAAAGGTAAAAATTATGATGAATTTTACATTTACTTGTGCAAAAGACATCCAAGCCATAAGTTCATTTTGGCCTAAATTCTGCTATACACAAACAGTCATGCGATCCATGAAGACAGTACCCTGGATTCAGGGAAAGCCAAAGGCCAGGCCTGAAGAGTTTATGCAGAGCCAGGAGACCACAGCCGAGGAGAGACCAAAGCTGAGGAGAAGCTTTGGCCTGGAAACCTTCCCCAATGTTGAGCTATTCAGAACGTGTGTGCCTCATGCAGGTAAATGTAGGATAGAAAAAAAAAGTAATTCATGTATTTCCATTGCATGGTTTCAGTCAAACGGTTCTGTTTAACCATGTTCAAATTCCTTTTTTATTTTCAATGCTGCAGATAAGGAGTTGTGCAAAATGGCAACTTTGGATAAACTACAATTGACACACTGGAAGAGGCGCTCTTTACCATGATGCATTTGTTTAATGTCTGTACAGCATTTTTGTTCTAATCCCTGTGTAATGTATTAGGCTAGTTCAACATTATTTTAAATTAAACATATTTAAATAAAACAGTTTTGCCTACATTGTTGCATTTTCTATTCCAGTAAATATCTATTTATCTGCTATATCCACTAATATGATCAAAGGTCTCTGGTTATGATAAATGACTGTAGTTGATTAACGATGTAAATCAGATTGGTTGTACGTTTTCAAAATACTGATTCGTGGGAGGAGGCTGAAGGCACAAATTAAAATCCACGGTCTGTGTTGTGATGAGAATGCAGCATTAGAGACTAAGATCTTGTGGTAAAGTATTCGGTTTTGCCTCGTACCTGTAAAGCTTCCATGGTATAATTGGAAATATTCTAGCAGCCAATCAGAGAAGAGGATTTTCGGTATCCTAGAAACTGCATCTGAACCGTGACGCTGCATAACAATCTATGAAGGCACCGGAATTTTTTAAAAATAAACTGGGTGTTAAAATGTTAAAATTGAAAACTATATATCTTTGAAAATGTGCAGACATTCTGCTCCTACAATAAATAAATGTACCATTTAAAAAAAAAACATTTTAGTTCAGAAACCGGAAATGAGTGTCGTGTAGCTAGCTTTACAGTGGTCCTTCATAGTAAGCAGGTGCAATCGTCCGCGCGGAAAAGGTAAGCAATTATATCCATGAAAGTGTCATTTGCTGTCTTTTAGCAATTAAAATCACACGTAGACATCAACGGCTGATATTAACTACCGCCCGTATTAAAACTGTACGTGTACTTTGATCATGTGGGCTATTTATAGACGCTTTTCATATTCTTTAATGGCTCTGTTTACAGAGTGGCGCATCACGAAAAGCTCCATTGCATTTTACTCAGTATGCTATCTTTTAAGGTTTGTATTGGGCACAAAAGCTTTTATTAACACCGTCTTCGAGTTGGTGGACCTTATTAAATGACCATGTTTCATGTGGCAGTCGTGCTGAAGGCTGGTAATTACACGCTGAAGGCTGGTGATAAAACGAGCCCTTCTTCCTCGCAGATGGCAGAAATGGCATCAGCCGTGCGGTTGTCGTTGTTCGGCCTGGTTCTGAGCCTGATGCTCGGCACAGTCCCAGCCCGCAGCCCACGCACCGCGGACCAGGTTTCTGAGGCCGACATCCAGCGCCTCCTGCACGGCGTCATGGAGCAGCTGGGCATCGCTCGGCCCCGGGTGGAATATCCAGCACACCAGGCCACCAACATTGTGGGGCCTCAGAGCATCCAGGGTAATCTATGCTGGGTGCTCATACCACGAGATTACATTTAACAGAAACGGGCTATATGAAAAAGACCAGCTCAGTTACTAACCTGTCCTGCCAAGCAGAATGTTCTTCTCTTTTTTCTATTTATTTGAACAATAACAAATTGGCATGGGTTAATCTGATTTATTACCATTGACAAAAGATAAAATAATATAAAAGCAAATCAAATGAGATAGCAGATACTTTATCAATGTGTTTTTCTTAAATATTCACAACCCTTTTCACCTGGGAAAATGTTCAGATTTATTGGCAACAGATGCCTTTTTTCTCCCACCAGGTGGTGCTCATGAGGGGCTTCAGCACCTGGGGCCTTATGGGAACATCCCTAACATTGTGGCCGAGCTAACGGGCGACAATGTCCCTAAGGACTTCAGTGATGACCACAGCTACCCGGACCCTCCCAACCCCTGTCCCCTGGGAAAGACCGGTACAAACTCTCCCTCTAATCGGATTATTTCTACATCTGACCATGCAGCTGGGGCTGATTACAGCTAGCAATTCAGTTATGGGGATTTTTTTCAGAAATATAATTTTATGATGACACAAATAATAGCTTCCGTCACTTATGAGTAACTTCAGGTCTTGTAAGTCACACGTACTTTGGTCAGTGAGCACTAAACATGACTCTCTGCCTGCTCATCTTCGCAGCAGCAGATGGGTGCCTGGAAAAAGCGCCTGACACAGCCGAATTCAGCCGAGAGTTTCAAAAGCACCAGCACTTGTTCGACCCAGAGCATGATTACCCAGCGCTGGCAAAGTGGGTGAGTACTGAGCACTGCTGCTGGCTTTGTGTTCTCACACCTTGATTGCCTATGTTGTTGACAGACTAATTTCTTTCAGGTTCACTGAGCATAAAGTTGTATTTTAGTCTAAACGACTTCACACAATTCTGAAAATGTAATTGACTTTTTAGACTAGTGAAGAAAAGCATTAACTGTGCACATTTAAAAATTAAAATACATTGAATTGTTGTAATTAATATGCCTTTTTTACCTGAAAGTGAGTGCACACAAGTTGAAATATGATAAGTGTAACTCTTCTGCTGTAAGTTTGACTTTTTTTTGTTAAATTGATCTGATTTCATAAGTATTTTCATTTTAAGATAGTTTCTATATAGACATCTACAATAGTAAAATCTTCTATAAGTGAAACTTGCTGCCTGTCTTTCAGGAATGAAGAGAGTAAACATACTCGAACATTATATCCTTTTTTCTTTTAAGTCTTGACTTTTTTCTGTCCTTTTCAGAACAAGGAGCTCTTGTACCAAAAACTGAAGGGAGGACCAAAAAGAAGAAAAAGGGTATAGTGTTTCTTAGCTGCCTTCTTCCTTCTCACATGTGGGATTATGCCTGAGAAACCACATGAACAACACAGAATTGTGAAGTGGTCTTAAACTCACTGTTATCTTTGTCTTTAAACATCTAAGAATCCAAACCGAAAGCCGTTTGACTCGGTGACATTAGTTCACCATGAACACGTTTCCAAATATTTCATGTGTGCTTCCACAGAGCGTCAACCCCTATTTAATGGGCCAGAGGCTGGACAACGTGGTTGCTAAGAAATCCGTTCCCCACTTCTCTGAGGAAGAGGAGCAGGAGGCAGCGACCGTGGCCACCACCAAGATCAGCCACCTCCTCCAAGATTAGCCGGAGCCTGAAAGTATATTCTCAGATAAATGTTTTGGGTTAGCACACTGCACCTTTAGGCATTGTGGTCAATGGGAATGTGTTTTAGGAGCAAGAGCTGAGTTTGTCAAGGTTTTCTTTCAAATATTGTAGTACAGTAGTTGCAGGCTTTAAATCGTTATGCATTCTTGTTGATTATTTTCACAATGCGAAAGATTCAATCTTAGTGTTTGAACATGGAAAAATGACCCTCAGAGGAGCATATTATAATTTAAACAAAATGGGTAAAAATTCAAGAGTAATATTTTTTACTATTGAGCCTCAGAGCTCTACCAGCAGCCCGCGCGTCAGGCTTAACAAATGCTTTCTCAAAGCTAAGAATGAGACTTAAAGCTCCAAAAGTAGTCTGTTAGTTGGATAGCAGAAAATATCAAAGTAGTACACCAGTTTTTGCTCTTCATAAAGGACTAAACATTTTTTTAAAAATCATTCAAACATCTCTTCAATCTTTAACTTTATGACAGTGTTGTGATATTATCCAAGTTCCAGCGTAAAATACCGGAATGTGAGGTGTTAAACGGTGAACTGACAGCATCAGTCTGCTACAGGTATAAAGTCTCATTGAGCGGGGGAATGTTAAATAAAAAGATTTAGTTTGGTTCCACCCACACAGCTCATTATATGTGTGTGTCAGCATGAATCTCTTCTGTCTCTTGTACCAAAAATGAAACTCAAGTCACATTTTTCAAGGTGATTAATTATCAAAAGTGTTTACCTTGCTGTGTCATTAACGGGACTGTTGTGAACAGGTCCCATGTAGCATGGTGGATATTTAGAACACAACTTCTCACTTCCTGGCATTCTGTGAGTCTCTGCAGGCTGCAGTGACTCTTATCTTGTTTACCACATCTTGTCAAAATGGTTGTGTTCTGTTTTTGTTCTGTGAAGTCAAATAAACGACTTATCTGCATTGGCAAAGTCTGGGGAACGAGTTTTTTTTTTTTGTTCTTTCCGTTTGAGGACAGATAAAGTGGGGATCAGGGTTTGGGGTGTGTTCACTGCGTCACTGACATTCATAAAGCCACTTCAGAGGATGAAGGACCTCCAGAGGAAACGCAAGCGTGTTGCTGCCTGACTGAAGCCTTTTCGTGGGGAGCAAACAGGCAATAGGTAAGCAGCTTTCACTTTTTCTCCCTGAGCCCTAAACCAGCTTTTACGCTCGATGCGTAAAGTTTGCGTAAAATTCTCTTCCATGTGTTACCAATTTGCTGTTGTTTTCTTCTAGATCCAATGATGCAGTCGCAGCAAGTGATGATATTCCTGGTGGCTCTCGCCCTGGAGCTCGCGCCACTGACTGGCTCGGACCCGGGTGCGTTTCAGGGCGCGTTCCCTCACCCGAACAAATACAACCCCAACGAATCCGGCTGCGTGCAGCCCTCCCTCAGCGGGCTCATCTCTCGCGGGACGGCGCCGGTCACCTCCAACGACGAGGTGCTGGAGTCCAGCCAGGAGGCGCTGCACGTGACGGAGCGGCGCTACCTGCGGCTGGACTGGTGCAAGACGCAGCCCCTGAAGCAGACCATCCACGAGGAGGGCTGCCTGAAGCGCACCATCATCAACCGCTTCTGCTACGGCCAGTGCAACTCCTTCTTCATCCCGCGGCACGTGTACCAGGACGGCAACGCCTTCCAGTCCTGCTCGGCCTGCAGACCCCGGGCGTTCAGCACCGTCACCTACACGCTCCTGTGCCCGGGCCAGACGCCCAGCACGCGCAGGAAACGCGTCCAGCGCGTAAAGCTGTGCCGGTGCACCACTGTTAACACGGATTAAGACCCCATCCCCCGATCAAAGTCCCCCCCCCCTCCGTGGAATGTATAAAGGAGACACGGTGCGTTTCGTGAGGGAAAAAAAAAACAGGATAACGCATCGGGATAAGGAAATACTGTGTGGAACTCGGCTGAGCCTTTCATCCTAACTGTCCACAGCAGCCATACACGGTTGGCTGAAATGCCCTGGTCCTTCTAAGGGCTGGGGCTTGCAGGCAAAAGTTATCAGCAGAAGTCCTGGCAATTATTCACGATTGCTCACAGATAATCTTTTCATGTTTGCGAGAAACACTTTGGAGAATTGCTTGCACATGTTTTTATTTTTGCTTCTGTTTTTTTTTTTAAAGCGGATACTAATGCCAAAGTATTTACTTTGAGTGCCTGTGGGATGGTTTGTAAGATAAAAAAAGACGTTTGTTGCAGGTTGACTGAGGGCTTCAGAGGTTGTTTCCACCGTGTGGGATGTAAACCTGAACATTGGTGATATGTTTTAAGTCTAGATGAGAAAATCTTTGTTTTTATAGACTTAAACCTGTACTACTAAATGCCCCATTCATTTGTTGACTCTATAAATGTATGTTATTTTTTTTTATAGTGCTTGTAAATAAAACAGAATTTAAGCTATTACATGATATTTCTTTGATCTGGTTTATTTTATTCATGGAAATTATTATTGACATGTATTGAAACTTTACACATTAGAATCAATGCAAAATGCAAAAGTATTTTGAGAAGCTGCACACATATTTATTCATATATTTTTTAATCTAAATAATCTAATCCTGAATTTATTTCAAAATTACACATGAAGCTGAAATCTGCTAAGTATGAGTACACTGAATATGCTTAAGTAACATAAATATGGTGGAAATATTGGTTGGTGTCCTGCTCCACATCCAGCCGGATCCAGCTTTGTAAGGATAGTTGTCACGAAAAGCTGGCTTGTTTTTGACGTAATCGTTCTTTCTGTTGGAAACAAATGATAAGATTAACAAATAACATAGTGGTAATATTTTTTATTTAAAAAAATGTACACCTAGTTCACACTTGTGCATTCCTGGATCTTCTGAACTTCACATTAAATGATTGTTTTGATATCTGCTTGCAAATGATTTTGCCTTTGCATCAAATGGCCTGAATCAGGTCTTACCAGGCTGTTGGGGTTGGTCTTTCTTGTTTCAACCTTCTTCTCTCCTGTAATCCTCTTCACTGATAGCTGAGCCTCTTTTAACCTGAAAAAGATCATTTCCAAATGGCCAGTTAAACAGGAGAAATGAGCAAATAGAAAACAATCAATACACTATATCATAGAGCAGAGAAAAGGTCCACACAATCATTGTATTTGCAACAGAATGAATACACACAATAAATCCATAAGTTGAATGTTTCATTAATGATTTTTTTAATAATATGTTCTAACACTTTTTTGAGGATCTAACAGTTGGGTGGAGACTTTTTGTTTAGAAGGGACTTCAGCATGAATTTACTTTGAGAGGGGCCCAAATGGGTATTAGGTAAACATGCGTGAAATACAGCTAATCTTTACACCTATTAATTTAATAGATAACCTACTCCGTTTTAAATATGTAAACAAGTGTTTAGAACACACATACACGCACACAGATGTTGCATACCGCTCTTTTGAGAGGATCTTGTTCTCCCTCTTCCACCTGGCTTTGAAGTCAGCACAGAATTCAAACCAGAGCATGAAGAGGTGAGCAGTCGTCACTTCCTTCTCTCCTGACTTGGGCTTTAGTCCAAAGTACAGAACCAGGTCCTGGAAACTGAACAACAATGGAAAACCAAACAAAACTGTAAGTGGCACGGCTGTTAAATGAGTCTCTTACTTAAACCAGAGCAGAAGAGCCATCTTCCACCAGTTAATCACGAGCCCTGCCGTACAGTTTCTATTCTTACCTCTCTGTTTTGGCACTTTGCTTATTTCTTCATTAATGGATAGTGGTGTGCTTATTCTATACATCTGATATGTGTAAAGGAATAATAATTATGAATTAGATAAAACAGAAAACGTGTTATTATCGATGAAAAATCATTAAAGAATAAAATAACTGCAAAGATGACATTTCCCTCTTGTCATTATTCTGTTTGTATCTCTTTAAACGCGTAAACTTTTATTTCAAGCGTATTCACGGCAAAAATGGACTTCACTGATAAAGGAACGAGGAGGACAGTTGCACCAATAGCAAACAAATGATGATGACCCACTTTTTTTGCACGTTCATCATCTGATAGGAGGCTTCTGCGTGCTCCTTCCGTGCTGAAAAGACACAGAGGACGACGGTTTACTGCTTGTTTTCCCCCACATTGCTAATATTCTGAAGCATCCCTCTCGAGAGTCTGCAGATTTGAGCACATGCGAGCGCTCAGTGGGAAGGCTTTGTGCGAGGATAACCTTGTCTGATGGAGCCAGACAACCATTTGGTCTCTTTAAAGCAGCAATTACACCGTCAGTTATTCAACAATGGAGCCATTCTTGTTGCCACTGTCAAATTGCAATGCCATTATGACAAAATAACAGACATGCTACTTATTAACTGTGCTTGTCTCTCAGTAAATATTTTGGGTGTCTGCTTGAGGTCGTCGGAACAGTTCTGAAAAAGGCAGAGTTTAGCTTGAAGTCCAAAAGTTCCCTCGGCTTTATTCTAATGCAAAAATGAAAAAACAAAGGATTTCTGGACGACGTTTGCATTACTTGGTAAAACTTAACTGCCTTTTAGACAAAATATCAGGGCTTGATAATAAGGGAAAAAGGCGTAACTTTTTAAAAGGTCCCAGGTTTTTTGGATAAACCGCAGTCCCAGGGCAGTTTTCAGTTCAGTTATTACTCAAAGAAATAATGTTTTTGCTTTGTCCTCACCACTGGTATAATCAGAGAAAAAAGAATCATTGGTGAAAATGGAATAGCTCAGTTAACTGCATGGATATTTTTACAGTAAAAGAGGAAAAAAAAGAGACTGAGATGGTCCAGTGTCTGAGTCGGGAGTCACTCAGTCAATGCCAAATCTGCCTGATCCCTATCTGAATGTCTAGCCTTTATTCCCAATCCATCCTATCTTCTTGACTCACAGATACCCGAGACTCCCCATGAACAGACCATTTACAGAGTGGTAAAGTGATGAAGGTGTTTATCTGGCCAGAAGGAGAATCGATGGATTGCTGATTGGGCCTACGAGGTATGGTGCTTCTGTTAAAATTTCTTGCTCAGAAATCGATCTAAAGCAACATGAGAGTGAAGAAAAACAGAAAATAAAGTGATGAAAGATAGTTTTTGAGGTGAAAAGACACAAAACAGATGACAGAAGACTCCAACAACACATGCCAGAGATTAGAAATAATAAATATAAACTCCAAGACTTAAAAGAATGAGAAAAAAAAGCTAATACATAAAATGACACTCAAGATTCTAAAACCGACAAGAAAAGAAACAAAGACATAAAGGAATTATCCAGAAGAAATGCAAAACAAGACCCAAAATAAGATAAGGGAATAAAAAATGAGAAAAGGTTGAATGAAGATGGACAACATGACTAAGCTCAAAAAGAGTTTAAACGTGTGCCTGAAAATAGGTGTTGTGATGTTTTCACATGTGTGTGATCCAGATTTTTACCGTAAAACATGTTTAAAACGTGCATTCAGATTTGCACCTGTGCTGTAATTAACTGTGATTGCTCACCACTGATGACAAAAGCCTCCATCTTGTCCTTGAATGGCTGCAGGTGTTCTTCAGCAGAGTCTGAGGAAACGTTCTGTACATCTCTCTCACACCCTAAAAAAAAAGAATCCAAACAATACTTAGAAGACGACATGTAGGATAAGAAAAGAGCTGACGTGGATGAAATTATCGTCAACACTGATTGGTCCAAACATTTGTGTTGTACTGAGAAACGATCGGCCTGGAACCTGACAGGAAGAATCCTTTTGGGAATGATCGTGTGAACATCAGGACAATTTGTTTTAAGGCATCTCATCAGTTTTTGTTTGCCGATTTCTGAACAAACGACAAACTCAAAGCTACTTTTGATCAACAAACTGATAATTTTTTCATGTGGTTGTGCGGTAATACCAGTAACTAATTTATTTGGTTTGTAACATGGGTCAGTGCTTTCAAAAACCTGCACAAACCCGACAGAAAGAGGGCAGTTCAGGGCCAAACTCCTCCAGCCGAGGGCTGAGTGACAGGTTATCAGCGCAACTTCCTCAATCTGACATTACTTATTGAGATTTACCGGGCGATGGCGGCTCTGAAGTCCGCTCCCTCTCTCCTCCTCTCTCTGCCAGTCTGCGGCTCCACGTTGCTCTGCATCCAATCAGTGGATCAGAGGAGCCAGTCTGCGAGGCCAGTCATAATAGAGTCCCTGGCCCCCCTACCCTTATGCCTGATCAACATCTCCCAGATAAGATTACAAAAGAATACTGTTTTCCTTCTGGATTTGTGTAAACTTCGGAGGCGGGTATCTCTCCGTGCATTGTGTGGGGAGCCTTCCTTTTTCTTTTGTCGGATTTTTGTGCTGACACAAGTTTGCTTATTTCAGACTGAAGAGGTTTTTCGGGACCTTCGCGTAAACACGGCTGACTGATGAGGTGTGTGGTGCTCTCAGATGTGAGACTACAATTACACAAACCGGGCTGATTTGGTTTCACAGCGAGGGATAAATGCTTTCTTGAAGAGGTTTTGAGGTTTTGATGATGATAGGTTAGGACTGTTCCCCTCATAAATCACGTTTTGACCTCTACGAGATTCCACAGTGGCATCTTTTAAAGAAGAAAAACGCAAGCACAAAAGAACCAGACAAAAGTCTTGACGTTTGACTGAATTTATGGGACATATTTTAGCCAAATGATTATTATTATCTTGCCCACTTAACTAAAATATCACAAGCTACAATCTCCATTCTAATGAATTTGAAGTTTCATGTAGTTTATCACAGTGTAACGTACAATGAAGAGTACAAGAGATTATTTTTTGGGGGAAAATCTAATGTAAAATTGGGAAAGTCCCACACTTAGTGTGAATCAGCGATTGATACGCCCAACAGTATCCTCCTCCTGCATTTCTCCAGCAAAGATGAATAGATTGCAGGGTGTATGGGAAATGGACAGATGTTGAGAAAATGGTGAACATGAAGAATATTCTAAACCTGACAGCAGGCCATGCAGTAGTTCAGACTTTTTACGTTGGTAAACTCAGGGGGAAACTGCCCTTCTGGTGACTATCTGAAAGTAGTTTTTAATAATAGCTTGAAGTGGAGTGGAGACATTTGTTCAAATAGTTTGTGTGGCCTTTAACCCGCAAGACAGATTCTGGATGTACATCTCTGCAAAATCAAGCCAACCGTGCACGAACAGACTCAAGTGCAGGTTGGTGTGAAAGAGGTCTTCTCTCATCATCTAATTTGAATTAACCCCTAAAACTGAATAACTTGATTAGTTGCTGTTTAGTCTCAAAGCCGACGGCTTAAAAGAAAACCAAACCACAACAAAAGAGTTCAAACCAGCCGAACAGAAACACGGGGAGAGTGAAGTTAAAAAAAGCGGAGCCTCAAAGCATGAGGGCAGTTCAAACAGACCGAACAAAAGGGAACCTGCCACCGGCCATCCAGATTGCACGGCGGTTTGGGTAGATGGCCCGATAAGACGGAGCTGTGTTGAGAGGTAAAGAAAGCTATCTGTGGCCCGTTTTTCTGGGGGCCACACGGGTGCCCAGGTGATAACGCCCGGCAGGTCAAGGGATCCGTGCATCTGCGCGGAGAGAGACGGCAGATACTGGAGGTCTGGAGATTACGTAAGTGGACGGCTACGGTCTCCCTGCGCTGGCGACAGGGCCACAAAGGCACAACAATGGGAGATCTGATGGGCAGAGGGATTAGAGGCTGGATCTGAGAGGCGCCAAGCCAGTATCAGCAGCAAGACTCCTGCCAGTCCCTGACTACACGCACACACACACACACACACGCATGCGAGAAATGCATGCAAAACCACATGCCTACACTGTGACACAACAACACACTCACTCATAATCATACGTACGTACTGTGCGCATTGTCTTCGGAGTGGCTCGAAGCTGACTGGCATTCAGAATGGCGTCACGAGAGCACTCTTAGGACTAAGGCACACCAGAGGAAATCTTTTGTTCTGGATTTCCAGCTAACACCAGTTCAGGACTTTAGTGCCGAGTGTAAACAGTTGCTCAGTGGCTGGGGGCCAGCAATGGGAAACCGGGGTGGTGAGTTTTTTTGGAAGGGGAAGGGGGTGTTGGAGGAAAAACGATGCCAGACCGGGCCGAGGTTTGGTCTGCGGGAACCTCCGGGGAGCACCGCGAAATCGCGGCGATAGAGTTACACAGGCCGGCCAAGGTTTTCGTGCAAAAAACACACAACAAAATGACCACAAGTCAAGACTGTTCCCGGTCAACCAGTCACACATGTGTGTTGAGGCTCCTCTCAGGTTTTAATATCATCATAGAAGGGGAAGGGGTCTGCTGCTCTTTTGGAAGATCTTTCCCTGTCCCCAGAGACATGGAGAAGTTATAAGAGATTCACATACTTGCCAGATCGCGTCCGAGCTGCTCAAGGTCTCTGTTGAGGTCCTCAAACTTGACTTGCGCTGCCAGGAAGACGTCCTGAGGTTCAGGGAGGGGAAACGTACTCCTGTCTGTGCCAGCATACTGGTGCAATGCAAGAAAAATGTGCAGAAAATTCAAAGGAAAGCAAAAATACTCAGGAATTGACATCCAAATACACAATGGAATGTAAACATTGCATAATTTGTGCTATTAAATGTTGCCTTAAGGAATAAGGGAAAGTCTCATCACATCACTACAAAAAGAATGTAAACTTACTTTGTGTTACAAAACCATTTAAAAGCATTTAATATTTCCCCCCCAATGAACTTAATGAAAACATCCAAATAATTCCCAGATAATCTAAAGTATCATTGTTCCACAAAGGTTCCATGAAACCATATTCCATTTTTTGAATACCTTATCCATGTTGCGCAGATAGTATGACACCACAAAGTCCGCCAGACTAATTCGATTGTCCTGACAAGGAAAAAAACAGAGCCACTTTACAGAAGTCAGAAAGAAAAAAAACGTTGATATTACCGACTCAAAATAACTTAAATGAAGGTTATGTTAAACACCCTCTGGACTCTTTTCCCTCTCTTACTAAAACAGGGTTGTCATTCTTTCACAATTTTGTGTAATTGTGCATAAATACAATGAAATGAACGTTGAATGTCCACACAAGTCATGAACATATCGAATTAAACATGCCAGGTTTGTGTATTACAATTGCTCGTTTGGTTATTTGTGGAAATTATATATAATTTACACATGAGTTGGAGGCAAAAGTATGTAAACTTTACTTTATCTTCCAGTCCTCCATTTGCAGAAGGAAAAGGAGCTAAAGTCATTCCTGCACATTCTTTAACACAAACCGGTAATGCAAGCCATTTTTTATATCAATAATAAATACAAGTGATGCCTGCAGTTGATTCTATTGATTTGAACTTACAATATTTTCAAATCTATTGATAATATTTAATCTGCACCTCTCAGATCTGACATTTCACTGGCCTCACTTAATCTACTCGTAAGAAAAGTTAATATTTTAGGACAATAAATGGGATTAATTACTATTATATGTGTTAAACAAAACATGCAATGTTAGGTTTTACCTTGCTCTTGACATCCTTGAGTTTGGGTAGGACTTCCAAGCCGAAGCCGTCAGCCTGGCCTCTGGTCCTGCTGCCCCCATTCATGTGGTTCCCCAGAGCCAGCACCAGTCCCACCACATCTCTGACACCGTCACTCCCCAGCAGAGCCTTAAAACAGAGCAGCACGCCATGTTTGCCTCCCGTGACAGCTGGGGGTTTTCAGAGATGCTCTGGGCTCCGGCCAGGCCTGACCGGGGCTTTTGCTCACCTTACACACGGCGGAAACGGCGCCGAGCTTGCGTTGGACCGAGGTTATCACGTCAACGAAGGCCGAGCGGAAAATGATGCAGCGAGCCCTGCCTGCGAAGTCCGGGATCTGAGACAGCTCGTACAGGAACCTGGAGAACACGTTAAAAGGTCCTGAGTGTGGTGACCAACGTCAGTCTACGCAAAAAGAATCAACGAATTCTCTCATTTGGGATACGGACTGTTCAGGTTTGTCCAGCAGCTTGACGTCCTCTTCCCCCGACGTCTCGTAGTGTTTCTTGATCCTCTCCAGCTCCACGGGCTGCGCTCTCTGAATCACAGTCACACCACACCGTTCATGTACAGCCGTATGCTTGTTGTGAGACATTCAATTACAGTGTGCTGGTGGGGTGCGCACATTTTCATACAGCGCTTCGATCGTCTCCAGGTCCACCACAGAGTGATCCGCTGTCAGGACAGCTGGAAGCAGAAAGATACAGTTAGCAGGATACAAAAAGCGACCATCGATGCGTTTCACATTCACACTGAACTGCTCTTTAAATCCATCTACAATTTACAGAAATATAACATATTGGGGTGACATCTCCACTGGTGGCTCAAACATCTTCAAAGAACAGGTGTAGCTGTGTTGTGTTTGAGCAATAAAATCCCAGTTTAGATCCACAACATCTTCAGACTTCCTATTTTACTTATCTTCCTTATCATCCACATATTGTATCTCTAGTAGTTACTGCTAAGCAAGAAAAAGGAAAAGCAAACAGACCAAACAGGGAACTGTAATTATGTTCCTCTATGGAAAACAGACAGGGCTGGTAGTTTGGGATTAGATATGTAGATCGCCTCGTCTTGCTGACATTGTGGTGAGAGATTCAGTCTGTAATTGCGCTTTAACCTCGCCCACAGCTCGTTTTCGGAGGGAAACGCGAGGCTGGGTCGGTGTGATGCTGGAGTTTGGGTTAAACATGGGTGATGTTCAGGGAGTTTAGGTTAAACGAGGGTGATGTTCAGGGAGCTGCGGTTACCTCAGTGTTTGCAGCGTGTTCGAGTTTCCAGACTGTCTGCAGGCCGGCGTGCCTGACTCAGCGAGCCATGCTGTGATCGGTCTCTTATGAGACATGTGTGCACTTGGGTACACACATTGTGAAGTTTTAATTGTGTTTCTGATGGCAGACCAAATGCTGATTTTGAGGAAATTCCAGCAGAAATGAAAAAGAATCTAAAATCTGATTCTTCTTAAACTGCAACCACTGGCCTCTTAACCCCTTAGTGTGTCTTTGAGTTCTGTTCTTTTTTTTTGCATTTTTTTACTCTGCAGCACAGACTACAGACTTAATCTAAAGATGGTTCATCTTTACATTAATTTCCCCATTATATAATTAATTAAAAAATGGCTTTAAAATAGATAGTCGTCTGTAGTTTGTTTGTGGTATCTGATATCAGTGTACAATCACTCCTGTGTGCTCTTGCGTCATTTCTGGCTGAAAAAATGAGCTCACCTTGTTGAATATCTTTCATCTCCAGGTGGAGGCTGGATATGAAGATGCCCACAGCCTGAGAGCGCTTCCCGTCCAACAGCTTAATGATCTAAAACACAAAGTTACCATGACCGCTTCAACACGAGAAACCATTAGTCAGTCGTTAGCGGAGACTGTACAGTGAAAACGGAGCAAAAACAAACAGAGATTATATTACACACTTCATGCATTCATAACCAGACCAAGCTGGAACACACAGAATCTGTTTGGTCGTATATTCCATGAAACTAGCTCTAGTTGGATCTCAAATGTTTACCAAATCTTAATATAAGACTTCTGCCTGCCAAGCATGAGCCAGTGATATGTGACTTTGGCAAGAATGTGCCAATATGGCTTGAAAAACACTGCATACAATTTCATACAATGCATCTATCTAATAGTGAAATAAATCTTATGATATCGCAATGAGAGAGCAAGAGGTTCAAACAAGAAAATTACATCATTCAGATGTGGATCTACCTGTTGGTCTGTAAACACAACAGTGTTGGCTCCATCTAGTGGACCAATGGCCACCACATTGTGCATCACACAGATACTGAATTACGTTTTAAAGAAGGCTAAGATGAGGGTTTACCTTCCTGGCTTTGGCTTTCTTTTCATAAGCCTCCGACAGGGGCTTTCTTTTAGTCTTTGTGTTGGTTTTTGCAAATAGTTCCTCAAAGTCGCTGGCGTTGACGATGGGGGGTTCCTCTAAATTGCTCCAAAGTGTGTTGTTGCTGAAGGAGATAAATACAGTGTTTCCATTCATTTTTGTCCTTTTGAAACTGATCCCAATGAGTAACACAAATATAATTTAAATAATTATTTAAAGATATATAGAATAAGGTGCCAGATGAGTCCATGAAACTATATTCATTAAAAAGATAAGCGTTATGTCCAGGTTCAGAAAGCAGTCTGCTGGAGTTAATGAGCCAAAATGACACAAAAGCACACATTTGAACCTTTTCTGAGGTGTGAACCTACTTGTTCTCCTCAATCTGGATTTTGGTCCAGTAAAGAGGCTTCATGGGCCTGGAAGTCTCCACTGCTGGTTTCCTGGGAGGTTTTTCACTTATGAAACACCCGCCTGGTGGAGGAGGTGGAGGCAAGGCTACGCCTGGCATGGGAGGGGGAGGAGGGGGAGGAGGAGGGGGAGGAGGAGGAAGAGGGCATGAAGTGACACTTGACGCTGGTGACAAACATGGCAGGGGTGGTGGAGGAGGAGGGAGACAAGCATGGAGTTTGGCTGGCTGAATAGTCGGGGAAGCAGCCATTTGCTTTGCTGACTGGGGCAGAGAGTCTACAGGAAGTGGAATTTGATCTGTAGTCGGAGGAAATGATGCGGAAGACAAACACTCGTCCCTCTGACTGGCCACGCCGAGGCTGATGGAGGCCAGGTCCAGTTTTTTGGGGGACGCCTTGTGCTTCTGATCGCTCCTGCAAGCATCCCCAGCGTTATCTCTGTCCTCGGGACTTTTGATGAAAGTCTCTCGGTCTGTCTGGATGCAGACCGTGCGGAAGGATTTGTGAACAAAGTCGTCTGCCGTCGCCACGGCGACGTCTCTGCGGTCTCCGGGGTGTCCGGTCCAAGCCTGGGAGGCTTTGGCCTGCAGCTCAGCCACTGCCAGCTCCAGACGGGTGACGGTGTTCTCATTTTCCACCCTCAATCTGGACAGTTCCAGCTCATAGTTCTCCTGGAAAAAAAAGATGATAATGCTGAATATTTTGTCTGTTTAGACACAGAGGAAACAATTCAATTCAAGGCTAAACTTTGAATAACAAATGAAAAATCACATGAGTGTTTTTAACTCTAAAAAAACACCAGAGTATCCAGCAAATACACATGTTTTTCTCTCTTTTGCCTGTAAAGTGTCTTTCAAACTGACCTGTAGCCTTTCCAGCTCCTCTTTGCATTCTCTCTTCAGCTGCAGAAGGGCAGCCTGGTGCTCTGTGAGGAGACCAATCAACAGTTTAACACAAAGGATTTCCACATTTTACTGCAAATCGACTTTCCTGTGGGGCCTACAGAAGCGGATCTTTAAAACAGTTGTGGTGCCCGAGCGTGTGCTTAACTATGTGTGCTTTTGTTTAGCTTTTTATTAGATAACTTTACTGCAGTTGGAGGAACAAGTGCAGTTGTTTAAGACCTGCACAGATGAAAGATTTAGCCAGATGGTGGCAGCAGAGATCATGTTTGACTTGGTAAACTCAGCTGGCGTCTTAAGCAAACCTTCCCCGGCAAACATTCATCAGCTGATGGATGGCTGAAAAGTCAAGTACAAAATATATTGACTCCGGTGTGAGTGTGTACAGAGTTTCATCCCTGCTTAAACACTGTTTTAAATTCCCTTTGGTAAACACATGAGGACGTTCTGAAATTAAGGGTGGAGCGTTGCCCCAAAGCTGGACAGAAGTAATGACCACCGTTTGCTGCCAGACACAAATGACAGACTCATAAACGCGTTGTTAATAGGATGTGTGTTCAGTGTGTAATCTGATAGAAGCTTCCTCGTGCTGCAGGTGCTGCTGTACAGACTGGGGAGCCTCAGAGGGTGGAGCTGTGTTTGCCTTCACTGGAAATCTTGTAACTAATCCAGATAATATCGGAGCAGACAGCACTATGTCCAGTTATGTGTTTTAAAAACGATTTTGTATGCATTGCCTAATGCTTTTATTGCTGTTCTGAACCATGAAACTTAATTTTCTTTGTAACTGTAGTCTGTATGACAGAAAGAGCTTAAGCCATTGAATGAAACTGTCTGGTGTTGTGCATTTTGGAGCTCTCACTGAAATACAAAATAAAGTTTTCATGCGTATAACATATCAAAAACATAAGTCATCTGTAGTCATTGAAGCAGATGTGCAGCAGTAAGCAAAAGAGAAGGAAAAGCCCTGGTGTACAGAAAGAGTAAAGGCACTTTCTCTGCTTCTACAGCATCCATTTTGACTGAATGTTAACACTCATTTTGTGTAAATCACACTCAAGAGAATCCTTAAAAAACTGAGACAGAGTTTCCATGGCTACATTTGAATGTTTTCACCGATTTTTCAGTACCTGCCTCCGTGTACTTCAGTCCGATTTTTTCCTCCTTCAGAGGTGGCCAGACGGCTTGTAGACGGCCGGGGGTCCGTTCCTCTCCCTCTCCAGGAGTGGACGGTTCTGACTGTGGGAACAGATTTACAACAGAATTTAGTCAGTTCTGTAATAGAGATACAAATCCAGCCACAGCCGGGAAGCGCACAACGACTTTTCGGCTCCCTGAAAGATGCGTTCACAATAGTGGTGGTTTACTTTTGTGAGAATTTGACAGATTACCAATAAAAACACTTATTCTTCTTACTTTTCCATCAGGCGAGTCTTTCTTCTCTGGCGTCCTTTTGGATGATATCTCAAACAGCGTTCTTAGTGAATCTTTATCATTTTTCAATTTCTTCCTCAGTGCACCCAAGTCAACCTTGTCTGCCGGATCCTTCTTCAACGGCTTTGGGGTGAAAAAGGCCTTGAAGGCATCGAAAGCTGCCTCTGCACTGGACACGGGTTTGATAGATTCGTTGGCCTCTGAAATCTTCCCTTCTTCCTCTTGAGGCTCTTTGATCTCCCCCTCTTCACTCTCACCATCTCCACTCACTCTGTTTTCAACCTGGGCTGTGTCCACCTCAACCTCCACCTCCACCTCAACCTCCTCCTCTTCCTTCTCGTCTCCCTTTTTGTCTCTGTTCAGAAACTGTGAGATCTGGTCCAGAAAGCCTCCCTGAGGCTTCCCGTTATCCTGCCTCTCTGTGGGAACTGTGGCGCTTTCCCCCTGAGGCAGCGCTCTGATTTGAGCCACGGTGTTGTGCTCGGGCCCGACAACTCCTTTCCTCAGCACCCTCAGGCCACTGAACAGGGCCGGGAGCTGGGCCTGCTTGTTGGTGGGGGAGCCGGAAGAAAAGGTGGCTCTGGTGAGGGTTGATTTAGCATCCAGAGGCTCAGATGTTATCCTAATATTCGGCGAAATGTATCTTTGGTTAGAAGCATGCTGGAGCTGGTTGAAGGTCTGGTCTGCCGTCCTCTCCTGAGCATCTTCAGCTTCCTCCAGCGTTGGCCCCTGCTCTTCAGGATTGTCTCCTGTTCTTGTCTCTATTGTTAGAAAAGGCCTGCTTTGCACGTGCATAATTTTCTCAGACTCCAAAGATGGCACAAAATCTGTATTTGTGAAAAATTCCCCCTGGCTTTCAGAGCTTTTCAGATTTTTTATTAAACCCTTGTTGCTTTCGTTAGTATTGGCTGGCACTGGTAGAACACAGTCCGCATTTGTGCTGTTAGAGGGTATCTGCTGGGAATTTAGTTCCATCTCACATCTTTCCACAGATGAATCTGCTTTCATGAGGCCATTTTCTTCACGTCCATTCACCCCATCACTCTGGTCACGACTTGATACGCTGTGTTTTTCTGAGGCTCTGTCAGGGTTTACTGCCCATCTTTTCTGCTCCATTTGATCCTTTTCTTCATCCACTGTGTCTGAGTCATCGTCTTCTTCCCCAAAAGGTAAATATTCCAATAGTGTAGAGGCATTTGCAGCTTCTTCAGATGCTGAGGAATCTATAGAATGCAGAAGAGCATCCTGATGTTTCACACATTTATTTTTCTTAATATTTTCACAGTTCTCTTCCTGTATTATGTCGTCACTTTGTTCCTGTGAGAGGCTCCTGAATAATGTCAGGACAGCTTTTGGTTGCTCCATTTGCTGTAAGTAATTTCAATCCAGGACCAAAAGCAAAGAAAGAGCTTGAACTTGTTTGCACTGCTTTTTAAAAAAGTCTTAAATAGAATGAAATGCAGTCTAGGAGAGTTTAATCAGTGCTCAGGCATCTGGGTGGTATGCAAGCAATAGTCCAAATGATTCCAGCACCATGAAACTTCAGGCTATTATCGGCGAATGAACGAATGCAGGAAAAAAGCAACCCAACCTGTTGGCAGTCCAGTTTGCTGAAAATAACTACATTTCTTCTTTCTATGTTACAGCGGCTCCGGCATTCCCCAACAGAGAGCTGGCTTTCCGAGCCTAAAAGTAGTGGCAGCAGTTAGTCGCTTTAGAAGAGCCAACAGTAGGAGAGAACTCCCAAAAGCACTGAAAAAGTGAGGGTTTTCCACCTCAGCTTCATGGCGCTGCTCAGAAGAGTGACTCAACTCTGCCAAATGTGGTCTGAGTCAGATCCAAGCCGTGGCGTTGACCTGTGCTTTTCTGCCTCATTTTCCAGCCGGCTCCTTCCTCCTGCTGCTCTTTTAAAAGTTTACCAGCCGTGCTGCATCTCGGACTTCCTCCTGCAGTTTGTCACTGTGTAACCGGAGGCAGATGGTGTCTCCAGCCACTGTGTCTGACAACACCCTGACATCCGTGAAGCAAAGGAAGCAGCCCTGGACAGATGGAGGGACGCCACACCCCGGGCTGAAGGAGGGTAAACACGACAGGGCTCACTAGCTAAACATTGGTCCCGTGAATCCACTGCCAGGAAGGTTTCTCAGCTCCAGTACCGAGACATGCCAGGCTAATCCGGGCATCTTAGTAGGTCTAACTCCACCTACACTACACACTTAATCAGCTTACACTCAATCTGATAAAAAGGATCAATAAACAGGAGCGGATTTGTTGGATTGTTGGGAGAATATGAGAGTAAAAGTGTACCATTGTGTCATTGGCTAGGGAAACTTTCTCCTTAAATCACTTTAGTTTTTGTAATAACTTATTGAATAAATATACCAAAAAGAAAAGCAATGATAACTGAAGGAATATGCACATACAAACACATTTTTTCCTTAAAATATATATGGAAATGTCATTACAGTCCAGACATTAAGTATATTACATTTTAACTTATAAAGTATATAATGTACAACTAAGAAATTTAAGTTAAGTTCCATGACTGTAAGAAAGAAAATCAGACAACAAACAGAGAAAACAAAAGGAAAAAAGAAAAATAAGCTTTTTTTAAAAAAAATCTTTATTATTTTATTAAATATTGTCTGTTTTCCTGGTTTTGTCTTGATTATGTCTTGAATTACTGCTTTGTCTTAGTATTTTGCTTTCAGATTCACTTTGCCGTGTGTATTTCCTGTTCATTGCATTTGAATCCGTTTGTCTTCCATATCTTCGATCTTGGCCACCCAGCAGTGGTATACGGTCATCATTTAGCTCAGTGTACACTGCATGGCGCTTTTTTCCTGCTTAGTCATTGTTTCATCGTCCATTTCTTCTGGCCCAGTTCTTTTCCTCTCATCATTTTTTGTGGAGGATTATTGTGTTTTGTGGATTTATTGCTCTGGATTTCATACCTGGGAGCTCTTTTCTTTGCCAACCCTTAGTTTATTAAAGTTCACCTCTTGCTCTTTAGTCGGCTTTTCTCCTGAGTTTGTTTGCTACCAGCTTCAACCACTCCATAGGAAGTCTATTAACGCCCCTCGGAGCAATTTCCACCAACTTTCTGAAATATTATTGTTTTGAAGGATCACATAAAACTTTTGCATGAGACATTGAATTTCCTCCTTCACTGACTTGTATTTGGGTTTTCGGGTTCCACCCTTGTTTACCTTCAACCTCACACAGTCGGCAGGTTCGTGAGAGCATGAGCGATAGTGTTTTTATAGTATATAATTTCTCCAACAACTACAGCATTCTACATGCCTGTATTGTGAGGACAAACTGTGCTCTATAGCCTGTAAATGAGCTGGTGTGTTTATGCAACAGGAATGCATCCATATAATCCTATTGTGGCGTATTAAATGTGAACACCGCACACTTGGATTGTGTGCACACAGTTTAGTCTCTTAGTAATTATAATCTCATCACACTGTTTCACAATAACTTGAAATGTATATCAAATATGCATCCACTACATATAATAGGAGAGGATAACAAATATTAAAGAGCAACCTTTGTGAGAAGCGGTTCCCTATCACACATACACAAACTTGTTGTAACTAGATTAAAAACCAACCAAACAGATGACAGGCGATTCCCTTCAGCTCACAAAGTAAAAAGGTATACTTTTAATTAATTATTGTCCAAATGGGAAATTATCAGTGCATGGAGATTAGTTTCGGTTGATTAAATCCGTGGGGAAAAGACATTAAATAGAAATGTGGTGGATTTATTACTCTTGACATATCGATGGCAACAAATTAAAAAGACACTCCAAGTATCTGTGAGTTTTGTCTCCTGTAAAATGTTTGATTAAATTTAAAAAGACACACCGTGTCAACCAATAGCGGCAACATTCTAGCAGCGCCGCAATAAAAATGTATTTAAAAGTAATCATCTGTAGAGAGTGAATATGAAATTAGAAACCACAAACTTTCTGAAAGTCATTATCAGATTTGAACATCAGTATGAAAAACCCGTCTGTGGCTTCAGTAGACAAAAAGTGGCTGAGCGAAGCTTTATTTGTGTGGAGTAATTTACGGCAGCTCGTGCGCAACAGAGCTCCTACACCACACTCATAAACACCACTGATTATGCAACAGATCCTCCACACAGAGCTCTTTGTGATGCTGCTTGTATGAACAACGTGCAAACATACCAAAGAAAAGTGTAAAGAACATGGACTCGAATCATGCTAAACATGAAGCAGGATCATGGCAGCCTTCAGCTGTGAAGAAGGCTAATATTACACCATCTTCAGAAGATAATATAAAGAAAGTCATGTGATAATTATAATGCAACGTTTCTGAGAATCTGCAGGAAAATCTGTGTGCAGCGGACGTGGCGGAGATTTCAGTTTTCAGTTATTGAGGTACTCAGACAGCCCGTAATTAAACTCTTCACTCTGTTGGCTCAGGATCTCTGCCAGACATCGTTGTCTGTAGACAGATTTCATCGGGCGACACACAAATGCCGTTTAAAGCTCAATGCAATGCAAAAAAAAATACGTTTTACAATCCAGAAAGACTCACAACTCAAACATGAAGCACCTGTGACAGCAAACAGACTACACATTGTGTCACTTAGGCAAGTATTGGCGTAATCTAGTCAATCGACTCACACTCGGTTCTTGGGAGAGAGGTCTGTCCGTCTGTATGTCAGGAGTGTCGTCATCTGGAGCGGTGATGCGCAGGAAGTCGATGTGTTTGGGTCTGGATGGGTGAAAGAGAGACCTGCAGCGGGCCAGTGACTCCTCCACTTCCTGCTGCCAGATCTCCTCCTGCCTCTCAAGAGCCTCATCTGGAGACAAAACAAAGCAAACAAGGCTCAGATAGTAAAGAAAGAAAGTCTAGAGTTGGGGCGTTTTTGTGGTTTATACTACTTCTTAACTGTTGGTGTCAACGAGGATAAGATCCTTAAGATTACATACTGAATTACAAAATTATTGATAATCCATAAAGAGAAAGACAGAGGAAGAGGAAAAATCTTAACTAAAATGATTGCAACTCTACAAAATGTTTTATCAATACTATAAGTATATCATATAAGTAAATAATCATATATCCTTAAACTGTCATATCTTTAAAAGTACATATCTTAATTTTGTAAATAAGTTAAATTTGTTTAGTGTGTAAATACCATGAAAAGCACATGAAATATCAGGACTGAATCAAACTCATGTTGCAAATAAGAACAGTGAAAATGTTCTGAGTTAGACTCTCATGCTGTGGACTGACTGAATTCAATCTTCAGAACATTGTGCAGCTTCTATAGGACATATAACCGTTTCCAGAAGATAAACGGCTTAAAGAATGTTTCATCTCCCAGTAGTTTGAGCACAATAATCAGTAAACGGGATTTTTGAGAAAAAACCCCTGAAGACTCTTTCTACATTTCTCCCTTTCCCATTTATCGTCATCCTCTAAAGATTTGCTGCATCTCACAGAGCTCAGATCATTAATCCTTCTGCGGATAGCCTGCAGTCCGGCTGCCCGGCCTAAGCACCACAGCTCCTAAAGGAGACACATCAGAGTGATCTGACTGAGGCTACACTGAATGCATTATTCATCTGAGGAAGGTTCATCTTCCTGCACACTGCACATTTGGTGGGTCTTGTTATATAAAGTTACTTTAAAAAATAAAATAAAAAACGATCCGAAGATTCAGCTCAGTCTCAAATTGGAGTTCCAAAACACAGCAATAAAATGACATTTTAAAAACATTCTGTATCTTGTCTGAATTACTGACTTTTGTTATCATCACTCAAATATTACAACAATTCTCAGTGATATTTGGCTGTAAAGCCAAAGTGAGTTTTTCATCTAGATCCTCTGGAAAAGTTGTGAAAAAATTGGAAAGGTTTTTCTCCTTGCCCTTGAATTGTCACTTTTGGCTGTGTTTTCATATCCGGGATTTTACAGCTGCTCCAGTTTGATTAAGAACAAGCCAATCACAGTCAAATATGTCTAAAATGTAAGAACTGGGAACACGTTTGTTATGTCACTATTGATTAAAAAAGAAAGATGTGACATGAAAAATAGATTATTATCAGAAATATCCTTCTCTTTTTACTATAAGTGACATAAAGAGATAGAGAGAGTGACTAAAACTGTGTGAATATAATAAACTTGAACCATTATTGGTACAACCAATGTGTTACCCCAACCTGCCACACCTAAATGAATCCAAGGTCTAAAATTCCTACACGTCCAACCAAAGGTAGAAACACATAGCAACACACACATTTTCAGATCTTTCAGAAGACTTCTGAGGTCAGTAGAGTTCCAGAGCGTTAAAGGGTGTCCGGGTCAGGTGCTCAGACGTGCTTTCTGCCTGAGTGAATGCACACGCTTATTCAGATGTTGTGGTATGTCAAACAGCGAGGGGTCATTATCTACAGACTGCCACACATCCTCTCTATGTGTGTGTGTGTGTGTGTGTGTGTTTAATGACCCGGAGGATAGATGGCAGCGGACCAAACCAGACACCGGGCTTCAAGTCAGAGCATTTACAAGAGGATTTCAATCAATGTGTAAATCTGACAGTCAGGACGCAGCACGCACGGCGTCTGCTCTCCCTTTGATGCACGCTTCACTGACCAGCCGCCAAAAAGTCAAGGCCACGCCGTTTCATGTGTAACGCGGCGGAGACCTTTGGAAGGTATGCGTCCTTATTAATCCACTCCACAATGAGCAGGACGCATGAAGAAACGCCGTGAGAGTTGTTGTGTGAAAGCTCAACATGGCTTGGGTGGAACTGGAGCCTATCCCGTGTAAACCGCTAACATCCAAACTGTTTTAGAGATTTAACAACAAAATGGATCAAAGGCTCGGGAAATAGTGAAAATGGGGTTGTGATATGTGACAAAACTGCATTTTTCTTTGGTGTGGATTTATTGTTGTATCAGCATTGTAACTTTGAGCTTCCAAAAATATTAGAGTTTGACTCACGATGAGCAGATGCAGCAAAATGTAACACTTTATGATCACGATCATGAAAGGCAGCAGGCTTATTATAACAACTTAGCTCGGCTGAATGGTCTTTTTTTGACTAACGGTGATGAATTCAGATTTTAACAGTGACTCATTGTGTTCCTAAAACAGGAAAATGCATTGATGTGCTTTGCACAAAGCGAAAATCGAGCAACTCAACTATATTTTTAGGAATGTTCATCCCTCTTCACACTGTATAACCACGTATTAGTTGAGGCTGCAGCTTTGTTAATTGCAGAGCTCCCGGCTTCATCTCCCGACGGGCCTGCGGTTGTTTTGGAAACACAGAATCTTTTTTACCTGAAGGGAGCAGACCATCATCCTTGAGTTGAAGTGCCGACCATGCGGACTGCTCTGGTGTGTGCCTCCGGTCGCTTTCCGCCCCGATTGGGTCTAGTGAGGCGCCTTCAAGCCCCAAAGCGACCAAGCTGTCATCTCCCTGACCCCACGAGATTTCTGTTCCGCCCTGGCCGGTCCCATCGGTCAGACTGGGCGGCAGGGGAGACGACAGGATGGGGTACAGGCTCTCCAGGCTGGACGTCCTGGGAGTGAGGGACGGTGTGGGCGAGGGCACGGGGGATATTTCTCCACCGTGTCCAGCAGAGGCGAAGTGAGGCCAACGTGATGGATTCAGACTCTGGCTCAAAACCTCGCCAGGCTCCTCGCCCGTCCCGGGCCCTCGTGCACCTGCCTCCAAGTCCTGGTCATCCATACAGGACCAGAGGCGGAATTCAGGTAGATGTCTTCGCTGCTCAGCCCGGAGCTGCTGGGAAACCTCTGCAGAGGACGTCTGGAGCTCGTCGTCTTTGATCCAGTCCGAGCTGGTGAGACTCACCCGGCGGATGATCCCTTCCACCTCCTCGATCTTTCCCATCACTCTCGCTGCCGCGGCTACATTTTCCGACTTATTTTTTTCTTGTTTCTGGCTTCTAAGTGCGCCGCTCTTTGCCTCGATACTCGGTTTGGAGATTAAGTTGGAGTAAAGTTCGTTATCATAATCGGAGAGGTCAGTGTCTGAGTCAATGGGAGGGCATTCTTGCTTTGCAGGGCTTAATTTTCTGGATGAGACGGGGCTTCTCTTGGATCTCTGTGAATTTAAGGGTGAAGCATTCGGCACCCTCACTCTCCACACTGGCTTAAACATCTGAGACGAGGTGGTGTCCTCTTCTTTTTCTTTCTCAGCAACTTGCTGTCCCTCTCCAAAAGCAGAAGAGCTGGTTATAGGGAGCTTGGTCAGCCTCCTGGCCCTCAGAGGCACCTGTGGAGTCCCGAGTGTCTTCTTCTGAGGATCCCCAGCGTGACCCAGCCCCTCTGCCCTCCGCCTCCTTTTCCGAGGGATCTGGATTATTTGGGACTTTCCCAAAGCATCCCGACTCTCAGCGTGGCATTTTGGCTTGAGCTTTGCAGGCTGGTGGTTCCCCATGCTCCCGAAAGCCCGACACTCAGAGCACAACAAAAACAGCTCTGACAGCCAGCGGATCTCGGATGAATCATCCAAAACTTTTATGGCTTCTTTAAGCTCTTTAAGACTGAATCGTTCTGCCTGACCCCGCTTTCCAGTCCCTGCTGGACCCTCCTCCTCACGATGAGAGGTTGGCTTTTGTTGGGTGCAGAAAAGTGCTTCAGAGCAGGGTGATGGACTCCTGTAGTGGGAGAAGGACGGACTCATGCAGCTCCACATGGTGGAATGAGTGCTCTCCATGAAGCTCTTTGCAAAAATTAGGTGATTGCTTCTGGATATTAGTTGACACAGAGCAACAGCCTGTGAGCTGAAATAAAAAAAACACATCTGTTTAAACAGCTTTTAGGTTTTCTAAACTTTTATCCACTCACTGAGCTTATTTTCTCAATTTAAAGTAAATGCACATAATAGAAACAATTTACATCAATGAACAACTCCAACCAGCACAGAGCTGAATTTATTTTAGTTTTAACGGTGCAAATAAATCTTAAACCTCTATTGTACAAAAGACACTGCTTTAATGTAACTCAAAAGTGATTATATAGAACAATCTGTTGGGATGTGGCTCCATTAAATGAAATGCACGACAAAAACAAAGTGAAAATATCTCTACACGTTCACTTACTTGTGGCAGAGCGTAGCATCCCCTGTTGCAGAAACGGGTCACTCTTTTGGTGCACCCATGGAGCCGAGGACAACCACAGACCGCATGTGGTGGTACGCTGAGGTTCCAGCCAATCGCCACCACAAACTGGACATTCGAACATCACCCATTGGCCCGTTGCCTGCTGCTCCGCCGCTAATCCCTTAAAAGCTGACAGGTACTGAAGGGGGCAAAGAAACAAACAGATGGTGGGGATTTGGACTAATTAGTGTAATCTCCTTGACTTTAATCAATATGTGAATGTAGGCAAGGTGGGCACCACATAACTCAATCTGTTGGCATGTTTTTAAAAAAAAATCTTAACAGAGAAGTACAGTAAGAATGCTCAGTCAAAAGTAAAAATCTAAAATGTTCATCTTAATAAATGAAAAGCATGAGCTGGGTTGCAAAATGAGCTCCTTCTACATCTACAGCACAATTGATGACTGTCTTTCTGTCCATTATTGTTTGCTGTGTAGCCCACGGATGTGTCATGACACCTTTTAGGGGAAATTATTCATATGCTTTCCTCTGAGTAAATGGTGCACCTTTAATCTCCTTTGTTAGGATGTTAATAGCATTTCTTCGGCCACATTTTACTGATCACCTACTCTATTTAGGTCAGCTCATCGCGCTGAGCTGCACATAAGCTAACCTGACCGCTGGCCAGCTGTCTTTAGGGGATCACACAGGTTTAAACAAAAATAAACAGCTACTCTTGTGACCACGACATCTTTGCAGAGTTCGACACTGAAAACAGATCATTCTGAGAAAGGTTACACAGGCAGGCATGACTCGTGATGGATAATGATAATTTTTTTAGGTGATTTATATATTTTTTTAAATAATCTGGTTCATGTTGAAAATGTTGAAGTTACTCTTTATTTTCCATCATGTCTCATAGAGCTGAACTATGAAGGATGACTCATTTAATGCACCAAGAAAGAATATTTATAGAACTCCCATTAGTCATGTCTGATATCAATTTGAGTCACGAGTTGTGTTTTCAGAGCTTTGTTTGTCTATATCTCGCACAATACCTTAACTTAGAGTTTTGTGTGGTAAATCATGTATCAGTTTGATTTTTATTTTTTAACAGTTATGTTAAAACTGTTATTTTGAAAAAAAAATAGTGTCTGTGAGTACTTCAGTCAGTCTAAATATGAAAGTGTAGCACATAGATGAACAGACTGATGCAGATATTGCATGGGTGGAGTAAATACTCAAACCTTTTACATCCTCATTACATGTGAAAATAAAGTTATTTAAAAAAAAAAATTAACACGTATGGTATTTCTCAATGTGTAAACAATTACAAATAATCTTTTTTCAGATGTACCCAAAAGCTACCCAAAAGCTCTCTTTAAAACTGATTTTCTCCCCCAAATTAACCTCTGGACCGCTAGATGTCAGTCATGTACCAACTGCTTTACGTTAATAACAGACACCTGGTAAGATTTTGCTGGGCATAACTTTGTATGGACAAAAAAGACAGGAGACAAATGGAAAAATAACAAATATCTTTATCTAGTTGAGTGCAATAATATGCATCGTGTGTAACTATTGTTGTTACTATTATTTCAAAGCTGCACAGCAACAGGTTATGAGTTCTTAAAAAAAGATAATCAGATCTGATTAGCATAACTTTTAAATCTAGCAGATTTAAATATTGTTCATGTGTAGTTCTGTCCGTGGAATTTAGTTATTTTGAATCAGAAATAAATCAGGATAATCGTTGCATTGAAATAGTGAACATCAATTTAACAAAACACAACTAAATTAGGTGTCAGAGCCATTGTCTGCAGGTTGTGTGTTGGGAAGTGGACAAAAATGTGCCCAACAGTCAGAATAATGCAGCTAAACACGACATAAAGTACGAAACAGCCACACCACATAATAAACACCAATATGACTGCAAAACCCATGGTGAAATTGTCACCCCCCCAGCTTGAATCTGCACCTCGGAGCCCGTAGTGTCAGGAATTAAGTCGGTCCTCAGAACTTTGCGTCCGGGGCACCGCGTCTCTTGGTCAGCTGAGGCCTGGCAAACTATTTCAAAGTGTTTGGCGACCGCTGGTCATCTCCGTCTCTCCATCAGCCGTCAGCCGTATAGCATCAGCACCGGGGGGGGGGGGGCTGCTCCCGGCTGGCTCTGACCGCCGCCTGCGTCTGGGCGCAGAGAGGAGGAGGAGGAGGAGGAGGAGGAAGGGTGGAGAAGTGAGGGGGTGTGGATGGGGGGGGGGGTCTGCCGGGCTGCCCTATATGGCTGTGGATGAGCTCTATGCTAATATCGGCTTGAGAAGCCCAGCATCGCGTTTCTGCCAGCAGTCAGCGGTGGCTTCCACAGTCTGAGGAGGCTCCTGCACAGCCATGGCTGAGGGCGGAGAAGGGGAAGATGAGATCCAGTTCTTGAGAACTGTAAGTAAAGACAGCGTTTTTTTTGTTTGTTTGTTTTCCCCCTCCTATGTTTACGCGCAACGCCGCTCATCCAAACTGGATTACTGTGGAAGTTTTTTTTTTTTTTTTTCTCCGAATACGCACGGACGTGGGCTCGTGCCTTTGCGCCTGCACGGGCTGCTGAGTGTGGCGCACCTGTCGGCCGGGATCCCGATGAGGGGAATCTCAATTAGGCTCCCAGCTGCAGGTGCAAGGACGAACGGCGTTTCTCACCCCCTCTCCTCCCCTCTCCTCCCCTCCGTCTCTTTCCCTCCGCGTTGTGCAGAAACGCGCATTTCTGTCACAGCCACAGCCGGTTTTTCCCTTCTGATACTTTTATTGGTCGCGTTCGCATCGTGGAAGGAGAGTTTCATTAAGTTGTCCTTGCCAGCCACCCACTGCGATGACTATTTTAGTTGTTTGACGCAGATTGCTCGCGGTGTCCCTCTCTGCGCGGCAGTTATCCTCGTAAACGATATGACAGCTTGTATGTTGGTGTGGTGGGAACAGATATCGCTCGCAGTGGCCTTACTGGGCACGTATTCTTCTTCTCCCTGGCCCCCCGAGAAGCTTTGTGACCCCAGAGATACATGAAGAGCAATTGGACTCCAAAAACACACAGCAGGGGGGACTAACCCATATAGGTGGGCACATTGTGGTTTAGTTGGAATACCTGATTAAATCACTTAATTTGCAACATTTATTATGTGAGTAAACACTTGAATCTTTCTCAAGTACCCTTTGAAGAGCCCAACTAACAGGGAAACTATAAGACAACTTATTTCCTTTTTATTTGGAATCCGTTTTGGAAGAAATGACCACAAACCTCTTGTAGTTGTCCAAACTGGAACTGGTTTCCGTTCATAAGAATAGGGGATGTGAGCCGGCCCCGCTTGTGTGTACAGGATGACCTGCTGCAGGCGTTTTTCATCAAAGTTGCAATGCTGTCGCGGAGCACAGAATTATTCCGCCATAATGTGCCATTATGACAAATTAGACGGCCCCTGCCAACAGCGTAGGAGCCCCTGAACCTGAACGACTCAGGAGTGTGTTAATCAGTGTGTTTGTCAGTGGCTTGTGTGGAACCAAATGATTCAAAGTCTCATTTACAAACCTGCCATTTCCATTAAGGAACAATATTTCACTGGATGTTTTTGGCAGGGATATAAAAGAAAAATCCAATTTTTGGTATGAAAATGAATCTGAGACCAGTTGGAAATGAAACTTTTCAACTCACTGATGATTAAGGCATCAAATAGCCCGTTTTGATACGGTATGTGGGGATTCTGTGGTTCTCCGGAGCACTAACCCATCATCACTGCTCAGAACATTACGTCTGAGGTAGTTTGGACTAATCACACACGCCTGCTCGGCAAATCTTGGATGGGTTGTGTGTCTGGGGTACTTTTGGGCCAATCGGCCTTCTTGATATATGCCCAATTTGCATCGATCAGATATTTGACAGAAAAAGGTGGAGATGGTTTTAGAAAGGCTTTTAGAGAGAAGGTGAATTTGTTTGTGTTCAGTGTGGCTGCTGTGCAGTCATTTATGAATGAATTTTTTTCAGTATCTGTGGACATATACACCAGCTTTTTCCCGCCTGAGAGATTCACTCAAAAGATGGTCAAATCCCATGCCACAGCGGGGGGATGAGGAACAACGTTTCTGTTTGTCCTGCTTAGGTCAGCCTAAGGCGGGCAGTGGTTGTGTTCCTGTGTGGGTCGGTCAGTCAGTTGTGAGTGTTGCTGCAAACAGATCTTTTTTTTTTCAAACAAATGTCTCTTGTAAACCAAAAAAAAAAAGGAGATTACAATTTCTTAAGTGTAATTTTGGAGAAGAAAACACTGATGCTGGCAAATCTAATGGACACAAACCTTCCAGACAAAGATATTTTTTAACTTCCAACTTTTTTGTGTCATTATGAGTCATTTGCTGAATCTCAGTGATTCGGCTAATCACTGAGATTAATTTAAAGTGATGCCACTTGATAGTATCTCTCACAGGGCCCTCCTTTTTTTGGCAAACTCTCCAAATCCCCACATACAAATACGAAACTCCCGCAAGTCTAATAATTCACGAAGATGAGGAGTGACTCATACATACCTACAAATATTTGAATATGCTCTCCTGCTGCCCATTGACTAATATTTTGGTTCGCGGCTTTGTGATGTTGACATAAAGAGGATTGGAGGAGCACCCCTCCCCAAAAGCCCGGCTGCTTGTTGGAAGCGGGCGAGGCCTTTTGCTTAACAGCTCCTACTATTTGTGATGCCGGCGATATGCTGACCCACACCTCTCAGATTCTACTGTCACCCTGGCATCCCGGTTATCTGATGACAACAGCGTTTTCAGAAGGGAGCGGGGGGCTTCCCCTGAAGTCCACAGAGCCTTGTTTTCAAAACTCTGTGCCTCAGACTGAAAGCCCTGAGCTACGTGCGCTGATTTTAAAAGCAAGTTTAGGATTTTGAGCAAACCCTGAAAGTTGCACGACTTTTGTGAAGTTGCTTAAAAAAAAAATGCTTTCCAGACTATTTTTGTCTGTATTGCTTTGGCTTTCCCTTTTTGGAGGGCAGTAGTCGCAGGATGTGGAGGAAACTGCAGATGTTTGGTGTTTTGGAGGGAGAATGTGGGGCGTGAGAAGTGACCCGCCGTCTGCTCAGCACCTGTCGCAGTGGGACGGAGGGTCAGACGCTGTCTGAGCTCAACATGGACGCCCTGTGCTGCTGGATGTGTGACTTTATTTCCATATTCATGAGCTCACTCTGTTCTGACAAGAGAGAGGGAAAAAAATGGTGCTACATGCCTTTCTAGAAAAAGAGGAAGGTTTTGGTCCAGCTTGGAAGCTAAAGACGCAAATATTGTTTTTGCCTCAATTATTGGATTTTTCTTTTCCCCTGCTGATAGATGTTAACTGGATAACCAAAAGCCTCAGCATGTATCAGACATACTTCCACCAGCACTAAACCAGATGTGGATCTTCATTGAAATCTAAACTAAATAACGTGTGAATTTGGCCGTGCTGTAGTTTTTTGTGCAAATCTGTCCACTGTGTTTTTGTAATCTTTGAACTGTACCAACCTTTAACCTCAAATCAGAGAACAATATGAAAAAGTTACCTGTCAAATTACCTTCCTGGATGAGGTAAATAAGTGAATAGAATCAAGGTTTTTTTTATTTATAAATCAGCTAAGAGCAAAATAAGACCGTCATGGTCTTTGGTCCTCATTTCTCTGAAACCAAAGGTTTATAGTCTCAAAAACTTTTTTTTAGAGCAAGACCAATAGCTGAAACATCTGTATATTGTATCGTACACCTGAAAACATTTTGCCGCCAAACCTAACTCAGCCCTCAGTGCACTGCTGTTCCACCTTTCTGACACCAGGTGACTGAAGCTTGCAGTTCAGCTGGAGCTCCTCTGGGCTTATTTGGAGTTTATGTTGTTCTGGAAGCCTGCTGCATACCAAGGCGAAGACTCTGGGGGTTTAAATTTAGCCTTTTTAAAGATGATGCTTCCACAGCACAAACAGCTCTGCTTGGCTGGCATGAAACCGCACCAGAGGCAGGGCTCCAGTCGGGGCAGCACAAGACCAGCGACACTTAAACACCATTTTTATGGGGATAAAGTAGCATTTAAAAAGGAAATGCTCCAAACCACAAAGTAACGTTCAACATTTTCTGGGTGTCAGAACTGTGGGCACTGTGGACAAGCTGTCCAGTGGGGTATTGGGTATTAAAGAGTAGCTTCTTATAGTTGAGTTGGTGTAAAGTAACACAAGTGAAAAATAGGTTGAAATTGGTAAGGTTTAAGTGCTGAGAGCCGAAGTCAGTTTTCAATCAGAGCATGTGAAAAGCAAAAAATTAAGGTTCGACATCTTTCCAAAGGTACTTGTACCTGAACTTGGTCTTGAACCTTCTAACTAAAAGACATGGTAATTCATTCAAAGTACATTGTCTAACCAGTAAGACCTGGCACTTTTGTATCCAATTCTATGCTTATTAAACTTCACACATCTTTGTAATACAAGTGTTTTATACCAGCGAAAAAATGTACTTAAGCTCTGAACACAGCCTCACAACACAGTTGATGCTACAGCCATAAATTCAACAAAAGAAAGCTGCCACTTCAGCATTTTTTAACCTGTCTCTGAGTGTCCAGTTAAGGATATTTGCATGGAAACAAATAACTTTAAAAGGCTGTTTACACCCTTCAGTTTTACATTAAACGTGCAGGGACGAACAGAAAACAAGCGGCGCCGTGGACTCTAATTTCTTAAAAACTGTCCCATTTGAGTCATGGCATCATTATTCCTGTATGCAGCATTCCCTTCACGGCAGTATTAGATGACCTTGCTAACTTGGCCCCTTCGGTGAGCTATGGGCATGTCGTACAGCATCAGGTAAAGCTCCCACCGCTTGATATAAATCCAAAGTGAAGGATTTCCTCTGTATTGATTGAGCAGGCGGAGATAGAGGAACAGCAGTGCGTTCTCTGGCAGCTCTGAAGGACGTCCAGGCCGCCGTCATCCCCATTATTTACAGAACCTTGACGTAACGATGGCAGGACCCAAGACCACTCAGTTTTTACTGTGATTTCAATTTGTAAATAAGATGGGTGAGATTTGATTGGAAGAGTACCAGATTGATTGTTCAAAGTTGGATAACGTGAAGCTGCCTTTCCATTAAAGGCGTTTTTGCTTGTCTGCGTGGCCCCGGGTTGGACTGGCAACCCCACCTCTATTCCAGTGTCAATGGATAGACATGTGCCCAACCCAAATAACAATCAATGGATAGAACTCAAAGACATGTGTCTGCATTAATCTATTTCTAGCTTTAAGCTGGTGTTGGACAGGTGATATAATACACATAAACAAGAGGAAGGAAGAAGCTGGGTTCCAGCAACCCTGAACTTGAGTAAGCCGATATGGACGATGGATGGATGGATAAATTAATGGAAGGAGTAATGGAAAAGAAAATGGATGGATGCACTATGGCATGTATTGCTGACCCATACAGCAGATAAATTCAACTTATTTGATCAACAAACATTACGCAGTCATGATGAATATCCCGTTTGAATTATTTGCTCAGACTTAACTTTGACAGTTGTACAATCACGATATAAATCTCGTAAATTGAATTTCTTTGGCTTAGTTTTGTGTAATCCATGGTCCACAAAGGAGTTGGGACACTATCGAAAGTATAAGACAAGAATGCAAATAAGATGAAAAGATGCTTAAGAGAAGACAGAAACCACCTGAGATGTTGAAGATGAGAGATTTCTCTTTTTGATAGGAAACGCTTCCTTGTCTTGAAATTGATGGTAGCGACATGTTGCCACCAAAAAGATGAACTGGTGAAAGACCAGTAAATTGCATCAAAAGAAAACCTCAGAGAGGTAGAGTCTCTCAATTGTTAAGATGGACAGAGGATTACATTTTTAAAATTGACTTAATGTCATTGAAAAATTTCATTAAAACATTCTTCCATTTAAAAACAAACAAAATACCAACCAGAAATTACCATTTTTGGGAAATTTTAAGATTCAGGAAATCTGTTCACGCCTCCAGATATGGTTTCACAAAATTCACAAATTCAGGTTAAAGCTCTGCCATGCAGCGTTTTCTGAGTTGGTATTCTGAGTGTGAGCTGCTTATACGCTCATCAGTGTCCGCTGGCGAGACTCGACACAAAGTCGCTGAGGTGGTCCAGGCAGAGTTAGACAGAGTCCCAGCAGCAGCGTGAGCAGACTCTCAACATAAATAATTACCTTCATTAATCAACAGCGGACAGAGGAGGTGCAGCCGGTGAGCCTCTTTGCTTTGTGGACCATCCTCAGGTCACTCAGTCCATTTTGAACGTTGTCAAGTCTTCGATTTTAATGGTTTTTCCAATTGTGATCCGTTTTCTTCGATGTAGGCCCCACGTATCCACAGCTAAAGTCCCAACAATATAACTAGCTTATAACTAAGCTAGTCTTAACTAGCTTAGCTAGGTTTAACTAGCTTAGTTCTAGCAATATCGTACAATATTCTACCGTTTTTCTACAGCTGGAAATAATTGTTTGGTTTTGTTTTTGTTTGGTTGTGTCTTTTTGGCAACTTTTGAATCACAATGCCATTACTTCTAACATTTTTTTAACACTTTGAAATAGTTGTGTTGATGTACAGGTGGCCTGCTATCTCAAAACCATGACAATGAGTCGACATTTTGGCCACTTGGGGACAGCAGAGTTGGACCGAGACTGCAAAGTTGACACATGAAACCACACGTCAGCATTTCAGTTCTATCCTTGGCCTTAAATTAACTCGGTTTTATTTAAACGGTCTGCTGGTTGTAGTTTAGACGGTCCATTGCTTTAGCTTATCAATTTCCTGTCCGTTGCAGCACTTTGAATGTGAAAAACTTAAATTAGGCTCACGCAAAAAGAGACAGACAGTCCACTCTCATTGACGTGACATTGTGGAGTATGAGACAGCTTCTCTTTCTTTGATTAAAGTGGCTGAATTAACCACAGGCATTGGATTTAGCGACTGCCCGACATCGTGAAAATGGCCGTGTGTGATGAAAAAAAAATCTGGACTATAAACCAGGGGTTTTCAGGGAGTGTGGGAGCTATAACCTCTGTGTGTTTCAGGCAGAGTGGTGCAAAAACAAAACCTCTGATAGAACAATGTGCTCATTTATATGAAGAAATGGTCTGTTATCCTTAGTTTAACCTTCTGCCCACAGTTGAATGGAGCAGCAGCATTAAGCTTTGTTTCTGTCTTGTTCTCTTATGGTTAATGTTCTTGTCGCAGTGGACTAGAAGTGACCGTGAAACTTCTGAATGTAGATTGTTAGAAGGGAAATAAAGGCCAGTAACACCTTCAATTTGGATGTTTCAGTTTCTGTGCTGTCTTGGAAACGGCTCCTTCTGTTAGATGTGTGGATCTATCTGTGGAAGCTAAAACCTAAAAATGACATCTTACTGGTTCTTGTTGGAAGAGAGTTTGACCTCCCTCACAGACTGTTACTGATGTATCGCAGAATGCTTCATTGCACATTGATTTGATCCTGTACCGCGGTCTTCTTTCACGAGAACTCATTTATTAAGTTGAATCTGTTCGGAGGAGGGAGTACTTCTCTAATTATGTTGTTTTCTTCTGAGTCATTAAACTTGACATACGCCGCACTAACAGCATGACATTTTTTTTTTTAGCACTGCTTGCTCTCGGGGGTCGAGAGCTCCGGGAAGGAAAACCAGCTCAGTCAGTCTGAGATTGATGTTCTAACATCACCTGACTTCTCCGTGTTTCCTTTTCACTGCTCGCAGATGTAAACAACCTCTGTGCAAAACGCGCGAGGACAGTTTATTATGTCCAAGCTTCCGCGACACACATTTAGGGGCTGCATCATTGAAAGCTGCTCGAAAGCAACATGCATGCAAACCACACCAAGAAAATCCAATTTGTTACAGGAGCACTGTATAAATGTGGGAGTCCGCCATCCATGGCAGAGGACCGCGAGGCAAAGCGACTGCACAATTCCCTTTTTTTCTTTTTAATTATAGGGCTTTGACGTGTGGTGCATTATTCATTCACACTTGTATTTACACACCTACACAAATAATGTATATCAAGCATGGCACCGATAGCATATTAAACACACCCTGGCTACCTGATTTATTTATACCTATGCCACTTTTTTATTGCAGGCTACGCTACTGCAACACTCCCCCTTTCCGTTCTACCCAAAATGAAAATGAAAATACAACAAAAAACAATAAATCAACTTAAGTTTGCAGGACGTTTTATACCTGCACTTGAATATCATAAATGTGAGCTATAAAAATTTTTTGTTTTTGCAGACAGAACAGGAACAGAATGGAAAATCATCATTTTTTCATCATATGTGCCTCCAGTGAATTAAAGATATTGTTTGAATTTATGACTTGAAATACATAGCAGTTTATTTAGTAGCTTATTTTAAATGGATGAAGCAACATGTTTGAATTTTTTCCAATAGTTAACTTTTCATTTTTCCATGGGTATTTATCTGCCAACCTGCTGTTGTCGGTGTTAACAGGAACAAATCCGTGCTCTGCCTTTTTGTTTGTAGAAATTTTTATTTTATTTTTTTAAATGATGTGTCAACCTGAATCAAATCTGGCCCATGTAGAGAAATTGGAAGCGCTAAAACAGGAGTCACTTGTCACACCGAACGATGACAAGAGGAACAGAAAGTGACAAAGTGACAGAGTACCACAGAAATAACTAGAAGTTAGAGCGGGGGGGGGATGCAAAGCTTGTGGAACATCTTATGTTGCTCTGGTTATTCACCTCCAGGGTTGGACCACACATTAAGATAAAAACTGCTTTAACCCAGACCTGTACAAGTTAGCGGCATGGGCATGTGATTAGACGGTTTCCAAAGGGCTTTTAAAATGGAAAGAATCATTCACAGGCATCAGGTTCCTGCAACATTCAAAGTGATGCTCCGTGACGTGTAGCGTAAGTGACTTTGCATTTCACTTCTATGGCTTTTTCTGTCTTTGAAACGTCTTGGAATTGTTATGTTTCGCTGTATTTGGCCATGTTTTTGTGGTTCGCATGAAAGGGTTCCGTAACAATGCACAGGATGTGTTTTGTAGTCCATCTCTGGTTTAATTATAGTTTCTCCAAAACAAACCCACACCTCAGGGCAGCGTGTGTGCAGCCAAGTTCTCGCTGCACAGCTGTCTTTACAGTGGGCCTCATTAATTCCTTTTACCATCCTTTTCCTGAGTTCACAAAAGAGTTCAGGGCAAAGTATGTGGGAACTCCTTAGCGAGGCAACTTTTGTATCGATTGACATTGTTTGAATGCAGTTAGACTGATCTGGGCCACAACTAATCTGATTGCGTAAGTTTCAAGTGTATTGGATTAAACTAATTGTAACTGATTTTAATTGGAGTTTGTCTTATTGGATTCTTTAGACTTTCTCTAATGTGCTTTGACAGAGTTGGTAAAATGCAATTGAAATTTAGCAGAGCAACGCTTGTTTAAACAATAATAGCTTTTGTGGTGTGCAGATATCATTCCTGGAAGCTCAGTGTAGCTTATCAGTTTTGGAGGATGGGCATCGGGAGCTAATATCCCTCCAACCCAGTTACAAATATGACTTGTTTGTATTTGACAGTAAAAGAGTCAATAGCTGAGAATCCCCAATGAGGGCCCAGATGTTGGAACTGACTGTAGACTGTTGAAATATCTATGAGGGCACAACAAAATGTAAAAGAGCTGAAACACCAGCTTCTCAGTCCTCTCATGATTCCGTTTTGGATTATGCAATCGTCCTCATCCGTTTCTGTCCGTGCACTTCTTCAGGCTCTTCGTTTTGAATTTTGAAACAAGACTGGCTCATTAATAACCTCATGATGTACGGTCTGTGAACATATTTGACAGATCCCTCATGAATGAAAATAGTCTGTAGATGTGTGATGGTTTCCAGCGGGATGCTGGACAGTTAAGATTAGTCCACAATCCTTCTTGGATGCAGGCTTTTTATAGACTCTTTTGATGTCATGTAAAAAAACAAAGATTTCAGTCATACTTTGTAAAAAATGGCTTCTAGTGGGCATCGATACGAGTCCTTACCAGGCCTATCAGGTTGCAGTTCTCACACATCCACACGGTATCTGCTTTGCTGTTCGTGTTATTAGCAAAGCTTCACTAAAAACAAGCAGCTCACGCTGTACTTAGCACCCTGCCTGACATTTATGAGAAACTCGAGCCCTGAGCAGCCAGACCAGTTTAAACGGACCGCACTCTAAAACAGTGCGAACAAGGAGACGGTTTTGCTGGAATTTTCTCAATCCTTTTATTCTCGAGCCCCCTTTTTTTTTTTTTACAATTTGCCTTTCCTCCCGAAATCCGGCCCATGTTAATCTCCACTGGGCGTGTGCAAAGCATGTGCGTCAAAATAGCCGCGTTGAGGGATCGAACAGATTCACCTTTTCTCAAGTTCACATTGGTGGCAGCGCCTGGTGAGTTGTGGGAGTTTATTTGGCACGCAGGAGCAACGGGAGCTCTCGGGTTTCGGCTGGTGAATTCATTAGGCCGCGCACACACAGACACACACACACAGACACACACACACACCTGTTGCTGTCACACACACGGCCGGCGGTTCAGCTCCGAGAAGAAGAGGCAACAAGCTGGAAATACGGGGGATATGTTCATAAGGATCTACATAAAAGGAATTTAGTGATCAGTTGGACAAAGCCTTTATTTCTTTTTCTTTCATTTTTTTTACGTGTTTGAGGAAAAGTCGGACTTTCGGATTCAGAGGACGAGTGGGGTCCGTTGGGTGGGAGCAGGGTCAAGTTCCCACTCTACATACAGTTGGAGGCTGAAGCATCCACCCATCCCTCGCTTCCCACCTCCTTTTGCAGGCCAGGGCCCTATACATAGTAATGAAGCTGATCTTTAGCTGTTTGGCAGATGGTCGCATTGCTGCTGCGAGGATCACTTTGCTTCAGATTCACCAGATTCTCTGGCTTTGATACAAGTCAGGAGTGCAGACAGAGACAGAAACTGTCTCAAAGTGTCTTGGCCGTGGGTCCACATGGGTACACGTCTTCAGTGTTTGAGATCTTTTCGTGGCAATTCGATCCACATTAAAAACCCTCGTACAGCGTTTCCTGTGGTTCTATTTATTTACAAATATGTTGGCTCTTCCTCCCATCTACTCTTCCTCCTTTTTGCTTCTCACCTCTTCGATGACTTGGTGTCATTGGGTGCATCTGGTTTTCGGATCTCACTGCCGTTTGCTTCTTTTTGGGACAAAGGAAATCGCATGACAAAGGAAATCTTTCTCACATTTTGGCTAATTCAGATTCCGTCTGAGTCACGGCATTTTTTTTCTTGTCATTAAAACTTAGTAACAGTCTGAAACTCCATCCAGCATAACATTTTGGAGGTTTGAGTTTGTTTCATATGTAAAATGAATGACTATATTTATGACCTCTGAGTAGCTTTTAGTTAGTCAGTCTTTTCTTTACTCTCAGGAAACCTGGAAATTCCCCAAACTGGAGCTGTCTTAATATGAAAAATGGCTCACAAAGCGTACTGAAAAAAAGGTTTATATTAAAGCCTCCTGGCCTTCAGGATGGAATATTTAATTAAACTGGTAAGATCCTGTCTGACCGTTTGCCTCATCCATATAAAAGGCGTGGCGCTGAACATGCAAACCACTATACAAATATAGTAAGCAGTTAATGATGCCAGAGCATGCTAGTTTTATCAGGCCATCAGAATCCCAAACAGCTAAGTAGAAAGACGTGCATTTATTTTATCTTAATGAGGTGGCAAATCTTTGGTTGTCCGGTAGCTGTATTAGATTTCTATATGTCTCTTAATATCCATCAAACTATGTCGATGCTGTGCTTCTCAAACATCAATATTGTGGAAAGATTCCTAATTAACAGTCATTTCACACACATTCTAGTCAGAACACTTGTTTTGCGACACATTTGTGAGTGTTTGTATATATTTAATTCACTTAACTAGTTTCTGATGCAGTTTTCGATTACAGGAAGAAGTCAGCAGCAGATATAATTAAGTAAAATCTAATTTCATACCATGAGTCAGGTATTGAGTTCTGTCAGGTGTTGCTGCAGCAGGCAAATGGTAAATACTGCCCATGTTTGGAGCCCAAGGCTGGTCACCTTGCTCACTCAGCCACCATAAGTATCATTGTTACCCCTCTGAAAACGTATGCTTCATTTCTTTCATCTGCTGAATGAGCATTGAAGTCTGCCCAGAGAAAAGACACAATTTCCCTTGTCTTCATTTAATTTCCATTCGCATAACAGCATGAAATTACTGGCAGGCAACAATTGTCCTCTTTTATGGAACACAGGAAATGAAAGTGAGGCTTTTTAATGCAGGTAAAACGTTTGTTTTATCTCATGTGGTGAAAAGATGAAAACCCTTTCAGTTTTTTTCATCTGCACGGTATTAATTTTCCATTCTCGCCACATTTTGAGTTTTAGGGTTGGTGAGACATTGTTTGAAACCTTGGCGGGGTCTATCACTTTGCTTTCTGAGCCCGTGGGTGCTTTTCAGCCAGTACCTAAATCCATTGAGTTAATGCTGCTGTGAAAGAGGTGGGAGCCAGAACCATGGCAACCATCAGCTTTAGATGAGTGTGGGATGCAAGCCGGCAGGAGACGCGCACACCAAACACACACAGGCACACACACACACTCACACTCACTCACGCACAATCAATACCCGTGCAAATAGAGCCCGACCGTCCGTATCCCGACAGATACAGATGTTCAATTGCTGGTTGCACTGGATGACTCCAGGTCCTCCTCTTTCTCACATTCTTACACTTTTTGTGACGGGGATAGAAACCATTTTTCTCCAAGCTGGTTTCCTGTACTGTTATTGATTATTTTCTTCCCTGCTTCTCTTATTTGTAGTTTAAATCGATGCATGTTGTGTATTGAATCATGATGTCTCCTCCTTTTTCCCCCTACTTTGTTTCTCTGACACTTCGGGTTTCACTGTCATGCTGTGAGTGAATGGTGCAAATCTGTTGTGTTTCCTCATTCAAAGTTAGACTGGCATCTTTTTATTTGGGTTAGGTCTCTGTTGGAGCGTTTTCTGGCATTTACACTCTCCTCTCTTCCCTGTCAGGATGATGAAGTGGTGCTCCAGTGTGTGTCCACCGTCGAGAAGGAACATCGAAAGTTCTGTCTGGGTGCAGAGGGGCTGGGGAACCGTCTTTGTTACCTGGAACCCACATCTGAAGCTAAGGTGAGCCTAGCATGTGTTTGAGTGGGCCGATGGAGACTTCACAAACAAACGGCAACAGTTTCAACTTTATACTTTATAAGGAAAGTATGAAATGTGACTTGACAAATAATTTACTACAGTAACATTCAAAGAGGAAACGTGAATACTTTAAATCAGCTTCCCAAAGATGAGAATATTCTAGCATAACTATATAAAATCATCAATAGTTTAATCCACAACAGCATCCTACTGAAGGTTTTTCTGTAATTCAATCCTTGAATGAACAAAGTGGGGGGCCTGTTCCCTTTTTGAATAATATGGACATGAAATGTTGAAAAATATTGCGCCGAAAAATTTCATGTTAGATTAGAAACTCCAGGCAAATTATTAGAATGGACTACAGATTCTGCTGAACGTTTGTGGTGCAAATTAAAGCAATGTTTAGACTAAAACAAGGCAAAAAAGTCCCCATGACATGTTAAAGAAAGTGGCACCTCCTCCACTGCAGAGATCCAGCTGCATATCATCCACAGAGCATTTTGCAGTTGTGTTTCACAGCTGCTGCCACTCAAAACGACAAACAGAATACAAATAAAAATGAGCTGATGCATTTGAGAAGGCTTTGACATCTTATTGATTTATTTTGACTGAGCCATGTTTCTGATTTGGGGTGTTGTAGCATCACAATTGAACTGTCAGTGCGCAATTAATCTTTTTTTTTTATCACATGAAGAAAGTCAAACCGTTTTCTATTTCCGGGCGTATAATTGCCATATTTAATGTTTATGAATATTTTTCCGAAGCCACAGTCGGTGAACCTTTTTACACGTGCTTTGCATTCCAGGGCGATGCTCTCATTTTTTTACCAGCTCATGACTTTCCGGTGCTAGGTTAGGATTTTTTCTATGAGCTGTGCGTAAACTGTGAAATTAAGCTTTAGATAATTGGAGCACAGGATTTTGCTAACTCGCCAGGAATGGTTGTGGATCGGGAGAGACACCGGCCGAGACAGAAAAGTGGGCATGGCGAAAATTTCTTGGGGGGTGTCATGAACGGAATTTCAGTCAGTCCAAAGTCTAAATTCACCAAAGGACAAATGTTTCCTTTGAAGCTGATCGTTAAATAACTGGCATTTCCTCAGTTAAGCCACAATGATTTTTTTCTTTTGTGTACACACCTGCCATTCTTTCTTCATACTTGGATACTAAAGGACAAAAGTAGACGAGTTTAATCTTTTTCAGTTGCTTAATGCACACCCCAAACTGTCTGCTGCTTTTTGCCTGAAGCCCATTTGTCCCTACTAAATGTTATAAACACTATATTCAGATATAAACCTGCTTTCTATCTGCCTGATTTTGATCTCCTCGGGAGTTTATTGTATTCATTTTCACAGCTCAGACTTGCTCAGTCTTTTTGTAGAATAGGAAAGATCTGGAGCCTCTAAATGAGAATTGGACAGCCTTGTCTCTTAACCAGACGAGGCAGGATGTTCAGTAGGTCTGCTTAACCCCGCGGGAGGATAATTGGAAAATTGAAGGTGAATAATTCATAAGCGGCGTCAGATTTTGCAACATGTTGCAGGTTATCGCGGCAGATGCCATGTCACGTCGACTCGCACATGAAAGGCTTTTCTCCGCGAGTTTTCTGAGCTCTGGGAAACACCGAGCTCGAATGGAGCCGGTCAACGCTGGCCGCTGGCCGCCGCACACAGTAAACCTGACACAGTTGCCCTCGGAGGTTTCAAACTATGTTTGTGTTGGAGTTCCAGAGCGGCCACATCCTCATTATCACCCGGCTAGCCCTCGCCTGCGCTCGCGTTTCTCACTTCCCCGCAGGGGTCAAAGGTCAGCTGGTTGTGTTACCGGCTTAGGATGGGCACCCTGTACCGTTTAAATCACCCCCCGTCTCCGCTGGAAAGAGGCCGGTTGTTTTTATGAATTGACGATGCAGTAAAAGTTGCTCCATATGTCACAGATATCCGGATCCCTCTGCTGATTGGACCATGGAAGTGTAGCTGATTAATGGTCGCTCAGTTTTCATGCCAGTAGCTCGCACGTCCTGTTAATCAATGGTGTCATCTAGCATTTCACAAGTTAATTAATGTGAATACGCTGACATGCACACACTGACGAATAGGTCTCTGCTTTTGAATTGCGAGTAATTTAAGAATAATGCAAGGTCAGGAGCACCATTTTCGTTCCTCAGCACTATCATCTCGGCATCTGCTCTTTGAATAAACCGCACCGTTCTAAAGTCATCTTAGCAGCAGAGCGATTCATTTGTGATCAGCAGTTATTAAGGGGATTGTAAGGACTGGTTTTCATTCAGCAAACCTGAGTAGAGGCTTATTACACTGTAGAGCTCCCCCCAACCCCCCGACCCCGTTTCCTGAAGAATAATAAAGCCCAGCCAAACGAGTTATTGGTCACTGCAAAGTCTGCACACCTTTAACAGCCCCTGAGATCCCCAGCCACTCGTTAGTAAGAGCCTGGAATTGCAAAGAAGTCCCAAGTTATCAGAATTATTTATAAGTGCAATTCCCTCCAGAGCCTCGTTTCAGCCCGGCTCAAATCAGGGGCCAGAGTTAAATTAGGGAACATCTGTGAAATTATCATCATTTGAATGAGAATGTGAATATTTGCAATTTGATTAAATTCTGTTGCAGGTAACATGCAAAAGTTCCCAAACATTTTCCACCCCGTCAAAGGTCTGTTTGCGGAGTTTAAGTTTTGCTGCATGCATAACTTCCTGGTTTGTTTTATCCATGTTTACACCTCAGACACAATTTAGACACACTGCAGCACACCGTTGTCTCCACTCCTCAGAAACTTTCAATTCGAGGATTCAGGGAAGTTTTTTCACTCGTTTAACTAAAAGAAAAGGGAGATTGGGGGTCGCCGCTTGCTTTTTGGCCCAATAGGTAAGAAAGAGAGGCTAAACTCCATGAAAACAGATTTTTACTTGTTCCTCTTCACCTCATGCCTATTTTCTTCTGTTCTTGTCCTGTCCAAACTTTCATTTTTCCCCTTGACTTCTCTGTTTTGCAGCATGTTCCTCCAGACCTGTGCATCTGTAACTTTGTGTTGGAGCAGTCCCTGTCGGTCCGGGCCCTGCAGGAGATGCTGGCTAACACTGGGCAGAATGGCGAAGGGGTGAGTCCCCCTTTCCCCCTCTACCCCTCTGATCTCTTTCTGAAGTTCATATGCACTTTAAAATGCTCGTGTAGACCAAAACATTCACACCTGCTTGCACAAATGAATCGGTCTTTTAATACGCTGGTGCCAGATGGTTGTGGATAATTTTCTTCTTCACAGGCTGAGTTGACGTTTCGGCTCTCTATTTTTGTTTTCTTGCCTGTTACTTTCGCATGAGATCAGTGTAACGGAGTAATATTCTCTGCACTGACATGCGGCGAACACAATTTTAAGACCGCGCTTCAACCCTCCCGGACGGAGCAGCTGCTGTTCAGGAAATGCAAATGCACCGAATCCGCCAAAAGCAGCTTCTCAGCTAAAACGCTGGAAGCTGTCCAGACATGTCCGAGGTATCTCGATGCTGATGATGCTGTTTCCAAAACCATCTTTCAAATGCTCTCCAACACATTCGACACGCCAAATTGGGACACCAACCGAGGATTAATACAACATTTGTCATGCGAATAATTCACTTGTACACTGCAATATGATCCTTAAAAAAATCTCATGCTCTAAAGTGAGACTGACCACGAAAATGGCCATGTTGGTCATTTGTTGATGCAGGCAACAGAGATGAGAAACCTTCAGCTGTGATGAAAATAACTTAATTTAGAGTGACAAAAAGAAAAAGATTTATTCTAATTTCTCCTTTTTTTGTTTCAATCTTATTTTTTTTATTATTAATTTTTAAATGAATTATGTAGCCCTGCAAAGTCATGTTCTGTCTAAACCCAACCAGGTTTCAGTTATTATTGACTGATGGAAATTTCTAATTTAAAAAAACATTTGGTCTTACCTTGGCGTCAAATGAGCATCTTATGGTTTATTATTATTATACCATTCTCTTCCTCATCTTTTTTTAGGCATATGCAGTTTGTTTGTGGTTTGTGAAAGAAAATACTTGAATAACATTTGCTTCAAAGAAAGATGCCTATTTAAAGGCATGTGAAAACCACCTATTTTAATGTTTTTATACGTGTGAAATGTTACAAAAAGGAACAGTTGGCCAGCAGTAACAAAAGCATTGAAAGCAGATTTTGGTTAAACAACAATAATTATGGGTTTAGGGCTTTAATTTATTTGGTCTAGAAAATAGTTTTCTGCATCTACTGAGTTTCACTCCACATCGGGAGTATTTGGTTCAAAGTATGACAATAGGCCGTTAAATGCCAATAAATTAGATTTATTTTTTAGGCTGGTAAAAACCGCTGAGCAACAAATCCAAGTATTGTTTATTCTAGTAATCAAACCACATCCACTTTTAAACCAAGAAACCTACACATACAATTATACAGAGAGAATTGATCCTTTTATTCCCAAACAAACTGGAAAGAAATGAGGAGGTTTTGATTAAGGGAACGGCCACCGGGGTAAGGAAAAGGACAGAAGTGATCTGTGAGTGCTGTGCTGCATCCACGCCATCTCTCTGCACTGTCTTTATTTACACTAAACAGTGCAAACCTCTTACTCGTGGCCCCGCTCCAGCTCACTCAGCATGTTTATCGGAGCAAGGTAGGTAATCTTGAATCCTGCAGATTGGCTGTCGTTGTGAAGGGGGTGTTATCCATAACAATGAGCCATGACAAACCCACGTTACAGTAGTAGCTGATATTCACTCATGCTTCTGAGTTTCTAACCTTTTTTACTTTTATTTTTTCGTGGGTTGCTTAATCACAATTGTAGATCCAATTAAATAGTCACAGCCAAAGGAGAGGATGGCAAAACGTATGAATGGGATCTCTTCACTCCAATTGTATTTTGGGGAAACAAAACTAAGAGAAAACGGTGCTTAATTATCTTAAATCTTGTGTTTGAAGTTAGTTGCTTTTTACGGGTGGCAGTTATTTGTTCATCTTTCTGTGTTTAAATTGCTTTTCCTAGTGAATACCTGTGGTCTGAACCCTTTTTAAGGCATACTTCGCCCGATGGATCCAATTCTATTTGTCATGAGATGAAACATTAAACAGACCACCGGTATTCCAGGAATAAAGACGACAAAACCCAAGTAGCATGAATTACTGTGCAGAACAGATGTGGCAATTTCAGGAACTCGAGCACGATGCAGCATTTGAAATGATTTGAAATAATCCCACTATGCTCATGCACACTGCGCCATGTTTGGGGTTTTGCTGGATTCCTGTGGCCACAACTGTCCCTTCGTGCACAACAAAGCCTTCTGGCACAGATGGTTCTTTAAGTGTCTTTTTTTTTTTGTAAACCGCTTGGGTCCTCTCCTCTGGAGAGTCAGGCCTGCATTGTTATTAGCCTGGGTAGCAGATTTGTTCTGTGCTCAATGGTGCAACATTGTTGGCTGGCCTTGTTTGGCAAGACAACATGATGTTGGCTAGAATACAAACTCTCTGGTAGCAAGGCTAATAAATCATTCTACTTTCCACAGTATTATCCCATATCTCCCCCCATTGTTGCTCTCAGATTTGTGTAATTGACCGCCATACATCCCAATAACACACTCTTTTTATTTGTATTTGTTTGTTACTAGAGTGCTGACCATGACAAATGGGTAGGTCCATCAGTCTGTTCATCCATCATGTTGTCAGTGTGCATGACGACAGACCTGCTGCTGAATAAAAGGGTTCAAGTTCAGGCACTTTCACTCAATGTAAACGCCTATTTCCCAATTGCCATAGCTGCGTTTTAGCCTATTGGTACATTTCTCCTTATACATAGAGCTACACTTCTCCAAGAGAGGAAATTAAGCTTTTTCACTTATTATCAACTTTTTATTTTTCATTTTACTTTACTTTTCCTTTATCAATTCGGAAACAATCTCATAACAAATGTTAAGTTCTAGGAAAATGTCTATAAACTGTGAACTTCATATGGCAATCCTGAAATAGGCATTCACTGGTGCTGTCACCTGATGGACATTAGTGACTGTTTTGCTTGACCCCCTTTTGAAGACCACTTTGTGTGCAAATGTGCAACCCCTAAGAATCAGGTCTGCTTGCCATTTGTTTAAAAGCATTAATAATCCTACTATTTGCTTTTTATCGCATTCATTCACAAAAAACACGTAACCTGCGCAGATCAAGTATTTTGAACAGCCAATGAAAGTGAATTTTTAAACCATTTGAGCAGATTAAATGAAGAAAACTCTGAAAAGCTGCACACTGGTGGAAACCCGAGTTTGTGATTTGGGTGTGCTGTTCTGTTTTCTCTGAGTTTGGCCTCTAACCAAAGGTGAAGGGCATCGACAAGAGGAAATGTCCTGGAATCAGTTTTGATTTCAGAGTGCTTAAATGCACGACCATAAAGAGGGGATGTTCCGATCAGGATTTTTTTTCTTATGTTCCAAGCTACCTCGGATAGCCTGGCCTATATGGTTCTGATTATTTTGAGTGTTAATCACTAACTTTTCCATCATCCATGGAGGCACACATCACCATAACCACATTAATTTAAATCAGTGCCATGTATTTTAACCACGTTTGAATATTAGAATGTATACAAAATGCTTTTCAGATAAAACTGTTAATTAATGCAAGTTGTCCAGCAAAAAACAAAACAAAAAAAACAAAACAAACATTAAAGAAAAAAAGAAAAAATTCTTAAAACTGCTGAGCAGAAAAAAAAGCTCCATATTTTTAATTGGTGTACATGACCATATGTTTATGGTCCTCATTGCAGTGTTGTGACTTGGTGATCTCAGACTGATCCAGCTGACACAAAAGCAGCAGCACAGCCGGTCTGTCTTAGTCCGTTTTATTCATTCACAAAACTTGAACAAATATATTTGTTATTCTTTAATAGCTTAAGAACTGACAAATCCCCCAAATAGCCCGCTGACACGATGCAAACAGACTCTTTAGCACAAATCCGACTCTAGTTGTTCGGGATGCAGAGCTTTAAACAGGAGGGGCGACACACCAAAGGTCACAGTTCCTGGCACTGATGTGTCAGCATGGCAGTGGGCCTGAATTACCGACTGACACTATGCGTGCCCCCCCCCCCCCCCCCCCCCCCCCCCCTTCCCCCCCCCCAGCTGTTGCAGGATACTCTTCCCATTTTTCTTTTGATCAAACCCTCCATTTCCTTTTTGGTCTGTCTTATACAAGCCATCTGGGAGAGACGGGAGGGTCGTATGCAAGTGAGCGCTGGGGTTTCCTTTAGGTCAGTTTAATGTGACCCCGCCAGCAAACACACAAATTAGTGCTGACAACTGGACAAGGAAGTGGATAGCCTCTATATGGGCTTATTGCATAAACACTGCTGAGTGTAAGCCCTCAATTGTTCCTTTAAGAAGTTTAGAGAAACAAATAAATCTGACAAATTGGAGGGGTGTGAACTAATAATAATCGAAAGTCCAAGGTTTAAAAAGATTGCTTCCTATACTTTTTGGGTTTGACTAATAATCAAGTTGAAGGTTAAGTGACTCGGTAACTGCAGAAGACCAGTTCCAAAGTAGTAGTTTTCATCCAGCTCATGATATTATCTCTGTCTGTCACTCTGCTGCTAGAGGGTAATTAAAAAGGTAGGTACTCGTTTGTGTGGTTGACATGATGATTCTGATGGTATTTGTTCACGTCTTTCCTCACATTTCCTCCTTGGTTTTGCTAACGTTTGTCGAAGTTATCCTTGTTTGTCACTTGAATGAGCAAACGGTTTCCATGTGCTGCCACGTCTGTACGTTTTTTTTGGGTCTGTTTTTCGTTGTGAATGTGTTTGTGTGTCTGTATGGAAATATTTCTGTCCGTTTCCTGCTTGCACTTTGAATGAAGGATGAAATAAAAGATATTTTGACTCGCATATACTTTGCTCTCACAGGACTTAAAGCAAAGGAAACGTATGCGACACACACGATATTAGCTTTATGCTCGACAGGGTCCAGGGGTCAGAGCTGTCTGGGTGCGATAATAATCTGTTCCCTTTTTTTTTTTTGCTGCTAGTCGGGTCAAGGCGGTGGACACAGGACCCTGCTTTATGGACATGCCATTCTCCTACGCCACTCCTTTAGTAGCATGGTAAGTATTAAAACGGCTGTGTGGTGATTGTCCAACATGGAGCCGACTGGTTAACAAAAAATACAAGAAATTTCTGAATATTCATTGTGAAAAAAGATTTTCTTAATGTGTACTTAATTGATAACTACACAGAAAGAATAAATCCATTCCTTTTGATGATCTTTTTCTAAAGGATGTTGGTTCCAAGCCATCAATTTTCTCAAATTTGCACCGTATTTGAATGAGATACATTTCCCCTCAAAGCTACTTTTAGTGTCTTCCTTGACCTAACACTAAGTCATTGTTTCCGCACCAGTACTTGACCTGTTTGAAGACATCAAGGTCTCTAACAGACAAGCTGTCATTTGACGTTGGACTCCAAGAAGATTCAATAGGTACAGTTTAACCGACGGGCATGGCTCACCTCGTTCGGCCTTAGTCCTCCTGAGCATTCATTCAGTCCGCTTTGCTTAACCTTGAGACTGAATCAGTATTCATGAGGAAATACTGTGATACAGCGTTTGTGTGCTGTGTGGAGCAGTGCTACATTTGACATTTAAACTGCATCAGAGCTGAGCAAGAACATTAATAAGATGGAAGCAGCTCATCCACAGCTCCCTCAGACGGATTCTTTTTTTTTGTTTCTTGTAAATTGGGATTTTGAAAATGGTGAACAAATTTAACTTGTTCACCAGTTTATAGAGTGTGTTTTGTACTTGTGAATAGGGGAATCCTGCTGGTGGACCATTCACCCCGCGTCCAAGCAGAGGTCTGAGGGGGAGAAAGTTCGCATCGGAGACGATTTGATTCTCGTCAGCGTGTCAACGGAGAGATACCTGGCAAGTCTGCAGCAAAGAAACTGTCAGAAGTGTCCCTTTTCAAAACTACTGTATTTGATCTGTAACCTTCGCGGTCATCTGTCTGAAATGATTCAGCATTGGGGTTGCTGAGAGTCGAGTGCTCCCAGCTTCTCCTCAAAAAGCAGGAAAGCGTAGAATTGTAGAGCTGAGCATCATGTGATGAACAAAAAACCATCTGTCATAACCTCATGATCACAAAGTGGAGAAAATCTCGTAGAATTAGTCACAGTCTCAGTTTGAAAAGTAGTTTTCCTGGTCAATATTTGGTCCGTTTATATATAGTCTTATTTTGGAATTAAACAAATAACCTTGTTTTTTACTTTCAGTGTAGAAACTGAGATTATTTTTGTGAATGTTTTTATTTCTCGAGAGAGCTGCCTGGCTTCAAACTGGAGAGGATTTATTTTTAACAAATACATCGAGGGGTTGGTGATGTGTTGCTATTTGTACGGCAAACAGCCCGACACAGCAGGAATCGCCAGCTTTGATTCACCGTCTGTCTCCAAGGGCGTTCTTTAAAGATTTCATAGCTTTTGGGCAGCTCTGATACTCGTCTCATTCCAGCCAACCTCAGACTGACAAGGCAATTTAAGCCCAGGATTGGAAAAGTTTACAACACTATCTGCAATGGAGATTCTATTACCTGTAAAGTCCCTTTGCACAGTCTCATATTGGGGGCGAAAAAAAAAGTATTTGAACTCATCCTCCTGAGTAATGGGCTCAAAGTTAAAGGCATCCCCCTTATTTAGAGCCGTACACCCGACCTAATTTAACTGGTTCGCTAAAGGAGGAGAGGATGGTTTTAAGTGGGAGAGAGAGGAAGTGGGAGAGAGAGAATTGGCCAAAGGGAGGGACAGCAACGTGCTGTGCATGGGAGAGTTTGGAGCTATGTTCTGTAGTGGTTGCTCTGGCCCTTGGGGGGTACGGAAATGTTGCAATTAAAGCGAATCTGGCAATGAGCCAGACATTTATCAACAGAAAAGGCTGATTGAGCCAGGCAGAAAGTCTGCTTTTTGAGGGTAGTATGCATCAGGAAAAAAGGCAAAAGCATTCAGTTCACCATAATTGGGGGTATCGGACATCATGCCGCAAACTTTCAGAGGATCCAAGCAGTTGTGTGTGTGTGTCCAGTGAGATCGCTCTGCCCCGTGTCTGGCTTAGGCCTGCTTTGCCAGTGTACAGCAGAGATAATGGTAAATAATTATATAATTGAAAGCCAGTCATAATTATAATCCAAGCATCGAGGCTCAACACTCCATTAATCCATATAATCGTGGGACAAAAGGGTTTTGTGTGTGTGTATGTGTGTGTGGCGAGATTTGCAAACACCAATGCGAACTGTAAAAACTTGATGCCCATATTTGGGTCAAAATAATTAATCTGTGTTGTTACTTTGTGTAACCCCTATCAAGTTCACTCATGGGTTTTTACAGTTGGCAGGCAAATGGTTCCAAACATTTCACTACAGTAAAAGCCTTTTTTTCATCCTTTCTAATGAAGAGAAATGACTCTAATCAGGTAAATAAAGTTGGGTTTCAGCATCTTTTAAGGGTTTTTCTGCTTTTGCCTTGTTTGTCTTGGTAAAAAATATGCTTTTTCAAAACACAGTTTATAAAAAATAATCAGATTCAGTTTTATGTGACACTGATTTTGAGGACAAGAAACAAAATCTGGATGCCTAAAACCTTTTTGTTTTCATCTCTGAAAGCTGCTCTAATCTATATTCACCAGCTTCAGCCCCCCTTTTACAATCTTTATTGGGAACAATTGCAGCTGCCCTAGAAGTCCACAACTCTGTCTGAACTCCGTCTGCTTCTCCCCTCCAGCATCTCTCGATGTCCAACGGCAACATTCAGGTGGATGCGTCTTTCATGCAGACCCTGTGGAATGTCCAGCCAACCTGCTCCTCAAGTAACATGGCTGTCGGTGAGTCCTTTAACCTCTGTAAAAGCAGCACAAACGTCAGAGAGGAATTACCGCATTGCATAGAACGCTTCACACCTCATTATTATCTTCTTTAAGAACAACGTTTCTGGTATGGCTTATTTATTATTTACTGTAGAGACGCAGTAACACGATAATGTTTTGCAAGATTAAGATAAGATGATGATTGATTTTATATCTTTTTTTATTAAAAACCATTTGTAGGGTTTTTGACTGGTGGAAATGTTTTGCGTCTCTGTCATGGGCACGATGAGAGCTTGACCATCCCTGGAGCAGACAAGAGTGAAGCGGAGCAGAGGTCAGTTGTATACGTTTTTGACAGATTTGTTCAAAATTGTGACCATGAATCACAATTTTAAACATACAGTATGAAACTTTCAAAGAGCATTTTTTTAGATGATATATGAGACTTAACATCTTTTCCAGACAGTTTTTCATTAAAGCCATCTTATTCAGTAAATGCAAGGAAACAATAATGCTGCTGAAAAACTAAGATGCTTTTCCTGGTAAACAATTCCGAAGGTTTATTTTTTTAAATCTAATGATTTTCTTGACTTGAAGGACTGAAATAACTGAGGCCTGTACTGTCTTTGTGCTCGCAGAATAGTGAACTATGAGGCTGGTAAGGGAGCATCGAGGGCCCGCTCTCTGTGGAGACTGGAGCCTCTCAGGATCAGGTAAGACTTGATAAAAGATTTAACAACAGACGTCTGCCAGAAGTACACACACTCCTATCATAGTAGGACATTCATGAACAATGAAAAGACTGTTCTTTATTTATGAATCTCACATTGTAGATTATATATAAACGTCTACTCCCCCTGCCCCTAGCTGCCACCACAAATTAGTTTGCAGAGTCCTGGAGAAGGTGATGTTTGCCATTCTTTTCAGTCTACATCTCTTCTGTCAATCACCCTCTCCTCCTATTTCCTTTCCGTTCTATAACTGGCCACCTACGCACTTTTCCTGCAGTGAAATTGACATGCAGACCCAGAGAGAGCTGGCAGTCTGAGTTTGTATACTCTGTTTACCTCCGGTGGGGTCTATGGCCATAAAGGTTTGGTACTTTTAAAGGGGATAATAGAGGTGGATAACAATCCCTTTCATGCTATACTTAAAAAATCAGTCTCAACCCACAAAACCCATCACATGTTATTACTAATACACAAAAATAAAGACTTGTGCTATTAAGGGTTGATGAAGTCAGTCCTCTGTTTTCCTCTGACCCCCTCAGCTGGAGTGGAAGCCACATGCGCTGGGGCCAGGCCTTCCGACTACGCCATCTCTCTACTGGCCATTATTTGGCCTTGACTCAGGACCGTGGACTGGTCCTGCAGGACCGAGAGAAGTCCGACACCAAGGCCACCGCCTTCTGCTTCAGGGCCTCCAAGGTCTGTGTTTACCGATCTGTACGTGTGTGATTTACTGACCTTAGTTTGTTCACCCGGCTGTAGAGGAACTGCCCTGTCTATTGAGCAAAGCAGGTGCACCATTCAGAGGCTGTCTGCGCTGTTGACATTAATGAATAGTCAGTAAAAATTACCTCTTTTGAAAGTGGATTCAAATAGCCTTCCCCTGACAGCTTCATCACAGAATCCCAGGCGTGTCTGTAAGCTCTTAATGAGCTCACGTCGAGCTAACATAAATTGACCTTTTCTCTGCTGCTGAGTCGACAGCACTGTAAATGTTAGAGCAAACATTCACGCCGCCCAAGTCCTCTTCCAGCCGGCTTGTTTACGGCCACTTTTAGTGAAGACGTAATGAAATATATCGCTGCATCCTATTCAAATTGTCCATCTTTTTCTCTCCAACCCTCCCTGTGCTGCACTCTGCAGGTCTCTGAGGGTCTGTTTTTAGTAAGCTTGTATTCCAAAAATAATGTCCCCTGCTAAAAATAACCCTGACAAAGCAGATCGTTCGCTTGAAATTCTAGCTGAAGAAAAAAACAAACAAAAACAGAGGTCTTAATTTGATGCTCAGATAATGCTGTATGTGCCTCTAAATTGTGCTGCTTCAGAGTCGGGCACATTGTGCTGCGTTTTTATTATTTCTTTGTCGTTCCAGTGTGATCATCAGTTTAACTTTTATGTAAGCAATCCTTGATAATTATCCTGTGTTGCAACAGCCGCGGAAAGAGCTCAGTGAGTCACCTTCATGGAACAGCATAGAGTCTCTTTATCTGTGAAAAGGACAGAGTAAAATACTCCACAGCCCTGTGAGGCTTAATCGTCCTGACCTATCATGCTCCCAACTCTGGGGTATAATGATCTCCCTCCATCAATACTAGCTCCTATAGAATCCTTGGAGAATCACTCGAGTATCATACTCCAGTCAAAAAAAGGGTTTTGGTTAACTTTCTGTTTAAAGGCAACCCCCCGTTCTGAACCCCCCGTCTCCCTGTGCCTGTCAGTTCCAGTTTCTTGAAAGGTCAGCACCTCAGCACGTTGAGCTCTGGCATTAATAAGTTCCCCGCTACTTTCTGTCGACTGCAATCAGTAGAATCGCTCCATCTCTGCTGTGTTTGAAAAGTAGCAAAGCTAATGAGGCCGGCCCCAACTTCCCAGCAGGCTAATGAAGGCGTTGTCCTCAACGTGCCTGCGTAATTACATTTAATCACAATAAATCTTTGTTTGCCATATTTATATGCCTGTGTGCTTCTGTTATTTGAAAAACATTGTTTTATCTATTTAGTTTTTTTTTTTTTACATTGGCTAATGAAGGCATTCTCCTGTCAATATGAACCTGGCAGGAAAAGGGAGATTCTGGACTAAAGAGGGACATCGATGGGATGGGAGTGCCAGAGATCAAGTATGGAGACTCGGTGTGCTTCGTCATGCATGTGGCAACTGGGCTGTGGCTGTCCTACCTGGCCCCCGATGCCAAATCATCTCGCCTCGGTCCCCTGAAAAGAAGGGTAAACAGCATCATGTATTTCCTCTTAAGTGCACTTTTTGAATAAATTTCAATCACCTTGAACACAGTTTAAAAAGCTGTATGTGAATGAATATTTGTAGATCTCTATCATCTCTGTACCTCCATATTTCAACAAGATCACAAACTGTTAGAGATAATGATGCACAGAGTAACAGAGTTGCATACAAAACAATGTGGCCTTTAAAACAGATCCCACCAAAGCAATCAGATTTTCTTTTAAAAGAGAGCCAATCCTGGCCATGTTTGACCCAAAGCTTCTCTTTAGATGGGCAACCATCCATTTAAAAGTGATAATGGCTCCTGTGGAGGGAGACTGTTAGTTTTGGGTGGGATGGGGGGGGGCAGCTCCTCACTGGGCCTGCCTCCAGAGACATCAAACGTCACTCTGTGCTGGCGCCAGGCAGTCCCTGCAGCTTTGGAAACGGGCCAGTGCACCTGATACGCTGGAGGTGATAGGTGGTTTACATTTGAATTCCCCTGCCCGACTCTCTCTTTCTGGATCCAGTGTTTTTTTTTCGTTGTTTTTTTCGGGACCTAGTGTCATTTGTGTAGATCTTATTTAAGCACCAAATCACCTGTGAGTGCGCCTTTTGTCCTGGCCCAGGCCTGCCTCCACTCTGAGGGCCACATGGACGATGGCCTCACCCTTCAGCTGTGCCAGCATGAGGAGGCTCGGGCTGCACGCATCATCCGAAACACCACATTCCTCTTCGTCAACTTCATCAAGTGAGGAAGAGGAAGACTGGCAAAGACTTAATCTTCAGCCTGTCATTTAAAGAAAACATAAACTGAACAGATCTGGTTCCCCCCCTGCCCCCCCTCCTCTCAGGGCTTTGGACAGTGCTGAGGCTGGCGAGTCCATGGCGGTTGGCGGCTACGTGGAAGAGGTGCTGCAGACACTGAACGATCTGATCGAGTACTTCAAGCAACCGGATTCCGAGCTGGAGCACGAGGAGAAACAGTGTCTGCTCCGTTCACTCATCAAACGCCAAGACCTCTTCAAAGAAGAGGTGAGGGGGACGAGGAGCCGCTGAACACAAGTGTCCAGCTCTTCCACTCCATGGGGGCAGTATTGTGTTATCGCCCATAAGAACAGTCACAGGGACACTTCATAGGTTGGGATGGTTTAAGGCTAATTAACTATACCACTGACTTTTTGATAATTAATTAAATTGTATCCACCTGAGACATTTCCGATACAAGTGATTAATTTTACGAGTCACAGCCTCTGCAGTAGCTCTGATGGTAGTCTTTTTTTTTCAACTCTGTATAACTTTATAATCTTTCTATTTCTAATACATACTGCATACATATTTATATATTTATCTTCCTCAAAAAAGTATCTATGTTTTTCTTTATGTTCAGTTAACCACTTTTTGTTTAAAGGTACTATTGTGAAACAAGCTACAGCTGCGATCTGATGTAGCTAATCGCATGATTTGTGTGAATTCTCTGTGTTAGGGTATGCTGACCCTCCTGTCTAAATGCATCGATCGGATGAACCTGTACGACAGTGCAGCCCACTTTGGAGAGAAGGCCGGAGAGGAGGCGGGCGCAGCATGGAAGGACATCCTCAACCTCCTTTATGAGCTCTTAGGTAAGTCAGCCTGAGTGCCGGAACGTATGAAATATCTTCTTTCAGCCCTGTCAGCTGTTGACTCTGGGTAGACATGCAGTATTCACTTTCCCTCTGTGTCTTCACTGAATTCTTCTCTGGTTTTACTTCTCTAAACGTCTTACTTTGAGCACCCTCCTATCACCTCATTTGCTCCCTGCTTTTGTTTTTCAAACCATAATTTTTTTTTAAAGCATTATGGAAATATTACAAAGCATTGGTCTGAATATGAAATTAAATGTGAGCCACATTAACATAATGCCAGCCATCAGACACCGGTACTATTTCAGGGTCCTTATTGTGCTTTGCATTCTGAATTTTCGTCCCTGAAAGATTTTCACTCCTGGCTCTTTTATTGGTATCTTGTTTGAGCCTGCACATCAACAGCTTCCCCTCGGCTCACCTTGACTGCCCTTATATTCATCATCTCCCTCTCCTGCACACACCGTGTCCACACCTTACACACAAATACACTCTTCTGAGAACATTTCAGCGCTCCCCGCAAAGGTGTTTCCACCAAAGGACGCAGAGGGGCACCGTGAGTGATCAGATGCTGCTTGATGGATGGCTCAAGAGGGCTGTTTGCTCTCACCTTCCCTCACCAGTCAGCCAGAAAAGGGAAACGCACGTTTTAATGGGAAACGCATGTTGATTATAATCAAGTAAATCAAACAGAAAATGACTTTGCCCATTAAGCTCATTTGCTGTGGTAATTATCTTATTCAAGCAGGTGATTTTGATATTCTAAATAGCAGAGGAAGAGCATAAAGGAAATAAGAATTGGGTTTAATTTCATCCTTGATCATTGAGGCAGCAGGTGATGAAACAGTAATGTGGTGTGCCTGTTTTCTGTTTGTTCGCTGTGCGGACGTCAACAAAATAAAGGTGACGCTCTTTGAATGCGAAACACTTCCCACTGAAGCTGGGTTTGCATATCAAAAGGCATACATTCTAGGAGTTTGCATTGTTGAATGGTCTTTCTCTCTGTATTATCACACAGTCTTTGTTCCATGCGAGTGAAACTCCTGGTCTTGATTTAATGTCCGTGTAGCTGCAGGTATCTTTGGATATCTGACATGTGTAATTACACTCTCACATCTTTCATTGAGCATTCTTGTCCTTGACCATCCGTGTGGCTCTGTTCATTCATTTGTAGAGAATTATTGCTTTCCTGAAAATGTAGAAATATGAGGTTTGACACCCATTTGTATTCCTGTCTGCACAGTCCTGTTAAATAGATTCATGGACATCATCAGCCCACTGTCCCTGAATCCAGATGATGAGAAATGAAAAAGTAAAGTAATGGGGAGGCTTCTTTCTCAGTGGTGAAAAACAGAGGGGGGCAGACCTTTATCTTTATCTCCCAGCCTTCAATTTTGTACTAGCTGTCCAGTTGTCCAGTCTGTGATTGGATGGAACACCAATATCAAACTGGTCCCAACTCAGTATCATGTCACCATAATTTGGGTGGAATATCAGAAATGGCAATGAATGTATGTTTTTGTCTTTTTTAACTGTGTGAAATCTGTCTTTTATGCAGCTGCGCTGATTCGTGGAAACAGGAACAACTGCACCCAGTTTTCTCGGAACTTGGACTGGTTGGTCAGCAAACTGGAGAGACTGGAATCATCATCAGGTCTCATGGGAAATGCATTTCTTTCACATCTTCAATGAGTCAAACGCTTAAACACAACAGCTGATTGTTCCATGGACATTAAGATGTGGTCTGTTTTGATTTTGTTCCACAGGAATCCTGGAAGTCCTCCATTGTGTCTTGGTGGAAAGCCCGGAGGCTCTGAACATCATCCAGAGGGGGCACATCAAATCCATCATCTCTCTGCTCTACAAGCATGGACGCAACCACAAGGTGGGCTGCATCCAGATGCCCCTTTTATTCCAGAAAGACCGTTTGGGACTTCATCACATGAGATTGTAGAATGCAAATATCTTATCAAATTGGCAAAGGCAGCAACATTTCTTGGGATGCAATTATCTTTGTTGACTGACCTGAATTCCAATATTAGCTTTCAGATGATTTTTTTTTCTTTTATAGAATTTGCCTTTAAGGACAACACCAAAAACAAGGCTGCATTTACCAATCGGTCCATAACGCACTAATCTCTCTTTAATGTCAAGCTAACCAGCTGTAACTATCTTGTGTTCGACATTCCAGCCACATGTTTGACACGAGGTGTTCAAATGTCAGCTAATATTTGCTCTGTAAATTTTGAACGGCATGAAAGGGCATCCTCATAAACAACAGCTGTCGAGCATAAGTGGGAGGAAGAGCACAAGGGTCCCGCTGACGCTCAGAGCTCTTTAGTGCGGTGATGGAGAACCTGGTTGAAATGATTTAATTGCGATCAAATGTTGAAAAACTCAAATATATATCTTTGTAACTGAACGTGTGACTTTTACCTGTATGCACATGGGAGTGTAATGCCTCACCCTTTGCTCTGTTAGATTCTGGATGTCCTGTGCTCCCTCTGTGTTTGCAACGGCGTGGCAGTGAGAGCAAATCAGAATCTGATTTGTGACAACCTGCTTCCTAAGAGGGACCTGTTGCTTCAGACTCGACTGGTCAATGATGTTCAAAGGTGTGAAGAAACAGAAATGTGATGGTTAAGCCTGGTTTTATGTATGGGATCAATATAATAGCTGATTAATTCCAAAACATACTAATGTTTATTCATTGTGGGTAAGAAAATGTTCAACTTCAGTTTTACGTTTTAGTAACCATGGATTCATTATTGATTTATTGTCATTCAAATCCAGTATGAGGCCAAATATCTTCCTGGGTGTTGCTGAGGGCTCTGCACAGTACAAGAAGTGGTACTTTGAGCTGGTCATTGACCAGGTGGACCACTTTGTAACCGGAGAGCCGACCCACCTGAGGGTTGGCTGGGCTAACACTAAAGGCTATGCTCCATACCCCGGAGGAGGAGAGGGCTGGGGAGGCAACGGGGTTGGGGATGACCTGTACTCATACAGCTTTGACGGACTTCATCTCTGGTCAGGTGGGTATGCAGCATTTTAATGATATAAAATCATCAAGGCCTTAGTGTGTTGGTGATGTTTTTTCTTAATTAGCTCTAAGCAACAAAACTGAATAATGCTGGAGCCTCTATACTCTGACGGTTGTTTTTTATGTACAGCAAAGGAGAAATAGCACAGAAACTCTTAAATGCAACATTTTCAACCTCTACCTGACAGTCTTTCATTGGATATACTAAATTAAACTTGTTTCAAATCCTATAAATAAAGTGTCAGCTGATTGCAGACATGTTTTCATCTTCATAAGTGGTACAAAGTAGCTGCAGGCTACCGCGCAAGTCTCCCTCTTAAAAAGAACCTCTATTTTACCTCCTTTCAATCCCATCTGTTAAAAGAGCTATTAAAGCCAGTCATTCTTTCCAGTCATTCCTTTTTACAGCAATCAACATCCAGCTCTCAGCCCACCTTTCCTATCTTCACCCATCACCGTGACTTTGCAGCTGTCACAGTTCTCTCTTCTCCTCTGTGTCCCATCCACTGCTGTCCAGGCCGCATCCCGAGGGCCGTGGCCTCCATTAACCAGCACCTGCTCAACTCAGACGACGTGGTCAGCTGCTGTCTGGATCTGGGTGCTCCTAGCATGTCCTTCAGGATCAACGGGCAGCCCGTCCAGGGCATGTTCGAGGACTTTAACACCGACGGCTTCTTCTTCCCCGTCGTCAGCTTCTCTGCAGGTGTCAAGTAAGGGCCTGTGTGTCATAATTGGGTAATAAATTGTGAACGTATTCCCAGAGTAAATGTTTTTCAGCAACTTATATTGCAAGGGCTACTGACCTTTTTATAGGTTCATGTAAAAGGCACTGATGCACTGTTACAGTATTAAAGGTTTATTATTCTGGAGCACCCTGGTATTAAAAATGTTGGAAGTAACCCAGTTGACAAAAGTTTTCTGATTTTGGTTTGAGACATTCCTGTCCAGCTTCCTGTTCCCACTGTATTACGTCTTTTATCCTTGAATTCCTGTCAAACACTGGCAAAAATACATTTTTAGATCATTTTAGATAATCTTATCTTGTTAGGACAACAAATAATGTACAGAGATGAACTGTAAGTCAGTCGTTTTTCTGTACACAAAGGAAGGAAATCTGCCTGTGAGAGCTGTATATCAAAACTGTATTGAAGAAAAAATTAAATGACCAGTTTTAAAGTCAATAAATAAACTCGTACACTTGCAGAAAATGTCCTCTTCTTATCACAGAGTCCGTTTCCTCTTGGGTGGACGCCATGGTGACTTCAAGTTCCTGCCACCCGCCGGTTACTCTCCCTGCTATGAAGCCCTGCTGCCCAAGGAGAAGATGCATGTGGAGCCGGTGAAGGAGTACAAGAGGGATCACGATGGAGTCCGGGATCTTCTGGGAACCACCCAGTTCCTCTCTCAAGCCTCCTTCATTCCCACTCCTGTTGACACCAGCCAGGTAAGGCTTTAATGTCACAGCTGTGGAGTCTGAATGTACAGTTTTCTTTGCAGGCATCTGTTGGAGTTTGGGGCATTAGATAGCGATGGAAGGAAAAAGCACTAACTGATCAGAGGCTTTGTCTGTTTGTGACTGATCTGAACCCCTTGAAACTGATTGGGACAAAAAGACTGTTAAACTTCCAAAAGCCTATTTTACATTATGATCAAAGAGAGTCTAAGGTTTAGTCAACTTCAGCAAATGTAAAATATTGAATCTAATATGCACAAAAGGCTCCTGCATTCCCTTTTGTTTTTGACCAAAGGGGGAATTATTAGGTTTTCATGTGTAAGCACATCTTCATACTTTATAAATTCATCCTGTTTTTCTCCCTGCAGGTTGTTCTTCCCCCCCATCTGGACAACATTCGTGACAGGCTGGCAGAAAACATCCATGAACTTTGGGGAATGAATAAGATTGAACTTGGCTGGACTTATGGCAAGGTAATTCTGTTATCTGTTATCATCCTATCAGCAGTGATTAAAAAGTCAAAGGAAAATGCTGCGGTTATTATTGGAAACAGTAAGTGATGAAGGTTGGCTCCCCCCATTAACATTAAAATACTCATTAATGGCTCATTAACTTGAACATTTTAAACCCCTTTAACTTTATTCCTGATGTATGAACCCTATTAATGCACAAGGTTACCAGGACAAAAACAGATTGTTTAAGGATAATTTGAAAAAAATGAAAGGTCTCATTAGTCCTTTAGTTCAGTTATGGAGGTGCAACCTGGTTTTCTTGGCTGAGTCATTTTTCTGATACCTGTTAATTGGCATGACACCTCCAACACACCCAAGTGCGCACACAGACACACAGTCACAATACAATGCCTCCTGCCACATTAGTGTAGCTGTTTTTGCTGAAATGCAATTATAATATTTCCAAATATATTGCATTTTCACTTGTAAATGACGAAAAAGTTCAGTTCATGCACTGTGTTTCGGTCGGAGTATAATGGGTTAATGACTTCTGATGAGAGGGTAAGGCAATCAGTATTTTTTTAAAGACGTTCTTAAGTTCTTTTGATGGACTGCCAGTGGATAATTACCTCATACAACTCCCATTCAAAGGAATTGAATGTCCTTTGTGAAGTATCTGAAGACCTTTTGGTCCATTTTCCCGTCTTTCTCCAGTCATTTGACTGTCAGCTGCTGATCTGTTCGCTGCAGAGGAGCCCATTAGAAGTCTGATCACACAGCCCTCCTCTTTTGTTCTGTGGTGGCGATCACACAATCATTTCCCTCTGAGGCTGTTTCCTCTGCAGCCATTAAACAAACCCGATGAGTGTCTCACCTTCCACGAGGGTGACGTCCACGTTAATGAACACTGGGAGAAAGTTGCCCTCAGGGGTTTAATCCATCTCGCAAAGCTTGTCAAGGACAACATTTAGGTCCAAACAGCTGCTTCCTCTTGAGTTAAGCTGGAACAAGCTCCATGATCTTTGACTGACATCACAATAGATCCAAGTGAAATAGCTCTTTGGACAAAGAGCAGATCATTAACACGGTGATGATGAATTTGGGCGCTTTGCTCTGATTAGCATTCCTTTGCTTGTTCTTTGCGTTGCTTGTGTCTTGAGAGCTCGTATGCCCCATTCAGCTGTTGTAAACAGCAGAGACCATCATCAATTAAGCTCACAGACATCTTTTAACAGTTTACTAATTCTGAAGCCTAAATGGACGGAAAATAAAAAAGTGAGCTAAAAGTTTAGTTTCTGCTGCATAATATGTGACTCCAGCATCATTCTTCACTAATAAGAGAAAAAGTTGAGACATTAAAGCGAGATGGAGCAGTTTAAAAATAAATAAATTCGATCTTCTTGCTCCCCAGGTGCGTGATGACAACAAGAGACAGCACCCTTGCCTTGTGGATTTCGCTAAGCTGCCTGAAACTGAAAGGAACTACAACCTGCAGATGTCTAGCGAAACTCTGAAGTAAGGCCCGGCTGTTTGTTAGATGATTTAATTTACCCATTCATGCAACTGCTGCAGCAGCTGATTGTTGAATGCTGAGCAAGACCAGATTAAGACTGACATTAAAGTAGTTCTTGTAATGACTTTTATCTCCTGAGCCAGTTCCAGTATCGATTTCGGGAGAATATAGGGCCCGATGGCTATTTGATCTAATTACTGAGTCATCGCACTGTAAAAACATTGCCTTGGTTCAATAAAGCACCCTCCTTTTACAGCGAGCTTCGGTTCGGGGATATGGCCTCAAGTATATCATCCGTACAGCCAAATCAGAGTGCTGTTCAGGGTTTGTTTTTCCGGAGGTTTATTGATAACTGATGGCTGTGTGGAAGAAGTAACCATATCTCAGTGGACCTTTCTAGTGGAAAATTGGAGCATTTTTGTCTGACCAAGTGTAATGTGACATAAAACTGAAGTCAGCGCTTTATCTGGCGCCCCATTTCATTTTTCACCTCTATCCACAGGACCCTGTTGGCTCTGGGATGCCATGTTGCCCAGGTCAATGTTCATGCCGAAGAGGATCTGAAAAAAAGCAAATTACCTAAAGAGTATGACAGCTTCCTGCATATTAAGCATATTAATTCAAGTTATAGCTGGACATTTGTTAGTCATAGTTTTTCTTCTCTCGTTGGTTAATTTGTAAAAGTGTGACACATTAGCTAACTGTTGTTAATGAAATAAGATTTAAACTTCTTGTGTTTCCTTCATGGTGCCGTCTTTTGATGCATCACCTGCAGCTACATGATGTCTAATGGATACAAGCCTGCGCCACTAGACCTCTCTGATGTGAAACTGAATCAAGGCCAAGAGGTTCTAGTTGATAAACTGGCCGAAAATGCACACAACGTGTGGGCCAAAGACAGAATCAAACAAGGATGGACCTATGGCATCCAGCAAGTAAGTTATTTCTTTCCTCAAAACAAAAAAAATTAACTAACTGGAGAATTAAAGATTACTTTTATTTAATGCCCCATGATGTGTCCATCAACTGGTATCAGACAGGTCTGGATTATGCACACCTCCTATGTGTATCTTCTTTTTAAAATATAATTATTAATTCATTTATCGATTTATTTGTCGTCAAACCGAAAACAATTCGGCTAATACCTGAAACAATTATGGATTTCACAAAAAGAAAAAGGAGCCGGAGTTACGAGTTGAGTGCAAAACGTTGTTAAAGTTCATTAAAATTGTATTTCTTACAGCTCGTGTGTTGCAAGTGTCTTCTGGTGCTATCAGAAATGAGACACTGCAGGGCACTGCTGAAAATAAGACTTTCAGATTAGGTACACACAGAGGCAGATGTACCACAGGAGGACAGGGTGTTTCATCAATCTTTAAGGTGACAAGAAAGACCTCCAACTGAGAAATGAGTGAAATGTTATGCAATTTGTTTGGAGCGCTGTGTCCTGTGCGCCCCAGGTATCGCATCCATCGGCGTTTCTAATAAGCACATTCGGCTTCCAATCACAGCAATTGCTCAGGGTGCGGCCTGAATACGGTTCAGACAGACTTTGTTTGTATGTGCCAGGATCTGAAGAGCAGACGTAATCCTCGCCTGGTGCCATATGCTTTACTGGACGAACGCACGAAGAAATCCAACAGGGACAGTCTGAGAGAGGCCATCAGGACAATGGTTGGATATGGATATGACATTGACCCCCCAGACCAGGAGGGTGAGTCTGTTTGTGACACACTTACACACCACAAATGCTGACTTTAGGAATCTTACTCGAAACACATCTCAAATCACAACACGTCATCCTCAACAGTGGTGTCTCAGCCCAATGCTGGTCACTCTTACACTGTTACATCTACGTGTGTCTTCGTTATGTTAAGCCCCGTTTTCTCTATTTTTCCCTGGCCAAAGTGGTGCACTTTTCTGACGACCAGAGCATCGAGACCATCCGATTCTTCCGTGTCGAGCAGACCTACGCGGTCAAGACCGGGAAATGGTACTTTGAGTTTGAGGTCCTGAGCGGAGGAGATATGAGGGTTGGCTGGGCCAGACCGGGCTGCAGACCCGATGTGGAACTCGGAACCGATGATCAGGCCTATGTCTTTGATGGCTACAGAGTAAGCTTTTGTTTTGTTTTTTGGAGACCAGACCCGAAGCCGTTGGTTTTTCTGTCACACCTTTGAAACTGAACTTCTTTTCTTTTTTTCCAATGTTCCTCCTCACTTTTCAAGGGCCGGCGGATGCATTCGGGCAGCCGCTACTTCGGACAGCCTTGGAAAAAGGGTGACGTTGTGGGTTGTATGATCAATATGGAGGACAAGTCTATGATTTTCACCCTGAACGGCGAGCTCATGATCACAAGCAAAGGCTCTGAGCTTGGCTTCGCTGACTTTGAAACCGAGGATGGTGAGCGCTCCAGATTTCAAGCAGTCCAAGAGTTTGAGTTCCTACATATTCAGTTCCTTTTAATGCACTGTTTTGTCTGTGTATCTTCTATGAGTTTTTCCCAGCTGGTAAATACATGCATGCCTTCAGTGGGAATGAATAAATAAAACTTGGTGATATTTTTACAGGTATATCAAAAAAAAATTTAAGCCATTTTGGTTGTGGCTAATTAAATGTATCATCAGTGATGAGAAAAATAGCTTAGATTTGAGAACTTTTGCAGTAAATCCAAAGAAAAGTCTTGTACAGGAAATATTTTTGAAAGTGTGAGTAAATGTGAAGGTTGGTAGGCAGTCATTTATTCATCTTTTAAACACCTGCAGGTTTCATCCCAGTCTGTAGCCTGGGTATGTCTCAGGTTGGCCACATGAACCTGGGCAAAGACGCCAGCACTTTTAAGTACTACACCATGTGCGGCCTCCAGGAAGGTTTCGAGCCGTTCGCCGTCAACATGAACAGAGACATCACCATGTGGTTCAGCAAGCGCCTGCCCACCTTTTTCAACGTGCCCCCAGATCACATGCACATTGAGGTGGGCATTCACATTTATCATTCTTATTTACTTTTCAGTAACAACATGGTTGTCGGTCACAAGTAGTTGTTGTTCTGAGTTCTTATCCCTGCCCTCTTCTGGCTTCAGGTGACGAGGATTGACGGAACTGTGGACAGCCCTCCCTGCCTTAAGGTCACTCATAAGACATTTGGTACCCAGAACAGCAACAGCGACATGATCTACTGTAGACTGAGCATGCCTGTGGAGTTTTATTCTGCGGACAGGTTACTGGACGAATCCCTGAAACTCAGGTCAGACACTTTATTGAGTCTCACGTTCCACTTATTCCTGCTTCAGATCGAAGTCGCAGAATGATTCATGTGCTTTTGAATTTTGTTTCTGCAGCCATCCTCCAAAAGAAGATGGAAGTGTTGACTATGGCAGCATCACAGCTGTAAATAAGCCTCGATTCTTCCAGATGTGTGGGACATATCATCACCCTGTATCACCCATTGATGATGGTCTTCTTTTTGCTTTATTCTTAATTGGCAGTACTACCACTCTGTGAGGGTGTTTGCTGGACAGGACCCTACCTCTGTGTGGGTGGGCTGGGTCTCGCCCGACTATCACTACTACAGTAAAAACTTCGGTCTCGGCATGACGCGGACTGTCACCGTTACCCTGGGAGACGAGAGGGGCCGGGTCCACGAGAGGCAAGCTGCCGAAGCTTTGATATCTCGAATTTAAATGAAATCTGTGAATCTTATGCTGTATACCGCCATCGGGGATACTCCCTGATATAATTTTTGTGCCTCTGCTGTGGTGCTGTTTTTCTAAAGCAGGGTGGAAGTGTTAGCTTCAGGGGGATGTTGAAGCGTGTAGGAAAGAATTGTGAGACCTTTAATTAGATTAAGGACTAATGAATTAGTCATAGTTTTACTCTCATTGACTATCGTGTTGCATCTTGCTGATTTCATGCAGTTTCACTTGTTAACTTGGTCACTCGTTTTGGGAAGTTATACTGTGATACCTCCATTTATCAGGTGAACATGTACTGTTTCATGAGGTGCATGTGTGAAAGTTTTGGACCACTAATGGAGCAGGGAAGTTTGTGTCTGTCTGGAGCTCTGTCTGGAGTGCTCCGGGTTTGCTCTTAGGCTATTGATCTCCATATTGCTCAGTTAAATTTACTGAGGCTATTGAGAAAATCTGCAGAGGTTATAGCAGGAGGTACGTTCCTGTCAAAGCCAGCTCTTTATTAGATAGAGTACAATAAAATGTAAAAATGAACTCTTATAAATCTTATTAGCAGCTAAGGGTCATTAGCCACATCGGTTTATGACCAGTCGACGGCAATAGATGAACCTCGTGTCTGTGTTAGACGGATGAGTGCTTCCTGTCTTATTAGGATTCGGCTATGAACTGGAACTCAGTCCAGTTGCAACTTGTCACTGGTCAGATCCGAAGCTGGTTTTGGAACAAACATAACCTTGCTAATTACTGAAACTTTGTACTACCATACTTTATCTCTGTAATTAATATTAGGTTGATTCTGATCCCTTTCATTGGTCAAAACATTATTTAAAACCAGGGCAGAAATCCAGGATATTTGGGCACATCAAGCTATGGACATGCAATAGCAAATAATGCCCTAAAATATCATGTTTCTTAGTATTAGTATGCCAAACCTGCATTTTTTATTTTATGTTACATTGTCAGTCTCCTGTTTTTTTGTTTATAAAGCTGCTCTCTACTGTTTAGTTTACTGTCAATATTCAGGGAGGTAAAGCGGCCGATGCAGATCGATGACTGTTTGCCTAATGAAAACGCATTGTACAGGCATTGGTGGATATCTAGATCCACTGCTATTCACCATGTGTGTGCTTAAGATGTGTTCCGTTGTTACTTTTTTTTTTTTCTTTTGCTGCAGTGTTCAGAGGAGCAACTGCTACATGGTGTGTGCTGCAGACGCCCTCGGCGCATCTTCATCCAGCCGCTCCAACTCGGACCTGGAGATCGGCTGTCTGATCGACCTGGCCAGTGGCCTGGTCTCCTTTACTGCCAATGGGAAGGAACTGCCCACAGTTTATCAGGTTAATGAGCACATTGGGGCTCGAACCTTTAGAGGAAGCTCTGGGAATGTCTGGCTCAAAGCCTTAAATATTGAATATGACTGTCACATTACATTTCTTTTCTTCCATGATAGATGTTATCTATTGGAGATTGGAGTTTCAGGCACCTTTTTTGAAGCACCACATATTTGCATGATTCACACCCACTCAAAAAGACCTTTCTATCTATAGTCCTTTCAGGCCAAATTAACAAACACGCACCGCGGTACAGCAGCTTTGAAGAAAAGGCAGTTAGAAAAGTATTCAGCTGATCTCTTAAATGCCAGCTATAGCCAGCAGAAAGATCTGGTTTGCATTCCTCGTATCAACCTGCTGATCTCTCAATTGGAAGCCATCAAGCACCTGATTAAAGGTGTTAAAATGGTGCTTCCGTAACCCACATTTCTTTCTTCTTTAATCTCTTCTCTACTCGCAAGTTTCCCTATTCTCTTTATTGATTTAGTGTGAAAGTGGGTTTTTGAAAAGTTCTCCAAAGGAATTTTGCGGGTTTGAACTTGTTAAAAAGTTCCTATCCTATTACCATATCAAAGCTTGAAAAGTTTTTTTCTTTCTCTTTGTGAGTGTAAAGGTTATCATCAGTGCACCAAGTCAAACTCATTGAACTTGGAAAAGAACACACAAAAAAACGAGTGAATTCGAGAGCTCAAAGGATAAAAGATGTACACGGTTTGGTAATGTCTTTAATCTGTTTTTAGGTGGAGCCAAATACCAAGCTCTTCCCAGCCGTGTTTGCACGTCCAACGAGCGCAAACCTCTTCCAGTTTGAGTTTGTCAAGATTAAGGTTTGTTCCTTTGTTTATCCGATGTTCAAAGTTAGCACATCCTCAGCTTTGTCTTGAATTTGTAAACTGGTCGTTCCCTTTGTATGCAGCACATATCTGATAACAAGTAGGTCCTAAACAATTTAAAAGGGCCTTTTATAGTACGTCTAATTTGTAAATAATTATGCTCTGCTGATATAAGGCTTACAATTCTTTTGACTGACTGGCACGATTTACAACCTTGCAGTCTTGTCTTTGCTTTAATCCAAATAGATTCTGTGTAAAAGACACTAAATAAACGCCTGATTTAAATCGGTTGTATCAAATGGTTGATTTTCTCAGCCGATGTGGACACATTTGTTGAAATTGTGACTTTAACATTGTTTATTTCCCCCTTCACTGTGTGATTTCAGGATGCCATGCCGTTGTCATCAGCCATATTCAAGAGTGAGCACAGGAACCCGGTGCCTCAGTGTCCGCCCCGTCTGGACGTGCAGACCATTGTGGCTGTGCTTTGGAGCCGGATGCCGAACACCTTCCTCAATGTGGAGACGGCCCGGGTCAGTGAGAGGCACGGCTGGGTGGTCCAGTGTCTGGAACCTCTGCAGATGATGGCTGTACATATACCTGAGGAGAACAGGTAATCAGATACTGGAGACTAACTCTGGGAATGTCTTGTTCAATGAGATTGTCTTAGTCCAATCTTGCTTTGGGAATCCTGTATTCTTACCGAAATGTATACTTATGATGGATTACAATGTTTCCTACAGTTCTTTTGTAAATATGTTTTCTACCTAGATGAAATTCACAGTATAAACATTTAAACGTCAATAAACGGTATACTTTTGTAGAGGTGATAGCAGCAATTTCAAATCTCTTCCATGAAAAAAGCCTCTCATGTGTCTAATGTTAGTCAGAGGACGACTCCAACCTCTTCCTCATCCAGTCAGTGGGAGCTATGAATATGCTAATGAGGTACACCCACATCTCAACCTCTCAGCGAGATCAAGGGCCTTTTACGTAAGATGCAGCAACTACTTGCAATTAGTTCATTTTTCATTGACACAACAGGACAGCGGTGCAGCTGTGCCTGTCTCTCCAGGAAGGAGAAACAGTCTTCCCGTGACTCACCCCTCCACAGAGGTGTGAGAAGAGCTGCCCGTGTGGGGATAACCTGCGTCTTTGTAGGCTTTTTGATACGGGGGGGGGGCTTTTCCTGGGTCAACTGTGGATGGCTGGCTGCTGGAGGCAACGCTCTGGGCCTTCTCCGCGGTGCTATGAATTGTGAATGAGAGTGGGACGGAGAGGCAACGCGCCTCACCGATAAATGGCTTATAGAAGATCAGGACTTAAGACGGGTTTAGTGGGAAATCCCAACTGCTTTTTGGGTGAGACTCTAGATTGGAGGTGAGAGGAAGAGTCATCTCTCCCAGGGGAAGACATCTGTTAAGGCCGATTTGAGCCAATCAGCCAGAACTGGATAGGTTAAAACTATGAAAAGCACACACTTACATGTGTGTATCTTAACTTTTCCCTCCACAAAGAAATCTAAAACAAAAACATTGAATAGGATGTCATTCTGATGGAGTCTCTTTTTGTGGGAAAGTGCTGCAGGCTGTCTGCAGATTTGATACCGTTTAGACCTTTAAGGACTTTCTATGCAGCGATTTAAAACAGTAGAGCAGGCACATAATGAATTAAGTTATTTTTCAACACTGTTCTGGCTATTAAAAATCTGCTGCCCTCTCTTTTTTTTCCTCCTGCCCTTTCTTCAGGTGTTTAGACATCCTGGAGTTATCAGAGCATGAAGACCTGAGGAAATTCCATTACCACACACTGAAGCTGTACTGTGCCCTCTGCGCTCTGGGAAACACTCGTGTCGCTCACGCTCTCTGCAGCCATTTGGACCAATCACAGCTCCTCTACACCATCGATAACCAGTACCTCTCTGGGATGCTGAGGGAAGGCTTCTACAACGTCCTCGTCAGGTGTGTTATCATACTTTACAGAACAGCGTGGGCTGGATATCCTCTTCTTGTATCCTTTTACAAGACGTTTGTCTACATCTAATCAGACCAATAGCCGTGATTTCCCTTTGACAGAGGAGTGCTACAGCCAGAGAGGGAAAATGAAAGTCAGCGTTATTGCAAAAAATTGTAATTGAACATCAGCTGCTGTAAAATGAAAATAACCGACAGGCAATATTTGTACTAATGTGATGGCCTGACTTTGGTTTATTTATTTATTTTTGGGTGTCGAATCCATCACCATTTACTGCCAAGTGACGGTGCGGTACACAAATCCAGTAAGCACTTTTGTGCAATACATCATCATAATGCGTTTCTGATGCTGGTGCCTCTGCCAGCTCTCATCCTGCGCGAAAGACTTTCTTTCTTTTCAGTTTACATCTCTTTCACATAATCATTGTGTAACATCATTATAGTAAATGCATTTTTACCTTTTTCCATCACAGAAAAGGGAGTCTTAGTGGAGCTTTGCATGTTTGCAGCTGAGAGTTGTCTCTCAGAAGTTCGAGTGCCCAGAGTTTAAAAACATCCTTATCCTGTACACTGTTAAAAGATCTTGCTGTTTCATATGGTTACAATAGTGTTGAACAAAGGGGAACTTAGAAATGTGGCTAATGATGCACTTATACCACTGAGGGAAGTCTACTTTCAACCTCCAGACATATTCAGCCGTTAAACTTATTTGGTTTCAGCATTCATCTTGAGACGGCAAAGGAGGCCCGTTTAATGATGAACAACGAGTTCATTATTCCCGTGACGGATGAGACTCGCTCCATCAAGCTGTTCCCGGACGAGTCCAAGCGCCATTCACTGCCCGGCGTCGGCCTGAGCACCTCGCTCAAACCCCGGGTCAACTTTTCCCCCGTTGGCATCATCAACACCAAACGCCAGCAGTACCTCTACAGCCCCCAGATCCCGCTGGGCATCCTGAAAGAGAAGGCCATCAGCATGCTGACCGAGGCCGTGCAGGGCGGCGGCGCCCACATCCGGGACCCCGTGGGCGGGAGTCTGGAGTACCAGTTTGTTCCCATCCTGAGGCTCATCGGAACCCTGCTCATCATGGGAGTCCTGACCAGCGAGGAGGTGAGGCTGATCCTCCTCCTGATTGACCCCAACGTGTTCGGAGAGGCCAAGGAAGGCGAGGAGGCGAAGGGGAACGAGGTGGCCGTGACGGGGGAGAAGGAAGACGTGAGCAAGAACGAGGAGAAGGCGGTGGAAGCTGGAGAGGAGGAGACCAAAGAGAGCAAAGCGCCTGCAAAGGGTCTGCTGGAGAAGTCGCTGCCTGAATCTGTCAAACGCCAGGTGATGAAAAGAATGTTAAAAGAAAATGCAGTTGCATCGAATAAGAGTGATGATTGCAAATGATGAAACTTAGTCAATCATTTTTTTTACGGCAGGGTGTTAATTAAATCTGCCTGTCTTATCGATGTGGAACGCTAAGTCTAATTTGTCAGCATTTCAGGGCCTTTATGATTGATCTGATGAGGAAAGACGGCATGAGTAGAAAGGACAGTGGTCGAATACAGATGTACCTTCCAGTGACAAAAGTTCAAATGAATAGAAGCAGCAAATGCAATGAGGTGGTAAGGATTAAAAAGCGTTAAACATCCCCTCAGATGTGTGAGCTGCTGCACTACTTCTGCGACTGCGAGCTGAGGCATCGCATCGAGGCCATCGTCTCCTTCTCCGACAACTTCGTCTCCAAGCTGCAGTACAACCAGAAGTTCCGCTACAACGAGCTGATGCTGGCTTTCAACATGTCTGCCGCCGTCACCGCCAAGAAGACCAAAGAGTTCCGGTCCCCCCCGCAGGAGCAGGTACGGCCCCGCTGAGCAGTCGGGACATTTCTATCCTGGGGTTTTATTCTCTTTGTGATACAACCAGCCGATCGCATGACACAGCCTGTGGTCTTGTATTTTTCGGCTTGAAGACATTAATACATTAATGAAGAATTCCTTATCGCTGCACCAGCAGGTTTTTATATTTATCTAGTGTTCAAATGCACAGCATTGAAGCGTGTCAGCAGGCTGGAGTTTTATATCTGTGACTACAAAGTGCTCAGATCAAAACACGGGCCCCTCCTCTGAAGACTAGCACCTTGTAGAGAAATGCATGCCCACAGCCACTCTGATCCCTGAGAGAAAAGTTGTTGCTCAGCAGCAGATGATCGCGCCATATTCCTCCAATGGTTTATTAAAAAGTTCTTCCAGAAATAGACATCAGGAGAACTTCAACTGTAATCTGTTTTTGCTGACGGTGGAAATGGCGTCTCATTTATATTTAGTGCTGTATAGTTAGCCTGTGACACATAGCCAATACAGCAGATTTGTGGCTTAAGGAGGCATTATCATTAGTGCATTTGTCTATTTCTGTGTCTATACATTTTGTACTTTTATCCATTCTTCCACAACTTATTTGCTCATTTCTCCTTTTTCCTTTCCACCCATCTTCTCTCAGCTGATTCTTATATTATCCTCTTTTTTCTTTCTTTCTCTTAGATCAACATTTTGTTGAATTTCAGTGCAGGGGAGGACTGTCCCTGCCCTGAGGAAATCCAGGATGAACTCAACTCCTTCCATGAAGAATTACGACTGCACTGTGGTAGAGTCCCCCTGCATGACAAGTAGATTTTTATACAGATGTTACAGCAGTTATTTTCCATGAACTATATCAAATTCTGTTTTCAGAGAGACGGTTGTTGATTTGTGGGTTAGCCCCCCAGTTTTGTGGGCACGGGTGTGGATTTATTTTAAGTTATCACAGCTCAGCATTAATTCAGCCTCATTAAAATGAACTGAAATGTGTTTGTCTTTGCAGGAATTCCCGCCGAGGAGGAAGAGGAAGAGCAAGACACCTCGATAAAAGGTCGCCTGCTGGCTTTGCTGTACAAGATCAAAGGCCCCCCTCAGAAGACAGAAGAGGAGCCAGAAGAGAAGGAGCAGGCGGCCCCAAGTACGTACATGTTAGCACTACAAGAAACGTGCTCCTTTTTTCTCGTTGACTCACTCTGTATTGCACTAATGGGAAGAAAAACTTTGAAAGTAAACATGAACATACCCGTTTGTCCACCATCTTCTCAAATGTCGGGTTTCTGGCTCACTGGGGGTGCTCAGTTTTATATATCAGGCTTATTTCAACTGATCAGAAAACCTGAGTTTATTTTTAATTACATTTTTTATTTTTAAGTCATTTGACAGATAGTCATGTACAGGTCAGACCATGAGAGTATTGTATGTTTAATGGTGTTTGATGCGGTGCATATAGATGCGCATTTTCCTTTAAACATCACTGGGAGGTTTGATTCTTATTTTTTCATTAGATATATTACAGAATTTTACACACGTCCCCGCAGGTGTAGACGTCGTTTCAAAGTTCAGGGTCGGTGCTGAAGGTACAGTTTTGTTCTGTTCAAATAATAGAAGACTAATGGAAAGCCTCTGCGAGAGTTCCCGTTATAAATTTTAATGCCTTTCTTTGCCTCACACACCTACCTGCATTATAGAAAGGTTCCATGTAATAAATGATTATGTGATTCCAGAGGATTCCTAACAGACCCACATTACCTTTTTTATTTTCCTGTCAGATCAGATTCTCTGTAAATGAACAGCGTGATATATTGGATGAATAACATCTATCAGCTGAGACACGTCCGACTGAATTGAAATCTCTTATAAGATCCTTCACTATTCACTATTGTTTTGATTAAAATCAGACAGATTTATTCATTATTTCTGTAATGGAAACCTCTTACTGTAAACCCCAGCCTGATCAGGAAAGTATTACACCAAGGAAAAAGAACTGTATTACATCTGTTTTTTATTACTGATAACATGTGTCTTATTCATCATCACAAGCACGTGTTAAAACTCATTTTTAGAAAAGCACCGTTGTACTTTTTTTGTCATGTTGCTTTTTGTCTTCATCACTGAGCAACTTTTAAGAAGTGGGAACAACTTATGAAAGATGCAAGTGAGAGCTTTAGTGTTTAGTACATAATTATAACGCAGTTGCTGGTGTAATTACATAAATAGCTGTTCTTCTAGTTAATGCCTGTGGGCATTTGGAAATTGGCTTACAGACGATGCAGTTTTTTTGTGGTATGACTCCATTCCGGGCTTCAGTTTGGAATGAGGGATAGCAGATTTGAATCTGGGAGACGTTCACCTTCAGGGCGACCTGCTCTCTCTGCCTCTGCCTCGGCTCTCATTAGGATTCTGCTAGGATGTGACCTGTTTGCTTGCTACAGATGTTGTGCAGTTCGACTTAAGCACTCAAAAGTTCAGGGACGGCTTTGGAATAACAATCTTATCACCTGGAAAAGTGTAAGATCTGGTTATAGATTTATCATTTATCATCTCAGGTCAGTGAGTGTTGCCCATTTTTGTTGTTGCTTGTCCTCTGTGAGAATGCAGTTTAATGGGATATTAAGATTGAGTTTGGAAGACAAATTGGACTTTATAGCTTCATTCCTACCTTGGATAAGATTAAATGGACCTGTACCCGATTAATTATTTCTACTGGATAAGCTATAAGGCATTATGTGTTGTCTTCCTTTAGCTCCTTTAGCAGTATGATGTAAAGGATTTACACATCTGCTGCTTTAACATTTGAAAAAAGACTAATAGAAAGGGGTCAGTTTTACATGAGAAGGGGCGTGCTTCTATTTTAATTCTAATTTAGTTAAATCTATTAGTTTAATTTATTCATATTTTTAAGACATCGAAGAGACAAAAAACTATCAGACCATGTCCAGCTTGTTGATTTGATTGTAGTTTTAGTCCGAATATTTTTGTTTACTTCTTGACACCACATGTTAACATCTCCAGACTTGTTATATAAGATTAGAAAAATTGCATAATCACAGTTAGTCTTGTTCTACTTTCATCTGGGACACCATGTGGTAATCTACAGTGTATTCAGATGAAACAAGTAATTTATTCATACTCAGCTGTTCTGAGACATCTGAGCAAATTCTACCAGTATTATTATGATTCTATTGAATCATATAGATGTCCTGGTCGTATCCTTTTTTAATTTTCCAACCCTTTACTGATCTATCTGAGCTGTCAGTAAAGAGCAAATAAAAATGAGTGGGTAACCATCAAATCTATCATCTACTCTTCAGCTGTTTGCAGAAGGGTTTTCCAAAGTGTATCCAAACAATCTCACGATCACTTCTCAGTTGATTTGAAAGATTCTGACTCCTTTCTCTTCACAATCTTTATCATTCTTATTTTTCTGCAGCCAACCTGAAGGAGCTGATTTCTCAGACCATAACAAGCTGGGCTCAGGAGTCTCACATTCAGGACCCGGAGTTGGTCAGGGTGATGTTCAGCCTGCTGAGGAGGCAGTACGACGGCATCGGCGAACTGCTCCGGGCCATGAAGAAATCTTATACCATCAGCGCTGCATCTGTGCTGGATGCTATTAACCTGCTGGCCTCTCTGGGTCAAATCAGGTCTCTGCTGTCAGTGCGCATGGGCAAGGAGGAGGAGAAACTCATGATTGATGGACTGGGGTAAGAAAATATGTTGCTATAAAAGCAGTTACAGTCCTTTCTTTTTTAAGAACTGCGGTATACCTTGCTAATGCTTTTTCAGGGTGCTGCTGAATGCTGCTGTATTATTCTGTTATTACGGAGCATTTCCGAAGCACAATGTTCTTCAATACCGTGATGTTTACAAATAATGTCTTTGTGTTCCTAGTGACATCATGAACAATAAAGTTTTCTATCAGCATCCGAATCTGATGAGAGTTCTGGGCATGCACGAGACTGTCATGGAGGTCATGGTCAACGTGTTGGGAGGAGACAAGTCCCAGGTACGATAGTTGATATTCAACCTCTCTGTGCCACAAGGAAGAATAATTCCCTCTTAAAAAAAACAAGCTTTCCTTGAACTTAGTGAAATGCCTGGTGTGGAGTCCCTTGTTTAACGTTTAATGTCATGAAATACAATGGCGTAACACCACGCTGTGGATGGATTGGTAGAGTTTACACAAAAAAACAAAAAAAACTGGATCTCCTCTTAAAGATTCCACTGACCATCAGTGCAGCCCCATCTGTTTGTCAAGAGAAGTTCTTAAAAGACAAGAACCAGAATGTGTTTATGGCCAAAGTAGCAAAACACCCCATCAGAGGAAAAAATAAAATCAGCCATGTTAATATAAAATTAACCTTTTAAATGTTTGTGTGCAGAAAAGTCTGCAGTTTTACATTGATGCTATCTCAACACATTCCAGTGTAAGATCGTTTTCATCCTGTCCACATCTGTTCATTTTTACCCTGAATAAACACACAAGAAGCACTTTTTCTGATATCATCACACCATACCATATTGTTGTTTTATACTCAACTCCAGGGAACTTTGTTTCTCCAAATAATTCCACACTGGTTTTACATTTTCACATAAGCTCGCTGAATATTGCCTGCAATCAAAGAGAGGTTAGCTCCTCATTAACTCTCAAAATAGTTTAAACCTGCTACTTAACACCACCCCCTCATTAACTGAATAGGATCATCCAGCCAGGGAGTGTTCCTGATGAGTCTGTAATGGAAGCTACACAGTAATCCCCACAAGTTTCTCCTTTTTTTGCTGCATACTAATGAAATTCCAGCTCCAGAAATGGTATTAATCACACCATGTTCTGTATCTGGAATGGCCCTTTGTGCCCTCAGGATCACTGTAACTGTAAGATACTTTATTTAGTTGCTTTGTGCAAGATGCATCTCACAGACTGGACTCAGAATGCTCTCCTCTCAAAAACCTTGTGATGAAATATCAAAACTTCTGTCCAGTCACAGAGTCCAAAATCAGCACATGGTTATCTTTCATGCTAAATTTAGACATTATTGGACTTTAATGTATGGGATCAGGATTATTGAACATTTCTATTAGAGGTAAAACTTGACAATAAACAGAAGGACTTTACCTGGGAAAAGTTTGGGTGCTTCAGAAAAGCAAATGATATCCTCTGAGGTTTTAGGTTAGCCAAGATCAACAGCCTAATACCCAGAAAAACCACAAGGCATGCAGCCTCTCCAACCCCGCTGACAGAAGCTGTGAGAGCCAATGGGGATTTCGGACGAAGGCCAGAGCCAAACATGAATTCAACCTCAGACAGGCAGACCTCAGGGACACTTTAAGGGCCTCATGACTGACTCTGGCAGTCTGACCACAGTCCCAGGCATAAACTCTGGGCTGTCACCTGATATGAACACTCACCGTGGCCATATAAAGGGCCAGCGCCACCGCTCATGAGCATGTATCAGGCCCATGTTATTTACAATGTGATCCCTTTTACCGTTGATTTAATCATCATATGGCGCTTCAATAGCATCAGTGATTTGTACCATATTAAGTTATTGATTAGTCCGTTAGCCCCTGCTTATCATTCAATCAACAATAAAAAAAACACTCACCAGATTTTCCACGTTAAAAAGGCAAACTTTGTGTCTTACTTTTAAAGTAGGGAAACGTTTGGCTGGATCCAGAGCTCAACAGTTGCCTGATAGGTGAGGTTTTCAGCGTGGTGCACTTTTGCAGATTATAATTTGCTGACAGAGAGGTCAGGGTTTTCTCCCCCCCTCCGGTTGTCTGCCTATCCCTCTGGCAATTTACTTACATCTCTGGGCTGGAAGAAAAAATTACTCTGCTGATTTATGCTCAGACTGAACCTTGGACTGAGCCCACAGTAGAACTTATAAAAATGAGGATGACTCTAAAGAAAGAGGATTAGATGCAAAAAGGCTTCAAGGTGAAAGCTTCCTGAGCAGAAAACAAACGTTATTAGTTTCCCCTCACATGAGAGTCACCTTTAGCAGGGTTTATTTCACATGAACCATATCAAACTGACCCAAACACTACTTTGTCATCCTAAATCTCCTGCTGCTGTAGATCTGCTCATCTTTTGGGAATTGATTTATTTTGGGAAGCCTAAATGTTTTTCGGTGCATCCTGACGTTTTGTGTTTCCCCCCCCAGGAGATCGCATTCCCCAAAATGGTGGCCAGCTGTTGTCGTTTCTTGTGCTATTTTTGCCGCATTAGTCGCCAGAACCAGAAGGCCATGTTTGACCACCTGAGCTACCTGCTGGAGAACAGCAGTGTGGGGCTGGGTAAGTGACCGGCCCGCTAAGAGCATCCTCTCCCGGCCGCCTGTGACGGTGAACTAATGGATTTTCAGTGTATCATTCTGAGGGAAAGTGTGCAAAAAGATCCACACACGAAGGGAAGGCAAGCCCGCGGAAAAGATAAATACTGAGAAAAGGTTTCTTTGACATTTAGAAATCATTCTTCTTGTATTTGCCACACGAGAGCACTGAAAATGCCAAGTTGCTGCAGGCTGGAGGATTTTTCTTCTTTCTTTTTTTTAGTTGAAGTTCATTCTGAGGCTCATCACCCACATTATAAGAAGCATCCAGCGAAGAAGAAACGGGTTGTAATTCAAAATGCCAGAATATCAAGTTCAGAGGAAAGGAGTGAGAGAGGCCAAAGGTTTAATTGTTCCGCAAATGACTGCTGCTGCACACAGTTGAAGGAAAAGAGGTTCTATTGATCCATTGAGGGCAGATGAATGATGTGCACAGATTGTGGTACACAGCTTGACACTTGGTGTCTGCCCATCAGTAAGAACCATCACAGCAAATATGTCGGATTGCAATTGATTATTGAAAGACTCATGAGGACCTTTGCTTCAAGCCTCATTAATGCCCATCATTCACTCATTCACTATGAATAGATAAACTGCCAGACTACAAACAAAAACTATAACGTATTCGTGTTTCGGTGTACCACATTGAACTGATCTGAAATCAATGAGACTTTTTTTTTAGTAGTGATGGGAAATGATGTGGTTTCAATGTGAATGAAAAGTTCAATTTAAAAAAATTGGCAAACTTGTGATCATGTGCTCATGCTCAGGAAGGAGATGAGCAGAGCACAGTTAAAAAACTGCATAAAAGAAAGTGCAACAACAACAAAAAGGCTTTTTAAAATGATTTTGTGGTTGACTTTAGAATAAGAATCAGAGGTAAAAGTTTATTTGAATATAGTTTTTACAAGATTTTTCAGACATAGTGACTGAAGTTTGTTTCTGTTTGTGGGCATGATGGTGTAGGGAGTTGGTTTATTGGAAGATGAACTCTTTTGCTCTGGAAGACAGAAAAAATTGATCACAATTAATGATTTAAGTACCTGCTTGGGGTCTCCTCCTAATCACTGTGACAAGGACTCACCTTAAAAGTCTTTTCTGCCTCCGACTCATTCTCCTTTTAGACTCTGTGAAGGCTGGGATGGAGAGATCATGCTCTGCTGCCCATTTCTCAAAGCGCTCCTCCTCCTTCTTTCTTCGAGTCTGCTTTTTTTGGCGCTTATTTTCCCAGTAGGCATCCAGGTTTTCCTTAAGGCTTTGCCTTCTTTTGTCACGTTTCAGCCATTTCTTTCTTTTCTGTCTTTCTCGCTGAGCTCGCGTCATTGGATAGATGAAGTTGAAGTTTGCTTTAAATAGGAAGTGGACAAGAAAGCATGTTAAAACAGCACAGTTGTTGATGAGAAGTGGGTGAAAAAAACATTTTTATCGTTGCCTTACACTCATAAGACTCAAAGCCCTCCTTTTCCTCTCGCGTGTATGACTTGGTGAGCTTTCTCTTATAGTGGTTTTGGATCAAATGATTGAACCAACCAAGTAATCTTCTTCGGACGCTCTTCTCTTTACCTTTTTCTCCAACTTCTGCCGTTTCATCCGGCTGGAGTTCAAAGTTTTCAAAGTCATCCTGGTTTTCCTGGGCCGCCGTTGGACATGTTTTGTCCTGGTTGTCCGTTTCTCCCGGCTCCTCTCGTGGCTCTTCAACAGGAAAAGAACTGTGCAGCAGCTCCTCTCCTGTGAATGCATCGTCGTCTTTTTCCACCCCTTCCACGCAAACCTGTTTAGCTGTTGCTATGCTAGGTTTGTCGAAATGGACTGTTATTTGGCATGTTTTAACGGTGTAGCCCCACTCTGGTAAACTGGGTGTGGGAGCAGCAGAGGCTGGAGAGTGACCGGTGCCTTCGGTCATCAGGTGTCTGCTCCAGTGGCAAAGGTTTTTACTGTGAACGTGATAGGAGAGGGGTATATCGCACTTGAACAGTTCCCCTCTCATAATAGGTTTAGGAAGAACTCTCATCACTTTGTTTGTGATGGACTGGACCTTGTCTTCCTGTTGACACACAAGAAAATAGTATCCAAGTGTTAAAAGTGCTATTACTTTTCTCCAAAAGTCTTTATAGAACTTAGCTTCCAAGACACAAAAATATTTTATTTTCACGCAAATGTTGGCTTTATTTTTCAGAAGTAAACAAGGTTTCCCCGAAGACATTCATTCATTTTTTTAGACATTTTAGCATCATTCAAAAATAGTTAAGACTTTTCAAGCTGATAAAATAGTCTTCTCTACATTCATTGTATTGCACTTGCATTTTTTTTCGACCACATATAGAATTAAAATGGGTTCAGAATCTTTGTGAGATGATTGTCGAATCATTCTTCATCCCAAAGCGGCACTTCTCTAGAGCTATTATGATGCAACACCATGGCAACAGCAGAGATGTTGTCCTTTTGGAGCAGCCTAACTGAGCTATGCAAAGCCCAAATAATGACTGAAACAAGACCCTAAATAGATTGAATGGATTTTGTTAATAAAAAGGAGATACGAAGAGGAAAAAGAAATAACGGAAGGAGGAAGATTATTTAGAAAGGAAACATTGCTGCCACCTCTCCTGTCAGCTGTTGGACTGTCGTGGCTGTGAAATCCATTTTGTTTGTCTGTTTTTGTTTTGTTTTAGTTTTTTTTGGTCTTACGTTCCACCCAATTTAAAAAAAACAAAATACATCTGTTGCTATGGTAATGCATCACGACAGATTTGAATGTGTGCTTGAATTACCTGATTAAATAATCCAATTGTTTTTGTTCTTTAATTTTTTATAAGATTATTTTAAAAAATAAAAACAAAAAATCCATCAGAAAATCTTTAGGAGAAACAAAGAAAAATCAAGCTCAGAGCTGCCACCTGTTTGGTGCCGTTCTACAAGTTTAGCAATAAGCATAGTTTGAGCTGCTTTTTAAATGAAAATTCACATGTTTCTGCAAGCCTTTTTTAACCTGAAAATCTGAAAATGTCAGTTTTCACATTTGGGTAGAACATGTGTGGCTCACCCAAAGATTTATGGCAGTATTGCTCAAAATGTGCCAAACAAAACTTCAAAACTGTACCAGAGTTAACTGCAGGGTAAAACCAAATATGCCCAAACATATTAGTTTGAACCTTTTTTAAAGAAAATATGATTAAAGTATTTGCAATTGAAATGTAAAAAAAAAAATTAAAAAAATTGGGACACACTGAATTTGGTTCTGCTAAGCAGACTCGGCTAGGTCTAACATAAGTTAATGATCCCCTTTACCTTTTTGAGAAAGCAGTCCAAATCAACATCTTCCCAATTCAGTCTTTCCAGAACATTAGTGTATGATCCCCTGCGAGCGGCAGAGGGACTCTGGATGCCGTCCTTTGTGTTCAGCTTTGAAAAGCCGTGTTCAGTTTCTGTTGTTGGTGCCTCCATGAGGTCCAAAGGTTTGATGATTCTTAGGTTCCTGCTTACGGACAGTGCTGAAGAAAATAGTTTTTTTCCGTACTGTACAGGCAGTGTGTGCTCGTTCTTTGCTCCTAGAAGAGTGAACTGTGAACAGAATGTTAAGCATTCTGTGTTTAAAAAATGGTAGAACACAACAAAAAATATGAACAAAAACAGACAATAAGAGAGTTTTGAATCAAAACAAAAGGCCAAAATGAATTCAAAATATTGATAGAATATATAGAATAGAATACTTTATTGACCCCACAGTGGGGAAATGTACTACTTTAATATAAATGTAATATGATATAATATATACTGTACTATTTCATATTAATAATATTTAATGATATTGAATTTCCATAGCTAATAAAATATGTTTTTTTTATCTGTTCTGTCAGCCTTTCTATTTTTTAAATTTTATTTACAAGTTCAAGCAACACAATAATGACAGCAGACAGATGTGTTTGCATGTAAAATGTGTGGGTGGTTAGATAGTTTTGGATCCTGTTCTTAGAGAACTGAGAATATCAAGACAGGCACATGTTGTTGGAAAGGTCTGTTTTTAATACACAGCAACCACAGTTTGCTTTGCTTATGAGACTGTGTGTGTGTGTGTGTGTGTGTGTGTGTGTGTGTGTGTGTTCAGCCTCGGAGGCCATGCGGGGCTCCACGCCCCTGGATGTGGCAGCATCTTCAGTGATGGATAACAATGGCCTCGCTCTGGCTCTGGAGGAGCCCGACCTGGAGAAGGTTTGTTGCTTCTACAATAAGAACAATAATAATAGTGATGATGATGATAAAAACAATAGTAACAATATGATACTATAATGAAAATTCAGTAACAGCAGGAGGTTTAATTGAACTTAAATGTTGATACTCGGTACTTTTTTTGCCCTTTAAACTGTTGGTTGATCATTTTCATCACTTTGCATATATGCTTTTTGGCAAAAAGACAGTTTTCTTTTAGAAATTTGCATGGAAGCTATTCACCACTCACTTATGTTGGACATAAATCAGAAAGTAAAACTCATGCCTTCCATGTTTTCTCTCCAATAACCCAGACTGTCATTGTGGCAGTAAACTTTCGTGGAAAATGCTTTCAGGCTGTCCCAGTTTGTGATGGGGTCAAAAAGGCAGACCCGTCCATTAAAAGCCCCGGGAGTGAAGCAGGACTGTTTGTGTGTAGGTGGTGACATACCTAGCGGGATGTGGTCTCCAGAGCTGTGCCATGCTGGTTGCCAAGGGTTACCCGGACATCGGCTGGAACCCCATCGAGGGAGAGCGCTACCTGTCCTTCCTCAGGTTTGCTGTCTTCTGCAACGGTACGTCGGTCCATTTCATCCTCAACTGTGACTTTTACTGGGCATTTTGACATGCACTGCATTGAATGATCAGAGGCTTACTCACTGCTTTCTGGAAGTGTTTACCTGGTTTCTAAGAATACTTTTGCCCCAACAGGAAGCCATAACATAAAATAAGTGTTTGAAACCCACTGTGAGGACTTGATTTAAACTTTGGCTTGCGTGTGAATCCTACAAATGATCCAAAAAGGCCTAAAAGATAGTTGTTGATGGAACATTTTGCATGACTTTAATTTTGTATATGTATTTAAAGAAATAGAAGTATATTACAAATCCATTGCATTACATTACAATCCATTAATAGCCAATGTGCAAAAACATTTACACGTTTTAAATATAAACTTCTTTTCTCATGCAGTACATGACCACAGCCTGTTTTATCATCCTCCGTTTAATGAACAAATCTTTAGCCTCGGTCTCTTTAGCGCCTGTCTTCAAAGGAGCTAATTCTGATTGCTCAGCAAACTGCTTAGAAATGAACTTTGCCCCATGTAGACGTTCATTTCATGGTTGTTGCTGTAAAAACTGGCTACTAAACACTTGTTTAACAGTGTCATGAATTAGTAATAATAAACAATGATTGAGAGTTTGTTGGATTTATTCCAGTCAGAGTGAGCTGTTGGCTATCCTCCCCTAACCTATGTAGACATCTTAGCTTGACCCCTATAATATGGGATACATTATAGATGTAGGTGTGGGTTGTGTGTGTATGGATGCATTGAAGGATTATTAATAACAGTGTAACTGTAATCAAAAACGGGATATGAAGTGATTTAAAAAATCTGCAAGCGAGGACGCCAAAGTGCTGCTGAGTCGCCAAGACAGAGAGGTGGAAATGTTGGTCAGCTCTTCCTGGATAAAAAAATATATCAGTCTTTCAGCAAGTTGCTGAATAACACTTCTGGATATCTGCGGTGTAGCTGAGTGTTCAGTTCTTTTGAGAATGATATTAAGCGTTTGCTAAAGTGCGAGAGAGATTAATGGAACGGCCTCTCCTGTTGGTGTGCGTCTCAGGTGAGAGCGTGGAGGAAAATGCCAACGTGGTGGTCAAGCTGCTGATCAGACGTCCAGAGTGCTTCGGCCCCGCCCTGAGGGGAGAGGGGGGGCAGGGTCTGCTGGCCGCCATGAATGAAGCCATCAAGATTTCTGATGATCCCGCTTTGGACCTGCCCAACACCCCTGTTGGAGTCCCTACAGGGTGAGAGCCTGACCTCACAGCTGGTTCCTGACAGGGTTTTAAAGACCAAAAATCCATCCAGACGAATTGTTAGACTTCTAATTAGCTGTGTGAACTGTTATAGTTTCTGTTATATTTGATATCCTGTGTATTTGTGAGCTCTGCTCAACCGGAATTAGTCCTCCCTGTTACAGTGCTGTATCATAAGAATTTGATATGCTATTTACCTCCATTACTGAGAAGGGATTCAAGTTAATCCTATCGGCTCTGCTGATACAACACTGTTGGAAGAAAGGGTTTATTTACTGTTTTATTAAGTATTAGGCAGACATAATTTATTTTGTAATAAGCCCATCCATTCAGTATTTTTAAATTGTCTTATATCATTTTTTTTGCACGCATGAGGAAAAAATTTACACGAAATACATAACTAAGTGAATGGGAGAAAATTGTAATCGACATCCAAAATAAAATAAGAAAGAACATATTTTTGATCAGTTCGAACAACTTTAACCCTTTAGCTTTTGTCGATCTCTGGCTGATTTCACTTTTGAAATTAAATTTAAAGCATCTTTCAAAAAATGGTACCAGATTGAAATATGACATAAGGGTATGATTTTCTTTTTTAAAGAGAAAAGTTTAATAAAAAGGGTTTAACTCAGCTTTGATAGGAATACAAAGGTTGCAACGAACTGGCTGCATTTTAAAGCAGAAAAAAATATCGCTTGAGGTCAGAAGTGGCATTTGGAAGCCAGTCAGAATCAATACCTATCGCATAGTGGCTTGTAAAGAGGTCACATATTGTACCAAATGACTGTTCTGTTCTCATAAAAATACCCACCTACTGCTCCCATGATGACCTTTTGATACTCTTTTAAACGCATTGACGTGAGCGGTTAATACAGTCACAGGTAAACTTTGCCCTCCGTGTGTTTTAGCTCTGGCGAGGAGGAAGAGGAGGTCATTCACATGGGCAACGCCATCATGTCCTTCTACTCCGCCCTCATCGACCTGCTGGGGCGCTGCGCTCCAGAGATGCATGTGAGGCCCTCAGAGAACATACCGTGCATCACGCAAGGGGCTGAGCTGTGTCAGACTTAAGTCATGGCCAAATTTGTAATGTTACGTAGTGGTAGGACAGCCTAGGAATGGTGGTTTTACGTGGTCTTGTGTTTCCTGCAGCTCATCAACGCGGGCAAAGGTGAAGCGCTGCGTATCAGGGCCATCCTGCGCTCTCTGGTTCCCACCTCCGACCTGGTGGGCATCATCAGCATCCCCCTGAAAATGCCTGTGGTCAATAAAGGTAAGCAAATGAATTTTATGCTGGTGTCAGTGGTTGATGTCATTACATGGAGAGAGACGAGGCAGGCAGAGCAGCAGCAAAATAATCTCAGATAGAAATGGGAATCCAAAAGAGATTGAAAATCTCCCAGCAGAGGCAGAAAGTGTTTTTTTTTCTTGATTAAAGGCTGAAGCTGTGCTGTCATCACCACATGTGTGTGAGTGTGTGTGTGTTACCATGTATCACCCTCTGTTGTTTTACTGTAACCATTTAGAGGAATGTGGCTGTTGTGGTGCCCATCTCACACTGTCAGATCAAGGAAACTGGAGTGATTTCATATATCTTGCCTTCGAGAATCATATATCACAGTAAATGGCTCTGTCCCAGCAGCAGCAAGCATCACTTAGCAGTGAATTAATTTCCTTCTCTCTTTCTTCACTGTGGAGGAAAGCCATGCCTATAAAGTGTTTTCATCCGCTTTGAAATAATCCATCATATTCCCTTCTTTCCTCCATTTCCTCGGAGTTTCCTTTATTTATATATCCAGTCTCCAAAGTAAGATTCGAAAGTATCCCCTGCTCCCTGAAATGGTAAATGTATGTTTGCTGAGTGTAAATCTCCATGTACTTTGCAAACAGTCCGGAGTGTTTGTCATTTTAAATGTGTTTGAAACGGCAGACGGCACGGTGACTGAACCTGACATGTCAGCAAGCTTCTGTCCGGACCACAAGGCCCCCATGGTGCTCTTCCTGGACAGGGTGTATGGCATCGAAGACCAGAGCTTCCTGCTCCAGATGTTGGAGGTTGGCTTCCTGCCCGACCTGAAGGCCTCTGCATCTCTGGACACGGTGAGGCCTGAAGAATGTTCGATAAAGCTGTTTGTGGAGTATAATTAAAACTATTTTAGTGTAAAAAAATCTCCTTCTTGCTGTCCTGATGTACAGCTTAGCCCAGAGCTACACTGCGTGGAATGACTGTCAATTTAAATTAGAGATGAGGGAGGACGGCGTGCCAGTGATTTACCTTCGAAAGCATCAGCTTGCATTATTAAAGTTGATGCAGAGCTGCTTTTGCTCAGTTTTTAAAGTTTAACAATGTGAAATTGTGCCTTTTAATTCTATTCCCAATGTATTGGTTGATAAACGGATCACTTTTGAAGGGGTGGAGGAGCAGGTTTTCGCGTGATCAAATAGAAATGGCAAATTAAAGAAGGTGAATCTGAAAAATGTTTTGACTCCTTTTTTTTAGATTGTTTCTTCTTTTACACTTCCGGGTCATGCTGATGTATGTGAATGTAGATAATGGATATATTTTTTGTTAAGTAGTTTGGAATGCAACAAATTGTGCTATTTTGATTGTCACACTGTGACACTACAAAGTCAAACTCCCTGTCAATCAAGGAGTTTTCTCCATAATCTGTATTCTTTGGTCTGTGAAGAGCACTTCCTGTCTCACAGCGGGTTGGTTGTTGTTTTGCCCCCCAGGAGGTGCTGAGCACCACGGAGACTGCGCTGGCCATGAACAGGTACATCGGCTCGGCCCTGCTGCCCCTGCTGACCCGCTGCGCCGCCCTCTTTGCCAACACCGAGCACTACGCTCAGCTGGTGGACTCCACGCTGGAGACCATCTACCGGCTGTCCAAGGGCCGCTCACTCACCAAAGCCCAGAGGGACGCCATCGAGGAGTGTCTGCTCACTATCTGCAAGTAAGGCTTCAGACTAAGTGAGGAGAAAAAAAAACTGCCTCTTAGATCGTGATAGGTTTCACAGCTCTGCAGCAAAAACAGCTTTTTATCTCAGCACATAAATTGGAAAGTATAATTAAACGGGTTTTAACGATGATTCCTTTAATGGTTTTATTTTAGAATTTGACATGGCTAAAGTGGAAATGCAATATTAATGCTGGGCTGTTTAAATCTGTGTTTAGATGAGTAGGATTTGACCAAAGTGCTCTAGACTGAATCAAGAACCGGCTATTGTAAAGCAGAGAAATAAACTAATTGATACAGGCAGCAAGAGGATATAATGCAATAGATGAAAGTAAAATAATCAAAACGGCTGAAAAAGATGTTGCAAGTTAGAACTAAGATGCAGCAGAAGGCAAAAGCAAATCAGAGGCCCTGTGATTTGCATGTATGCATGCAGCACATGATAACTGAGTGTCTTGTTATCATACGATTTGCTCTCATTCTACAGGCATCTGCGTCCCTCCATGATGCAGCAGCTGCTCAGACGCCTGGTGTTTGATGTTCCCATGCTCACCGAATACTGCAAGATCCCTCTAAAGGTGAGACAGTGAAATGAGTAAACTGGGGGATTTATGAAGTGTATTTCGAGAAGCGCATATGAAGCCTTTAGGTGCTTTCCCTCCAAACTAAACTTTGGAATAAGATTTTTGGTGCTTTATAACCTGACTCATTTAGATTTCTTATGCATGTGATCTCCAGCTGCTGATCAACCACTATGAGCAGAACTGGAAGTACTACTGTCTTCCCTCTGGGATGGGCAGCTTCGGAACAGCCTCCGAAGAGGAGATCCTTCTCACCAAGAAACTCTTCTGGGGAATCTTTGACTCCCTTTCTCAGAAGGTACCGCCAGAATCCATGTTTTATAGATGGCTCTCCTCCGAAAATGTCAAAGTTCTCTGATATGTCAGCGTGCAGAAAAGAATTTATGCGAGGTGGTTCGCTGGCGTATTCTGTTTTCTGGTAATCTTCAGTTTTCTTTACCGCTCGCGTTTCCCTCTTGAGAAAAAGGTTCATGTTTTTCAAAAGCAGAGAAGTGAATGCTCAATAAAGTGCTGTGAGCAGTGCAGCTGAAGCAAAACCAAAATGGATGAATCATTTATCAGTCTGTGACAGCCTGTTACTCGGTGCAAACTTTCTCAGCTTTATATATTTAATGGCGTCCTTATTTATTTTTTAGGCTGGTTCAGATCTTCTCAGTCTGTCAAATAGTGTCTTCCAGCTGAAATAGATGAAGGCAGAACTGTAGGGAGCCCAGTTTGTAACCCCTTCCTGCTTTGTGGTACTTCTGCCTGTAGAAATATGATTCTGAGCTGTTCAAAATGGCCATGTCGTGCCTGTGTGCCATTGCCGGAGCCCTCCCTCCAGACTTCGTGGATACCAGTTTAGGGGCGACTTTAGAGAAACAGGGTTCGGTGGACGCACAGGGCAACTTTGACCCCAAACCCGTCAACACTGCCAAGTAAGTCCCTCGTAGTGTCCAGAACCAAAACTGGAACAATACATTAATGGTTAAAGATTGTGTCCAGAAGTAAAACTGACTGCAATGATATGAAATATTTAAACCTGATCTTCACTTTCCAGCATCTCCCTTCCTGAAAAACTTGAGTACATTGCCAATAAATATGCAGAGCATTCCCACGACAAGTGGTCCTCAGAGAAGGTTAGTTCAGATTACAAAGTGTAAAGAGTTAACTTTCTCCTGTACTGTGGCTCAGCTCATTTAGACTTAGACTGAATGCTGCACCATTAACTGTGATGAATCGCTGTTACAGATGTCATCTGGGTGGAAACATGGAGAAGGCGTTGATGAGCAGGCTAAAACCCATCCACTGCTAAAGCCGTACAAAGCTCTGGGTGAAAAGGTAAATGGAAACTGCAAAAAAAAACCTCTGACAAAGAGCCAAATGCCTCAAGGGTTCGAAAGTACAAACCTTATCTCCATTTACATGTTTATTCTTTTTACTTGGAGTAGTTCTATAGGAGGATTAACAAAGCAGGTCCAGAGAAAGTTTAGCCTCCTCTTAGGCATGGATATTTAGCAGAGAGCAAACAATGGTAATTAATTAATAATAACATTAGGCTGTGGATTGTCACTTGAAAGCTTAATATGCTAAACAGGAAATTTCAACATTTTCCTGGTACTTTTTGGATGAGACTTCTGCAGCAGAACAGAAGACGGGAGCCTTTGGAGCGATGCAGCTATCTTTGATGAGGCTTAATCCAATTTAAGGTGCAGACTAAACTTGCCAACAGGCTTCCAAATGAAGATCCATCTGTCTTTTGTCCCTGCCTTAATCTGTTCCTGTAGTGAAATCGAATATTCATCAGCTTCTGGCAAAAGATCGAAGATCGAGTCACTTTGAGAACCTCCCCTAGCATTGGAAAATAATGATGAATTATACTCTAAACAAGCAGCACAACTTTTTTTTTCTTGCTGAAAAGTAAAATTATTCATACATAGTCTACCTTTATAGGCAGTTATTTTGCTATATCTTCCTACATACAAACATTTCTAATTGGAAAACAGTGACAGCTGGTGGCCGCACTGCATTTGGGTTGTAATTTAAAAAGAAAAGTCCAACTTCTCCGTGCTTAATCTGCAGGAGAGAGAGACGTACCGCTGGCCTGTGAGAGAGTCTCTGAAGAGCATGTTGGCCATGGGATGGAACATTGAGAGGGCCAAGGAGGGAGAGGCTGTGATTCAACAGCGAGAGAGCGAAAAACAGCGCAAAGTCTCGGAGTCTCAGGTAAACTTTGGTGATTTATTGTTTCAGTGCCGTCGGCAGAATGTAGGCTTGTGTGATTATAGCCCATTTTTCCAGTCTCAATGAATGATTCACTCTGATCTCAGACAAATAATGAGGTTGGTTTCGTCTCTTTTGAAGCCGTCCATCTTTTAATATTTACCTTTTGAGATCTAGATCAGTTTTAATGACTGTATATAGAGGCACTTCATAACAAATAGACATCTCAAGATATTTAGTTAAAGCAATCCAACCTTTTGAAGTATTCAAATGGTCCCATTTAAACGGGGGGATCCATTTTAATGTGGCCTAATGTGTACAAAGTGACTGCTGATGGCTTTTATCAGCATAGCTTCATTCATCACACAGAGTTTTATTTTATTAAGACGCGTGGTGTATTTGTCAAAGTGAAAGCAGCTAAATGGAGTACAGGTATGTCCTGTCTAAAGGAATGATGTTGAGATAATGGTATAATTAAATTTCTAGTGTGCTCTGTCACCAAAGTTGTACGGTGTTATGCTTAATAATGTGAGCACCTGTCAGAGCTCTGAGAAAATGAAAGTGTCGTAATCTTAAATATAGAGGCAGAAAAGAGACCTACAAACTACAATTTAAAAAAAAATCTAAATCACCTAATGTGACCTCTAAGGATGCCAATGTGGAATTATGGTATTTTATGCTGCTTTTGCAAAATAAGCAAAGCTGTATAGTGGACTGATCTTAAAGGGAAATACAGGGTTTTATTTACTTTCTTTATTTTACGTCTACTTTCTCGTTAACGTTCCTCGTCTTGTCTCTCTAGATGAATGGATTCAGTCCAGCTCCAATGGATCTTCACAGTGTCACTTTGTCCAGAGAGCTGCAGGTTCCTTTTGACTTGTCTCCAAACTTTACTCAGATAAAGATTCTGGTGTTATAAAGCTCACGTTGATGCTGTTTCTGCAGGGCATGGTGGAGGTGGTGGCGGAAAATTACCACAACATCTGGGCTAAGAAGAAGAAATCTGAGCTCCTCAGCAAAGGTGTCCAAAGAAAGCAGATTGAAATGCACGGGGGGGTTCCTTTGATCAGTGTACGGTGTAAAGTGACTGTCAATGATCTGTTTGACTGACCAGGAGGAGGGGCCCACCCGCTGCTGGTCCCCTATGACACCCTGACTGCTAAAGAGAAGCACAGAGACAGAGAGAAGGCCCAGGAGCTCTTCAAGTTCCTGCAGATAAGTGGCTACGCTATCACGAGGTAAGCCCCCCCTTCAGGTTTCTGTAGCTATGTCAGTTGATTTAACAGATATCATGCGTCTAACTTCACTGTGAGCTGTTTCTGAGTTGTCGTGGTCACCTGAGATCTTTGTCCCACAGAGGCCTGAAGGACATGGAGCAGGACTCATCATCCATGGAAAAGCGCTTTTCCTACAAGTTCCTGAAGAGGCTGCTGAAATATGTCGACTCGGCACAGGAGTTCATCGCTCACCTCGGTCAGTTTTGCTGCACGTGTGGTCACATGGAGAAAAAAACACAGATGCCACTACTGGCTAAGTTATAATGTTAAATGTTCAAGTTCATAACAGTAAATGCTGCTGAATTACGGGTATTAGTTGTTTTTTAATAACAACATAGTGACTTATCTCACTTTGGGTGAAATTTTTCCAGTTTGAAGACCTGGAAATGGACACATACATTTTTTTTTAATGGTCCTTTCCTGGTTCATGAAACCTTAGAATTGAAAGAGGCTGTACTTTCTTTACTCATGACTGAAGTGAAGCGTCAGCATCTCTTCGATCCTAAATGGTTTTGCTAAACTTGTAATTCAACATTATTGTTAATGCAGAGGCTATGGCCACCAGCGGGAAGACCGACAAGTCCCCTCACGACCAGGAAATAAAGTTCTTTGCCAAGGTTGGGAGCACTTTTTTCAAACTAAGCCACTGTTTCACTACAGAGGATTTATTTGCAATTAAACCTTGACGTGGATTCTCTTTTCATTTCCCCCAGGTCTTGCTTCCGATGATTGATCAAACCTTTAAAAACCACTGCCTCTACTTCCTGTCCACACCCAGCCAGAACCTGAGCAGCTGTGGCTGCGCCTCCAACAAAGAGAAGGAGATGGTCACCAGGTAGAAGCTGAGCCTCATCTCAAATATTCTTAAAACCTTTTCTTACTTCCGTCCACTTGCTTTTCCCTTCATTCTCCTTCAGTTCTGCCCTTAACTCCCCTCTTTTTCAGCCTGTTCTGTAAGCTGGCAGCTCTTGTCAGACACAGGATTTCTCTCTTTGGTGAGGCTGGCATCGCTTCTGTCTGTATGCTCGAGATTATCCGTAAACCTAAAAGCCCGTCGGTATTTACAGTGAATGTCTTTGTGACAGGAAGTGATTCAGCGGTGATGGTGAGCTGTCTGCACATCCTCACTCACTCACTAGACACCAGGTGAGTGTGTAGTTTTCGTCAAAGGCTGAAACGGCTTCGATTCAAAGGATAGATTTGGCCTGAATATTCAGAAATGTCTGAACAGATTCTAGCTTTTAAATGTCTCCTTCTGTCAGAACGGTGATGAAGTCTGGCGCGGAGCTGGTGAAAGTCAGCTTCAAGGCTTTCTTTGAGAACGCAGCCGAGGACCTGGAGAAGCTGGTGGAGATGCTGAAGCTGGGGAAGTTCATGCAGTCCCGCGCCCAGATGAAGAGCGTCACTCAGAGCATCAACTACGTGACGGTGGCGCTGCTGCCCATCCTCACCGCCCTTTTCGAGCACATCAGAACCTACGAGTTTGCCACGGAGCTGCTTTGTGAGTTCAGTCTGGGTTCTTTAAAAGGGGAAGGTGGACACATGACTACAAAACAAACCAGAGATGGTGTCGGAACAGATAACCGAAGGTTACATGTAATCCAAGTCGCCCTAAGGCTTGTATCCCCACGATTTGAATGCGTAATTAAAAGAATTTAAAATAAACACTTTTTCAACTCCTTTGTTTATGTCTTTGTTCCAGTGGATGACGTACAGCTGTCCTGTTACCGAATCCTGATGTGTTTCTACTCTCTGGGAACTGGAAAGAATCTCTTTGTGGAGAGGTAGGAAAAGCCCCCCCCCCCCCAGGGTTATGAAACACAGCAGTGCATTAGTTTTATTACACTTCCACAGCTAATTAGGGTTATGGACGACAAGCAGTTTTCATTAAGTCATTTTTGTTACAAATGCACTTAGGGGTTTTGGAATGCTTCATAGTCACTGATGCACAAGAGGTAAAAGTCTTTGATTTATATCTCCGTATTTTGGGGGGGAATCAGTCTGCGTTCCTGGCTTGAATTTCTTAAATCGTAAATTTTTCCAAAGCTGCTGCCGATTATGCATTTTCTCAGCCTCAGACGATCCAAGCTGTAAAATGTTGTCAAACCTACTTTGCTGGGTGGTCGCAAGCAGTGTGTGACTCCTCATTGTGACCCGGGACTCGTTCTCATGTCTGTTTTTAAAGGCATCTGCCGGCTCTGGGAGAGAGTCTGGCAACCCTGGTGGGGGCCATGCCCGTAGCATTCCTGGAGCCCCACCTAAACGCCCACAACCCCCTCTCAGTCTTCAACACCAAGACCCAACGAGAGAGAGCCAGTGAGTGTCCGGCCGGAGGCCCTCTTGACTCTGTCTGTAAATCAACCTGCTGTCGGGACTCGGTCAAAGTGACCGTGGCCGTTGTGTTCCAGTCCTCAGCATGCCCGACACGGTGGAGGAGATGTGTCCCGAGATGCCTCGTCTGGACAAACTGCTCAAAGACGTCAACGATATTTCCGAGTCTGGGGCTCGCTACTGCGACATGCCACAGGTCTGAAGGGATGATGGGGAATGTTGGTGTGAGAGACTGGTGGAAATTCAATTTCCAGACGACAAATGGCTTGGTGTATGTAGATGTCTGTGTGGGATCTATCGTGAAACATACTCAGGAGTAAAAGTTGTGTTTTTGTCCGTTTTACCTGCAGAATGTGACTTTGAAACTCTTAAACAAAGCAGTCTGGAGCATGGCGATGGCTTTTTTTTAACCTCCAGGACTTTTCTTACAGGTCATTGAGGTGATCCTGCCCATGCTGTGCAACTACCTGTCCTACTGGTGGGAGAAGGGTCCGGAGAATTCCCCCCCTGACGCCGAATGCTGCACCATGGTGACCTCCGAACACCTCAGCATCGTTCTGGGAAACATCCTCAAGATCCTGAACAACAACCTGGGGATTGATGACGCGCCCTGGATGAAAAGGATTGCAGGTAAGAGAGCCACTTTATTCTTCAGAAGCACGCACTCACAAAACGTTTCCTTCTTTATTAGGTTCTTTGTTCTGAATATGCTTTGTAGACATGGGGATACATTTGGTTTCTATGGGCTCCAAACCCTCAATGCAAATCTGACCTGACGCCTAATTTATTACTTAAAGCGGCGTTCTCTTACAACGGTGTTTAATTTTTCACATCTTGGTCTCCAGTGTACTCTCAGCCAATCATCTGCAAAGCTGGAGCAGATTTGTTAAAATCCCACGTCCTGCCGACGCTGGACAAAGTCAGGAAGACAACGGTGAAGGTGAGAGCTTAAAATGAGCGCATGCATCATCCAAAGTCGACCGGATTGTGGTTCGACTCTGGCCGACCTCCTGAAACCGAAGAGTATTGCTGAAGCTGTGTGGCGTGAGGAAAGCTCGCGCAGACGGCATCATTTCCACACTCGTGAGTGAGGCTGGTGCAATAAAATCCCATTTTAAAAGGCGTGCAATTGCAGGTGGTGGCTGAGGAAGAGCTGCTGAAAGCTGACGGTAAAGCAGACGTCCAGGAGGCAGAGCTGCTCATTTTGGATGAGTTTGCCATGCTCTGCAGGGACCTTTATGCCTTCTACCCCATGCTCATCCGTTACGTGGACAACAACAGGTAAAGCAGACTGGCAGGCTTCGTTTCTGATGGCTTACTCTGACGTGCTGCTTGATTACGAGTGATTCAAACACAAGGCGCATCTTGGCAATTTACCGAGAACCATTTGAATCGGGATCCCTTTCCTTACGAGTTTTAACCGTGTCCGCCTCAGATCCAGATGGCTGAAGGAGCCAGATGCCGACTCCACCGAGCTCTTCAGGATGGTGGCCGAGATCTTCATCCTCTGGTGCAAGTCAAATGTACGTCCCCCCCACCCGGCCACCAGACTGTTGCATAAACAACCCTGTTTAAAGTCTGATTAACCTATTATGTTTATCCTCTTCATTGCAGAACTTTAAGCGTGAGGAGCAAAACTTTGTGATTCAGAATGAGATCAACAATTTGGGTTTTCTGACCGGTGAAGGAAAGACAAAGATGTCCAAGGTAAAGAGGGGGTTAGAGTAGAATGTCTTCTTTTGGTCTATTCCGGGAATCTGTTTATACAAAAAATAAATAAATAAATAAATAAGAGACATTTTTGAGCAACAATGCTTTTGACAGATAGATAAACACTGTGTTTTGATGGGCCACTGCTGGGTGCTGAACCTATTTGATGTTCTACAGATGAGAGTTCACATCCTCTTAAATTCGCCACACTGCAGAGGTTTATGGCATCTTATATTTTTAAGGTAGTAAAGTTGGGGATATTTGTCAGCACTGACATTGGAGCACCACAAGCTGCACAGTCTGCTGTCACTGAGAATGAGTTGCTTTTCTTTCTGGGTGGAGCGGGGCACAGTTGGTGTGTTTTGCAATGATTTACCTCTGCGGGGGGAAAAAAAGCTTCTCGGCTCTAAAAGAAAATGCTCTGAATCATTCAAAAAGCACTTTGGGTTTCCTTGATGTACTGTATTAAAATAATATTAATGAAATTCCATGAATAGGTATTATATCAATGGAAACATTTTTTAGCTTTTTAACTTCTTTTTGATGCATAAAACAAGCTGCCAGGAAGGAAAATCCCCCAAAAGGATCCCTCTTTACAGCACTGACAGCTTCCAGCCACCTTAGGCTCTTCTAAGATGGCAGTCAGTTGAAAAGCTTCTGTCTGCAGTCAGGTGGAGACCAGGAGAGGAAACACAAGCGTCGGCGTGGTGAATACTACTCCGTTCAGACGTCTCTGATTGTGGCTGCCCTGAAGAAGCTGCTTCCCATCGGCCTGAACATGTGCACCCCAGGAGACCAGGAGCTCATCTCTCTGGCGAAGATACGCTACAGTCTGGTGAGCCGCCCGCACGGATTTTTAGATGACGAGGGAACAGAATCGCATCCTACGTCAGCTTGTTGGACTGTCTTTTTAACAGACCTACCGTCCTTTTCCTGTCTGATTCTTCTTTTCACAGCTACACATGTTGTTGTTTTTTTTCTGGACAGCGATTTATTTATTTTTCATGCATTTATTTAATATTTTAGACCAAAGATTAGAGAACGTTCGGCCCCTAATATTTTAAAAAAAGCCCTCTATTAGACAACTGATTTCAATGGCTTAATATACGTAGTTAAGTTTGATTTATAGAAATTATAATTACACTGTATTGCAACATTCATGTTGAAAACCCTTTCCTCCTGTAGAAAGACACAGATGATGAAGTTAAGGAGCACCTACGTCACAATCTCCATCTTCAAGAGAAGGTAAGGTTTGAAATATGTCTATATATACATATGAAAATCAAACTTAATGAGCACTTTAAGGAATTGGTACTTTACTGTAGCTGATATGTGTATTTCACAGTTAGTTTCTTCGTTGATTTGACAGTTTTTTTCTCTTTGTAGTCTGAAGATCCTGCAGTTCAGTGGCAGCTGAATCTGTATAAAGACGTTGTGGTGAAGAGTGAGGAGTCTGGAAACCCAGACCAGACTGTGGAGAGAATCCAGAGCATCTCTGCTGCAGTCTTCCACCTGGAACTGGTAAGGGCCGATGTAACACCTGTGCCTAAGGGACAGAGCAGGCCAAGTCTCAAGCCGTCACATATTCCTTTCAATCAGTTTAGGTACTAATGATCTTCCCGATCAACGTTTTGGTATGTAGAGGCCAAGCTAGACAAATGCAAAGCAAACTTTAATTCAGACTTTTAAGTCTTTTAATAGGAAATTTTAGATTAATATGTAAAGAAAAATAACGTATTTAAGTCTTAAGAAAAAAAAAGAAAAAATAACTGATCAGTCCCTCATCTATCGCAGGTTAGGTTCCAGGACTACTTTATACTGTTTCATTTTTTGGGGGGCTAGAAAAAGTTTTGTTTACTGGAAAAATACCAGTAAATGGTATTTACGGGTAAATGCCAGTACAAAGTGGAGGAAAAAGAAGAATTATCAGGCCCAAAACTGAATTTCAGGTCTGAGAGTGATGTCCTTAAGGAAGAGGTAGAAATCCAGCAGACCTGACAAAGCACCTGGGAGATATACCCTTCAGCTGACCCATTTACTGTTCACTGAAGCATCAGCCCAGATGCTCTCCATGGAGGGGCGGCTGTCAAAAAGCCACTCTTAAAGAAGGGAAACGGGGAGAAAAGGCTGAGCTATGCCAAATGACCCAAGAAGTGGACTGATGGAGGGATGAATCCTCTCCAGACCCACAAAGAGGGTCCATTTTAAAGGAGCCGTCACACAAGATGTGCAATGTTTGTTACTTTGGCTGTTTTTCCTGCTCTTTTCTGAAAGTATATGGAGCTGCATGTGCAGAAAGCACAAAGGAAATTAATAGAATCCAAAATTTTGATTTGTTGTGGTCTTCAGGTGGAGCAGCCTCTGAGGAACAAGAAGTGTGTGTGGCAGAAGCTGCTCTCTAAGCAGAGGAAGCGCGCTGTAGTGGCCTGTTTCCGCATGGCTCCCCTTTACAATCTACCACGGTGAGTTTGTCTTTTTCCTTCTCTCTCACAACAGCTGAACTTCTGAAATGTTCAATAGTTACGTTGCGTGGGCAGTTCCTGTTGAAACTATCTTAATTCTGCTTCGTCTAAATCAAACTGTCAAGTAACCAATAAGTGTAGAATGTGGATAGTGGTCTCTTTTTTTTCTTTTCTTTTTTGTCTTGATTGTCTGCCCATGTAAACCCGTCATCATCTCCCTAATGACATTCTCTCCTCTGTGTTGTTTTCTTGCATAACACTACCTGAACCTCCCTCAGATACAAAAATAATAATTACTTCCTGAATGGCTATCGGGAGGTTTGGCTTGAAAGGGCTTTCAAAGCCTCCAGCTTTGATCGCCTGTTCTCCCTGCTGACGGTAAAGTGACGCTGCCAGGCGAATGCTTCATCTGCTCGACCCTCCCCTCATCTACCGGGCTATGGACCGATCTCTGCCTAGCAACCGAATGTTCTTGCACTGTTTATTCTGATTGGTCAGCTTGAATGAGGCAGAGAATTGACTGTAAAAGTAACTGATTCGGGAAGTGGAAACGCACTGCCAGCTGCAGGCCTGTATTTTGTTTCAGGTGATGAAGAAGGGACGAAATTAAAGAAGAAGAAAGAAGTAGTCTGTCTTTGACACGTTGAATAGACAGTTACAACATTATTCTTGGTAACAGTAAAATTTTAGAGGTCAATTGATGTCATTTTTTACTTTACTATACTGATTCCATCAGAGATTTTGAGAAAGGCTGAGCTGTTTTCCAACATATCTGTCCGTCTTTGTGAAGGAACATGTTTGATCAGATTTTTTAAAATATATACATATACCTGAAAGTATTAAATCAGGGTTGAACAGACCTTCTGGTGTGTTGGAAAACCGCACATCTGTCCTTAAAAGTGCATGCTCCTACGATGAGTTTTCCAACCTGCTGGAGGTAACCACAATGATTTTAGAACCCAAACATGACCAGTCAGAAGAGCCAGTGGATCCCACATTGACCAATCACCACCCTGCCTGATATGCACTTCCTGTAACCCCTTCCTCCCCCTGACATTTCTCCTTCCTCTCTCCTCCGAAAAACTCACCAGAGCCTACCCTAATGCCACTGTGCCTCCCTCCCCACTCCCCCTCATTCCTCCCCACCTCCCCCTCCCCAGGCATCGCGCTATCAACCTCTTCATCCCGGCCTTTGAGAGACTTTGGATAGATGCAGAGGAGTACTCCTTTGAGGAGAAGCTAGTTCAGGATATGGCAGTAAGTACTGGGCCCGACGTGCCCACGCCCCGCGTGCCCTGCGTTGGCGCCCCACTGCCAGTCCTGTCTGCAGAATGCTTCTTTAGCTCCGCGCCCTTTGAGCCCTGGGAGCATGCCCGGGTGGGGACCTCGCCCAAAGCACCCAGGGGCCCCGGCTCTAAGCGTGCTAGATCCTTCAGGCTGAGAACCGTCAGGGGTCAGAGGCTGCATGACCAACTCAGGAGACACAGGGCCAGCTCCGGCGCTCACAGCTCTAAAAAAGCAGGCTATGGCTTTCTGACTGCCGCGGTAAGGAGGGCCTTTCGCCACAGTGGGAGACTGTCGCTAGTTGTTTGGCTGTCAGATCTGGAAACCAACCCATCAAGTTGTCTTTTTTCGCTGTACTTTGAAGTGTGTGAAGGTGACGTTACAGTACAGTTCTGTGGGTATATCGTCAGTGGCATGCTCGCGTAGTCATGTGCAGGTCATCAAGTCCATCAAAGCACTCAAACGTACCCATTTGAGGAATGCGAAAGTAGAACTTTCGATTCGGTAAGTCGGCTTATTTTGGGAGGAAGGTTTAAATTCTACAAACCTGGTTCGTTTGGACTCGTGCAGGCAGCTGTGATGGTCCCTCTTTCTCATGATCATTCTCCATGTTCGAAAGCACATCCCAGAGCGGCTTGCTGCTTACATGTGTTTGCTCCCTCATGCATGATTAGAAACCGGGTTCCAACGCAGTTCATGAACCATTCTTTTACTTCCTCATTGTGTCCTCTCCAAGACTCACTGGGACGAGAGAAAAAAAAAGTCATTTGCATGCTTGTGGCATATCTATGCTAATGACTCATTTGAATGTTTTTATCAATGCGTGAATGTGGAGTTACGATGGTGAGTTTGGGAGCAAACTGTACTGGAGATGCTGCGGGGGGACTGTTGCCGCCCTGACACCTGTGCATTTCTGCAGAAAACCCCCATGAAGATTGTGGAGGAGGAGGAAGAGGAGGTGGCTGAGGTCCAGCCTGACCCTCTGCAACAACTCATCCTCCACTTTAGCCACAACGCTCTGACAGAGAGAAGGTGATGAGGGACCCTGAGTCCTGCTGCCGGTTTAATGTTCAGCATCCAGCAGTCCGTTACCGATGCGAATAAAGCCCTTTGACTTTGCTTTGTTTCAGTCACTTGGAAGTAGATCTTTTATACATTGCATATGCAGACATGATGGCAAAGGTAGTCGCCTTTTAAACTCCATTACTGCCTCTGAAATTTCCTCCTTCTACACTTGATAAGTTCAACACAGCACATTGAATTGCGGCCTTCTGTTCCGGTAGAGCTGTGCAGAGGATGAGGAAGAAGAGGAAGAAGAAGGGAAAGAGAAGACATTTGAGGTACTCCGGTTCTGTTCCGTGCGGTGGACAGACTCTAAAAGACTCTTAAGGTGATCCGTTCTGCGAGTGTCTGCGTACGTGTGTGTTGTTCTTCAGGAAAAGGAGATGGAAAAGCAGAAAATCCTGTACCAGCAGGCGAGGCTGCACGCCCGTGGGGCAGCTGAGATGGTGCTGCAGATGATCAGCGCCAGCAAAGGTAACCATGACCAGGCTGACTCCGACCCCATCAAGTGAAGAGCTGCCTGACAGTCCTATGAAAAGACGGTCTGCACGCTAGTCTACGGCCTTTTAATCCTGCAACCTTTCTATTATTTGACAGGAATCAATGACCTTTTATTATAACAGTCTGCTCACAGACAACAATTAGCCTCTTATGATAATTTCATGGTGTTTGGACACACCTCTGTCATTTCTAAACATTTTAAGCCTCTTAAAATTCTGGCATTCTGTGCCATTAAAATGCTCTGTGAAGAGGTCAGATTTAAGGTAAAGAAAACACAGGCACAATTTCACAAGACTAGGCTGATTATAAAATGGAAATCGAGGGTAAATTTATATTTAAATGTAAAATTAGTTACTCAGTGCAGTCTGAAAGTGTATAAAAATTCCAAATAAATCAGGTACATCGGGATAAGTTTTCTAACCTTTTGGGTTTTCTAAAAAGCCCAACTTCTGCTCCATGAACGGTGAGCAGATTCTTGGCAGGATCCTATAATTCCATTGGCTCTTTAACTCTCTCCTTCCAGGGTTGTAACATTTACCCTCTTTTTGTGCCATCAGGTCGCCTGGGCCCCATGGTGACCTGCACCCTCAAACTGGGCATCTCCATCCTAAATGGAGGCAATGTGCACGTTCAGCAGGTCAGGTTATTCAGTATCACTCTAAATGCTGGTCTGCGAACAGCCAGTTTAGCCGTCTGCCGTTTTTTCTCAGTAAGGTTACACACTTTTACTCCCTGCCCTTGCAGAAAATGCTTGATTACTTGAAAGAAAAACGAGATGCAGGCTTTTTCAAGAGTCTCTCAGGACTGATGCAGTCTTGCAGGTAAACACTTTATTAATATTCCGCCTGCATTACAGAGGAGACGGCTGCTAATTTCCGAATTTGTTCCCTCAGTGTCCTGGACTTGAATGCATTTGAGAGGCAGAACAAAGCAGAAGGACTTGGCATGGTGACAGAGGAAGGCTCGAGTAAGTGACGTCTAGGTGATATTCATCAAAAACTCATCAAAACGTTTTAGTTTTTTTTATTACACAGATTCCGCTTAAAGTTCAGCATATCCCTGGTGTTAAAGCACCAAGTGGGTACTTACATTCCTGATTATAAAACGTTACACCCCCTCTCCGATACTGAGCCATGAGAACTGGTGAATGTCGGTGTCTATTCAAACCTGTGAATAAATTTCGTTGCTATGAATGTGGGTTTTGATTCACACAGGTAGCTGGCTGCTTGTGCTAAAGTCTTGTAGACATTGAAGTCGTCATTGTGGTGTCCGCATTGTCTTTTGCTCTAGTGAAAGTAGGGGTAAGTCTTAAATATCACCAGGGACAATGGAACACTGAATGCAGCACACAGACGTGGTCATTTTGGGATGGCCCTGGGGCTTTTAAAGTGGGGTAACTGGTGGGAAATAGGTGGTCTCATGGCACAGGCTCCAGCATTACAACAGACCCCTCCCCTCTAACTTTTAACACTCTTCACTTGATGCTTGTTTCATCCAACTATGTTTGTCTTTCCATCATTCGGTCCCCCGCTGAGCATTTCCACTGAGCTCTGTGTTTAACGATCCACCGATACTACCAGTGTCTCAGCAACTGTTCAGAATTTTGAATTTTTTAATCGTGACTGTATTCTTCTTTTGTTGTAAAAGACCTAGATACTAGCCAGGCTTATGATTTCCCCCTGCCGTTAACTATTTTTTTTTTTTTTTTAACTGCATGTGTTTGTTTTTCACTCGTAGCTGATGTATTCATAAATCTTTGTATTGTAACTCCGTGTCCTCTCTTTTTGCTCATGTCTTCGTGTATTGTTTGTCTCCTTCCTGTCATTTAAAAAACCCATCGATGGCAGTCCACACTGAGCGGGGTAAATAGCAAATTAAGATTGTCCTGACATGGCTATGCTTCCATCCTGAATGCCCCCTACATATCTGCGGTCCAAACGTCCGGCTTTATTTAGAACCCATCCTTTCCTTCCCTCAGACGTCTGCAGGGAGACACAGTGCATGCTGATGTTAGAGGACACACAAACCGGATCGGCAGAACCCATTGCTTGTCCCATCCTGTTACATCTGTTGCCATCCCCTCCAAGTTAACATTTACTAATGCAAATCCTATTACTGATGCACAAATATGCCTTTTAAGGCTATCAGTGCCACTTTTTAAGGGTTTGACTGAAGGTCTGTGGACTCCTCCACAGCTCAAGCACAGCTTTGTCTTGCTTTGGACTTGGGGCCTATTTCACAAAGCTGGTTATGATACATAATTCTAACTTTCACATGGTTTTATCTGCTTAGACTTGCTTTTAGCTAATTTTGTACTGCTCTTGACTGGATCAGCGGGTTGGTTTTGAAAGCGAATAAAAATGTTCACCTTTCTTAGCTTCTGTCAGGCCCAGTCGAGGCCTGCATGTGAAAGTTATCAGGCTTCCTCCAGCTTATGGAAATGTCCTAGTGTTTCCCTGTTTTTTAATATAAAAGCATTTTTACAAAAAGACACTTTGGATTCAGTGTTTAATCTGCAATCTAAAGGCTCTGAACCTCAAAAATGTTTTGAACACAAAACCTGCCTTGCTTGCCTCACATTAATGGCTTCTGAGGGGTATTTCACATGTTTCCCCTCACATCGAGCACATATATTTAATTTTGTGGAGTTTTCTGTATTCACCAAATTGTCTGTTGTGTGAAGGCTCCAAGGTGCTGCAGAATGACGAGTTTACTAAAGACCTGTTCCGGTTTTTGCAACTTCTATGTGAGGGACACAATGGAGGTGAGGGTGGTTTTCTGTGTTCTTACAAAGAGAAGTATCTTATAGTTTGAATACATTTGTTTTCTGTACTGTTTGATGAGGGAGCAGTGGGTTATAAACAGTGGTTTGTCGTCAGATTTCCAGAACTTCCTGAGAACCCAAACTGGAAATACAACCACAGTCAACATCATTATCAGCACTGTGGACTATCTCCTCCGTCTTCAGGTGTGTAACACATCAAGACACCTGATTCATCGCAATCCTCATATTATGGCTCTTCATGGGGGGGGCTCATTGTTATTATCCACTTCAGGAATCAATCAGTGACTTTTACTGGTACTACTCTGGCAAAGACGTCATCGATGAAACCGGAAAGCTCAACTTCTCCAAAGCTTTATCTGTGGCCAAGCAAATATTCAACTCGCTGACTGAGTACATTCAGGTAAGAAGCTAAATCTCTCCATTGGAGCCAGTGGTTCTGAAAAGTCAGTGGTGTCAGATATTCCTCCATTTTCCTCTACCTTCAGGGCCCATGCATTGGGAACCAGCAGAGTTTAGCTCACAGCAGACTTTGGGATGCGGTTGTGGGATTCCTGCATGTGTTTGCAAACATGCAGATGAAGCTGTCACAGGTACGTTAAAGCAGTTATGACTTTTTGGATTTCTTCCCGTGAAGACCACACAATTTGCGTGCCCGGCCTATGAAAACCTTCTGACTAAAATAACCGAAAGTTATTTTCCTGTAGGATTCCAGTCAGATTGAGCTGTTGAAGGAGCTCATGGACTTGCAGAAGGACATGGTTGTCATGCTGCTGTCTTTACTGGAGGGTAAGAAGCTGCCCAAAACTGCTTTCAGCCATATTAGTGTAGAAAAGCACTAGCACATACGATTATTTGGTTTGACATGGATGAGAGAGGCTGAAAAAAACCAAAAGCAGCTGCAACAGAAGTTCTAAATTCAGGCTGTACCTCCTCAGGTAATGTGGTGAATGGAACCATTGGAAAGCAGATGGTTGACACGCTGGTGGAGTCTTCAAACAATATGGAGATGATTCTCAAGTTCTTCGACATGTTCCTCAAGCTGAAGGATCTCACAACCTCCGACAACTTCAGGGAGTATGACCCCGAGTTTAAGGGCATCATTTCTAAGAGGGAGTTCCAGAAGTCGATGGAGACTCAGAAACAGTACAGCCAGTCCGAGATCGAGTTCCTGCTCTCTTGTGCGGAGGCCGACGAGAATGACATGTTCAACTACAAGGAGTTTGTGGAGCGATTCCACGAGCCCGCCAAAGACATCGGCTTCAATGTGGCAGTGCTGCTGACCAACCTGTCGGAACACATGCCCCATGACTCCCGACTTTCCACCTTCCTGGACGTAGCAGAGAGCTTGCTTAGCTACTTTGAGCCTTATCTGGGTCGTATTGAAATCATGGGCAGCGCAAAACGAATCGAGAGAGTCTACTTTGAGATCAGCGAGTCAAGCCGCGAGCAGTGGGAGAAGCCACAAGTCAAAGAGTCCAAGCGCCAGTTCATCTTTGATGTGGTGAATGAGGGAGGCGAGAGTGAGAAGATGGAGATGTTTGTCAATTTCTGTGAGGACACCATCTTTGAGATGCAGCTGGCCTCGCAGATCTCCGAGCCCGACGTGGTTGAGCAGCCCGAGGAGGAGGAGGAGGAGGACGGACACAGCATCCTGGAGGAGCTGACCGGGGATGAAGAGGCCGCCCTGGAGTCGGCTTCCGCTTTCACCACAGCGTGCCGCTCCTTCAAGAAGAAGATCTCCGATGTCCGCCAGATGTTCACCATTAAGAACGCACGCAAGCAGTTCAAGAAAATCAAGAAGCTGAGCATCAAGGAGATGATCACGGGTTTCTTCTCCTTCATCTGGATGCTCTTCACCGGCTTCTTCAAGGGAATCTTTGGTCTCATCTTCGGTTTCTTCCACGTCATCTGGTCCTCCATGTTTGGCGGAGGGCTAGTCGAGGGAGCCAAAAACATCAAGGTCACAGACATCCTCGGAAACATGCCTGACCCCACTCAGTTTGGTATCCATGGCGATGTGGTAGAGGGGGACAAAGTGGAGGCCATAGAGTCATCGGGAAACTCGGACATGGCCATGGCACCGGCAGGGGACATCACAGAGGTGGACGCGATGTTGGAGATGCTGAACATGCCTAAGAAGGAGGGAGGGAAACATGTGGAGCCGGGCCTGGGGGACGTTTCTGAGCTGACCGCCGAGCCCTCCACAGCCGATCAGAAGAAGGTCTGTCAGAAGAAGGTTCTCCTGATAGTCTGTGGGTGGAGATCTTTGGGGCGTGTTGTCTCATGGAAATGCACTGTGTTACAGAAAGCTGCTGCCAAACCTGCCGAAACCCCCGAGAGTGAACCAGAGAAAGCAGAGTGAGTACCGCGAAAGAAAACAAGAACCGCCGATCGTCTTACAAAAAAAAGTTAACACGTGTAACTGATACAGCACAGAGAACCAGGAGAAGGAGGATAAACCAAAAGAGGAAGAAGCCAAGGAGCCTGTGACGGAGGAGAAACCCAAAGCCAGACCTAGCCAGCCTAAAGAAGCGTCTCCTGCCATCATGTCCACCATCTTTGCTATTCTTGACATCTACCTGACCAAGATCCTGGTGACACATCCTCCCTTTTAATGATATCTTTAATGATGCCTTCACCTTAATTCTGGGCGGTACAAAGCAGCAGGTCTGACAGTTGTTCTTTCCTGTCCAGAACTACCTGGCCCGCAACTTCTACAACCTCCGTTTTCTGGCTCTGTTTGTGTGCTTCGCCATCAACTTCATCCTGCTCTTCTATAAGGTACACCAAGTGACCTCTGACCCAACACTTATACAAAAAGAAATTTAAAAAGTCGGTGATTTTGCATGAAAATGAACAGTCCGACGAGGCATTGAAAGAGGTCTCCCATTCCTTCACAATGGGATTTTTGGAAGACGCCAAAAACAAAAGGAGATTTTAGTGGATGGTTGCAAATTTTCTTTGCACCATCTCAGATTATATTGGCGAGAGTGTAACATAGCTACAATGAATACCCACCTTCATGGTAATTCATAACAGAATTACCATTTGAGATGGCCTCCGTCTCGGTGTGAAGTGGGGAAAATGGAAACAGAGGGAAATGGTCCAAAAACAGTGGAATTAAAAGCTCCAGTCATTTACAAGCATTCACTGTGTGGACGTGTGTGTGGTAACTGCTCATCTTTACTGTTTAGGTCACCGGCGAGAGCGAAGAGGAAACTGATGATGACCTCGCCTGGGGTGATGAAGAGGAGGATGACGAGAACACTCTCTTTGACATGGATGAGTTCGTGCTGCAGGAGAGCACCGGCTACATGCTGCCAACGCTGCGCTTCCTGGCCATTTTCCACACCGTCATCTCGCTCGTCTGTCTGGTGGGATACTACTGTCTGAAGGTACACGTGCTGGCGATTTCTGCCGTTTCAGCCGCCTGCTTTCACTTTTGATGAAACGAGTTTTATATATGTTTTTTTTTTTATTATTCTTTTCACTTTTAGGTTCCTTTGGTAGTTTTCAAGAGGGAGAAGGAGATAGCCAGGAAGCTTGAGTTTGACGGTTTGTACATCACCGAGCAGCCGTCGGACGATGACATCAAAGGGCAGTGGGACCGGCTGGTGATCAACACGCCGTGAGTGGCTGGCCTCTTCAACAGCGTTATCGTCCATCTCACACTCCTAAAAGGGATTTGTCTTTACCAGAAGATGAATTAGAGATTGTGACCACAGTTTAAATTGAATTATTTTATTTTTTTCGCCGCTAAAATCCTGAAGAATTACCAACAAAAAAATGTGATGCTGAAAGCTTCACGTTCCACCTCATGCTCTGCACATTTCGATCTCAAAGCGCCATATTTAAAGTGGTCTGGGGAAATTTGAGTGATTTGTTCTTAATACGGCCCTTTAAAATTTGACTCCACATCAGCTTTTGATATTTCGTAAAACGAACTAAAGACATTCTAAGACACCTGAGGTTAAACGGGAATATTTTAGAGCTGGCAGATTTGAGTTAGCGGTTGGATATTTTGCACATCGCATCATTTTTGTGAGTCTTAAGAACACGAAAAACAACATTGAAGCTTAAACTCATGTGACGTCTGAAGAACCACATGCAAAACCTGACAGATAACCTGGAAGGTTGCAAAGAAACCGTTCTTATGTAAGGAAACCAGATGAATGTTCTGAGAATCAGTGGCAACAGGTCAGATGGAGGGATAATTTAGCATAAGCATGGGATCATCTTCATGTAGAAGAAAAGGCAAAGAAACCGTTCGGATGTCATTGCCAACATCTGAAAAGTTAAGATTTGATAAAAAAAAAAAGGGACAGCTCAAACCTTTTTCATGCCGTTGTTGGTGAGAGGCGAAGATTGTCACGTAACTCTATTTGCTTTGCAGCTCCTTCCCGAGCAATTACTGGGACAAGTTCATCAAACGCAAGGTGAGTGAACGGGATAAGAAAAAAACTGTTCAATGATGCATTCTATTGCCCTCCCTGAACAGAGAGCAACGGTTTCGGCTTCTCTTTACATTGTCACTTTAAAGCCGTGCAAAGCCACGGATTGAAGCTCATGTGTTGGGCTGCCCTTGTGTTTCTAGGTCATCAACAAATATGGAGATATGTACGGGGCCGAGCGCATCGCCGAGCTTTTAGGACTGGACAAGAGCGCTTTAGACTTCGACCCCACAGTGGAGACGGTTGAGAAGGCAGCCTCCCTGCTTTCCTGGTGAGAACGCAAGTCCTGCTTTGTCACCTCTTTATAAGAGCTGGAAATCTACTAAGTCTACTCTAAACTTATCTATCAATCACACTGAACATAACTGCAGGACATTTCTGCGATAATCAGAATAGCTGTTTTTTTGTTTTTGTTTTTTGCAGGGCTCATTCTTTGGGTTAGCCGCCTCTTACTTGGTTTTCATGTCACTCCTGTTCTTTCTTTGTCAGGTTGAGCTCCATTGACACAAAATACCATGTCTGGAAAATGGGTGTGGTTTTGACTGACAATGTAAGTTTATGTCCTACAAAAACTGTTTGTATTCACAACACTGAGGGGAAAACTTGAAAGGCAGTGTTCAGAATGCCAGCTAAGGGGGCTAAACAGGGGGCAGAGGGGGCTAAACAGGGGGCAGAGGGGGCTGCAGTGTTAGAAATCTGCTCTGACCACATCACCCTTATCAATTAATCGTAAAAGTATCTTTACCCATCACGTGGTTCATTGATGCCGTTTTTCCCTGGAAGTGAAGGCACTGACAGGTTTTCCTCTCTCTTGCAGTACTTCCTCTATCTCATCTGGTACACCCTCATGTCCATTTTTGGACACTTCAACAACTTTTTCTTTGCCGCTCACCTGTTGGATATCGCCATGGGCTTCAAGACCCTCCGCACCATCCTGTCCTCTGTGACTCACAACGGCAAGCAGGTGAGGGAGTGTCCCAGCAGAGGGAGCCAGAGCACAATTATTAAGACAAACCTCATTGAAGAAAAAGTCTTACGTGGTTACTCGTATTCAGCTTTTGCTTGTTGAGGCCGTTGAATTATTGCAAGCTATGGCCATTTCCCTGGAAAACGCCTGATCTTCATCTCACATAGTTGAAAATAGTCGCATCTGTGGGGAGTTTGAAGACTCAATAATCAAGGTACAAAAAATTGAGAAAAGTGTCATGAGAAAAGAATAAATTAAATAAATGCAAAGGGAGGAAAAGATTTATTCATATGATGCATTTATAAATTAAGGCCTGACTAACGGATGCTGGGCGGTGATGTGCACAATGACGTGCACGGCGCCCGATGATGGTCCAAAGCTATCCCCAAACATGGAAATATGCAAAGTGAATGGAGGGTGCAGAGATCCATCCCAAGAATAATGGATTAGATGAAGTTAAAAACTGTAGATTTGTTCAACTAAAATGAACCAGTTTCATGCACACTTCAGAGAATATTTTTAACTAAGTAGTTTTCATTCTATGTAAATAATTTTGAGGGGGGAAAATACGAGTTTTCCGATCAATACAACAGAGTTGGAGCTCCGTTAGTGGCCGCTTAAGTTAAACGTTTCAATTAGTTTGCACAAAGTAGAAAACCTACATTGAAATAGCCAAAGTTAACTTGGAAAAAAAATCAAAATGAATTCAGCTGCACTTAAATACTTCTCTGAGCATACGTCCTATGATAGTAAAGCCCCTCGGAAATCCTCCGTTCAGCCGTTTGGACCTTGAATTTGCTGCCGTTCTTTGTGCTCCTCTTTCTTTCAAAAAAAAAAAAAAAAAAAAGATCACCGTTAAATAATGAAGGCCAAGCAAAAGCGTTCCAGCGTTTTAATGAGCGCCGTCTGCCTCCAGCTTGTTCTGACTGTGGGTTTGCTGGCCGTGGTCGTCTACCTCTACACTGTGGTGGCCTTCAACTTCTTCAGAAAGTTCTACAATAAGAGTGAGGATGAAGACGAGCCGGATATGAAGTGTGATGACATGATGACGGTATGTCTGAACATCTACGTCCATTTCTTTCAGAAAAATATCAGTGAAAATTGAAAATGAATTCTTTAGAGATACAAGGAGAAAAAAATCAATTCAGCTTTCCACCAAAGCAACTAAAATATATATATTTTTTTTTCTGAATGGTGACAGATATCTTTGGGAGAGTGTCCTTGATTGGGGGATAAAGGAAGGACGTGACAGCTACATTTAGAAATGTCAACTTTTCATCACCAAAAGCTAACATTCATTATATTTCAAGTGAATGTCTAACAATCTATTTATTACATTTAAGTAAATAAGCCTGGTAAAGAATCACCTCAGAATCTGTGGAGCTTGACCTTTTATTCTACGTATCGTTGCCTCTCAATACACAGAGCTTTTTCTCCCTTAACGCATCTGCCTTCTGTTCTTCTTTCTTTAGTGCTACTTGTTCCACATGTACGTGGGTGTGAGGGCTGGAGGAGGTATTGGAGATGAGCTGGAGGACCCAGCTGGAGATCCATATGAGCTCTACCGCATCCTGTTTGACATCACCTTCTTCTTCTTTGTCATTGTCATTCTGCTGGCCATCATTCAGGGTACGTGTAGTTACTTCCCTTAATCTCCCTTCATCTTATTGGCTGGAAACGCAGGTCTTTGTGTTTTACTGTCCCCACAGCAGCCTGTTAGTAGTTGCTTTTCTCACCCAACTGCTTCTTAAACGTCCACAGGTTTGATCATTGATGCTTTTGGTGAGCTGAGAGACCAGCAGGAGCAGGTGAAGGAGGACATGGAGGTAAGCTTAGAAAAAGTTTGATGGAGGGCTGCGTTGGGTATCAGTCATGCGAGAGCCAGAAGGAGCCTCAGTGTGCACATTTCACTCCAAACAGCACTTTAAAAGCAGGATTTGAGAGAACGACCCGGGTAAAGGGTTAAATGGTTTTGTCTCATGGGTTTTGTGTAAATATTTTTCAAAATGTTTAAAAAAAGCAGAACTAAGATTGAACCAATCAATGCTGCAGAAAAACAAGTCTCTAAAATCGAATGTATCTCGCTGCTCACAATCATCAACTACACACTACACTAATCCACTTGCATGTTTTGTACGGTTGTGTGTCATTAATACCTGGATGGGATTTCTTTGCGCAGACCAAATGTTTCATCTGCGGCATTGGAAACGACTACTTTGACCGGACCCCTCACGGCTTTGAAACCCACACCTTACAAGAGCACAACCTCGCCAACTACCTGTAAGAGCAGCCGCAGAAATCAGGCATGAGCAGGTCCGCTTGGCCTCAGGGGTTTGTTTTCAAATCTGTTGTGAACCTGTGTGCAGGTTCTTCCTGATGTACCTGATTAACAAGGACGAGACCGAGCATACGGGCCAGGTGCGTAGACCGCCGCCAGAGAGCTGAGACCCACAAATAAATTAGAAGGAAGCTCTCTTACTTGTGTAGGTTTTACTTATGCAACACATCAAGTGGGTTGAAGTGTTGCACAACTACAATATAGCATCACAAGAGGCAAATAGCGTGTGGGCTAGCTTTTACTTTATCTCCAATTAACTTGACGTAAATCCGAGTTTCATCTGTCGATCTTAAAGACCTAGTTAGTGGTCTGTAAGTGGTCATGAGGTGGTTTAACGGCCCTGATGACCGATGAAATGTGGTGTTCACCTGCAGGAGTCCTACGTGTGGAAGATGTACCAGGAGAGATGCTGGGACTTCTTCCCCACTGGAGACTGCTTCCGTAAACAATACGAGGACCAGTTGGGTTAGAGGGGGGCCTACGCTCCTGGCCCCCCCAAACACCCCCTCCCACTTTCCTACCACCTGAACTTGACTTCACCCTGTGAACGCAACGTGAACATTTACTGTCAAGAAAAAAGAAAAACAAAGCATTTTGAATTGTCATAACTACTCTGGACTTACGAGTGATGGTCGGATGATTTGGGTTTGTGCATTGGAATCCTTTTCCTTGTTGCCACGACACCTTTTATGCAATCCTTCTTTTCAATCCTGAATCACATTGCCTTTTTCGCTTAACCCCAAACCAGTTGCACAATTTGTTGTGTGTAGACATCTGATTCATGTGACGGGTTACAGCATGACAACTGAATGTTTATATGCACAATTTCTAGATTAACACCAGTTAGTCACTCACTACCATACCAACTGAATGGATGTGTGCTGCTGGAACAGACGACCGCTGAAACTATCTGACCTGCCCCTCATAGCTGGCTCAAATCATACTGATGGAATGAACAGCGGTTCTTCCAGGACCCGAATTGATTTGCTGAAAGTGTAACGAAGTGCCAACGTGCCTTTTGAAAACCTATGCAAAAAAAAATTAATGAAAAAAAATCATAATTTCTGTTCCTCCTCACACAAGCAGTGCTCTAGTTTGGACGATTTGCTAGTGGATTTACATCGAGCTAGTTTTGTGGCTTTTAAATTTGTTGTATAAAATCTAGATAATCCTTGTGTAAATGTTGCTTAGTTTGGTTTTGTTCTTAAACGGTGGTGTCCTGCCTGCACTTCTCTCCGCTGTAGAAGAGCCCCACAAAACTTCTTTCAAGGATTTATTGACAGAATGGTTAACTGCTACTGTATGGCCATTTGTACGAATGTAGTAGCTTGGATAAGCAGCATTTCTTTTGATGAGGGGAGTAAATGAATAAAGTAACTGACGCAATAAAGCCGACGTGTCATCTGTGGCCTGTTTCAGTCTGTCCCTTGGCAGCGGAGACAGGAACAGAGACTTCTCTCTGAACTGTGAAGGGACATTGACACATTCTCACAAATGTTCGGGATGTACTGTCCCGTCTTTACACCTCTGAAGCATGCGGTTTCCCCTCAGCCACGCAGGAAAAACTGACCATCCAAAAGCAAGGGAGGCGTGGAACCATCCAAATGTCTGTAAACATAGCAGGGTTTCAGGCGGACGCCTCACAGTCCAGTTTTATACCCCAGTCCTGGTACCTCTCTGGGTTCAGGAAATCATGCTGTCCAGCCAGTCCTCCAGATCATCCTCCGTCATCTCCTTTCTGATGGACGGGGACTTTGGAGGTGTGACATCTTTGACTTTAACTTCTTCTTTCCCCGTTGGTACAATCTCGTCCTCATGAGCTGCAGATATAAATGACATTAGGTGAACTCTGAGGCTTAAATCATATTCTTTATCGATTCACATGACAGTTTCTTTGAGAGTTTCGGGAACTCATGAGTTGAATTATGACTAAGGCCTGTGGACAGACGCTTCATGTTGAAAAACATGATCTGCATATTCACATTAGACTTGATCCAGTAGATTTCACATAGATTTCACAGATGAGATACTGATGGTTGAGCATAGCATGAGCCAACTAGGAGCCGGTCCATTTAGTCATCTTTAAGCCAAACATTAGACACAGCTGCAGTTTTATAGATGACCCCACAACTTCCAACTCCCCACTGTGTCCATGAGATGTAGTAGTAGTCAGGAGCTTTGTGTAAAAATGGGATCCAATACAAGGGGCCTCCCTTAGACTAATGTTCCCGACTTCTAGTCAGAATTCAGAAGAACAGCACCACATGTGAAGCTAAGATGTACTTCTGCATACGACAACATAACTCTGCGAAAACATTCTGAACAGAGCAGCGTTTCCTCGTGGACGTGCTGGTTCTGTCCAGCCACAGAAGGCTCTGAACAGAAACAGCATTCATTATGAATCTCCAAAAGCATCCCTGCTTTCCTCGACTGCCAGCGTGGAGCTGGTGTTGACCATTTTGAAGGTGCAGTAAACTGCTCCCGTGAAGAATGATTAATCCTTTTCACCTTGTTCTGGAGCGGCACTTTCCTCCTCTGCGCCGCTGACTGACTGGGTCCCTGCAGCGCTCCGGTCTGGTTTCTGTAAGCCGAGCAGCTGGTCCAGGTCTGCGTCGCCATCGTCCCCCCCCACAGGCTCAGCGGCTGCAGGAGGACCCGGGGGGGCTCTGTGGTTGATGCTGAGGCCTCTGACGGCCGGGCATGAGGGGGTGAATTTGGATGTTTTGGACACTTCCTGTTTAGGTGTGAGGGTAACGGCGGGCAGCTCTGCTGGTGCCGAGACCTGAAACATCACAGCAATGTAGACAGCAATGTAGTTTCATCATCAAGGAGGAAGAACTATTTAGTTAAGGTGAGTGAAAGGTACTCAAATCAAGGTCAGCTCACTGCTGTTTTCATTTTCAACGGTGCCCCTTTAATTTCAAATTCTGCATATTTTCTATCGGCTATTTGTTCAAGCATGCATTTTTTTTCTTATTTTTCCCTTGCATAAAAAAAAGAAAAAGATCCGTAAAAGGTAAAGAGTACATAAACTGAAGCCAACAAATGAAAAGGCAGGTTAATTAAATTGGGTTATAACAAATTTATGGAGGCAGTTGAAAGCGTCAATTTGCTCTACCTTCTGTTTCTTCGGCTCCTGAAACACACAAACAACCAATGTCCTTTTAGAGGAACACTAGTCCTTGAATCCTCAGGAAAAACAGACTCTTTTGATTTATTACAACGTTTTAGCACCGGTTGCTGTTAAGATTTGCCAAAATGCACCTTAGGCTAAAAGAGGCTGAGCTAAAGCTTGTACCTGAACCAGCTCGGCCTCCAGGTTGAGCCGCTGGTGGAGAGGAACTGGTTGAAGAGTCTGTGCGAGAGCTGGGAGGTCCAACACCACTGCTGACATCTGGGGGAAAACAAAAACACCTCAGGCAGCTGTCTGCAGGCACAAGTGATTCCTTAGACCACAGAAAGACACTAATGCCTTTCCTTTTTCTCCCACAATCAAAAGGGATGTTCATACAATGTTGCCTCATTATTAATGATGACTGACTTTTATAAGGGAAACGGGTCAAACTTTTGGCCAAAAAATAAACTTTTGTTTTTAATTGTGTGTTGTCATCCATCTCTCTGAAATCTCCTCAGATAATTCAAACACTTTTACATCAGCTTTATGAGAGTTTTCAGCTAAACAAAAACATTTTTTATTCAGTTATAGAAATTGAAGTAGAAGAAACAAACGGTGGAAAGCAGACTGACGTCAAATTGATTCATATATTCGAGTTGGTTTACAGGTCAGTGCGTGTTTATTTTGGTCACCTGCATGAAGAGCTTCTCAAAGGGAGCTAAATACAAAAAACAGCGGTTCAAACACCTGCTTTAACACTGCACTCATTTTGACCGACAATCTCACCGTCTGACCTATTTGAATCACTAAAGTAAGGAATCAATAGAGTCTAATATTGGTTAATCTTTTACATATTGTTAGAAGGATTCAGCAGGCTGTACTGTTTTAACAACAGAATAACCGTAAAAACTGATGTATTTACCTGGCTGGCCATGACTGGGTCCATCTCCCACTCCTTCTCCTCTGAGAAGCGGAACTGAGAGAACGAATCTCCTAAAAAATACAAATAAAAAAAGACACAGGAACACTTTTTATCATCTTTAACGATGTTATCTGTTTGGTTTAAATCCCATCAGCATTTCCTATCTGTGGTTCCCTCCTGATGTCTGAAAAGGTGTTTGTCTGGGGGGCAGAAAGTATCTGGGAGAGCCGAGGCAGTGCTAACAAGTTTTGCCGGCCTTTCAGGACATCGACTGGCTGAGAGCTCTTGTGACTACGCAGACATGGAGGCCGTGCTTTAAAAAGCGCCAACAGACAGACGCGTTTTCACAGCTTCTGTTGGAGTGAGGCACAGATGAAAACATCCCCCGGCACGACGAGGACGTGGTGTCAGGTGTGAAGCACCACTCTCTTCACGCCGCGCCGCGGCGCAGGACATTGTTGGTTTGGGTGCAAAAGCAGGGCGCTCGTGGGTATTTTTAGTCAACGCCATCAAAGGCCGGCTTTGTTTTTGAGAGAAGCTGAAAATTATTGACTGCCTGACGGGTAAAAAAATCCATAAATGATTTTTTTAAAAACAAAGGAATTTAGAGAACACAGGAGAAACTTAACAGAACCAGGACATGTCAATAAACTATAACAAGAAAGTTAAAACATGGGGGGACATAAAGGATTTCCATTGTGAGGCCACATGTGACTCATCCAAGGAGACGCAGGTGCTGGATCGAGCCTTCGTCTCATTCAAAAGTAGAGAAATGTTGTGCAGGTATGATAAATATCGAATACAAAATCAGGGCTCCATGAGGTCTGTGGACGGTTTCTGTATTTCTTTTAAATCTCCTGATGAATTGAAGCCATCTAAAGCAGAAAGAGTTAGAAATGCGTTGTGTCCTCAGCAGCACGGCTGAGATCAGCTGCTGTGACTCAAACACTGCAGAACAGTTAATTCCTTTCCTTTTAAAAACTACTGGACACATTTTTGTTACAAGGACTCAACGTCTGATTAAAGCAGACGGCTCAGCTACAGCAGCCGTTTTGTTTCTCCATTCCTGAACGTCACATACGATTCACTCCCCGTTTTGGACCATTTTTTATCATTAAGATGTGTTTTTATTCTTTTTTCTCAATAAAAAGAAGAGAATTCATATAAATCACGCAGTAGAAATAAACCAGCACAGTTTCAGCTCAAACTCATTTGGTGCCGAGGATGAGACGTGAGGTACTTGAGGAGGCATTTCTGTCCGTGTGACATGCAGGGTCCCATTCATTACTCCCAAATGATTTACATCCGTGAAATGTTTTGGGGACAATGGGGTGACACATTCTGCTTTTCACTCACCATCTGATGCATTTAGCTGTCTGAAAATACGGAAATGTTTGGACATTATAATGCATGTTCATTCATTTGTTCAGCTCAAACTACTATTCATCTGCACTTTACGAGTCAGGATGATCACAGACTTATTGTTTTCACTGTGATAAAAAAAAAGGTTTTTAGAGACACAAACTTGCTAATAAAATGGGTATTTTTCTGCAGATTATACACCAATGGTGGCCTTGAGTAGGAAAAAAAAAAGCAACATTTGTATCCATCATAGACTGAACCAGACTTTAAACCATAAAGCAAACCTTTGCTTCTTCTATTCTCTCTTTGATTGGGATCTGACTTTTTTTTCCAAATTGTAATGTAATCAGCAGAAAGGAAAATAAATGTTTGCAGATGAAAGCGACCCGATGTCAGACATGAATCGAGTGCTGCAGGTCTGCCTGGACTCGGGGGCTGCCACACACAGATGGACGGGCAGTGGGAGACCACAGAGGAGCTGCGGTCAGGCGCAGCCTCTCACTTTGTCCCTCTGCACATTGTGCAGGCACTCGGCCTTCACATGCAACCATCAGCCCCATCTGCAGATGTCCTTGATTGCTTGGCTTAACCAGAAGTGTGTGTGCGTGTGTGTGTGGGGAGGGGGGGGGTCGGTGTCGGTCAACAAGGAGAAGCAGCGGGAGGGCTTTGTCTGCAGAATGAGCCGAGCAAAGATGACTTGAACAGGAACATTAGAGAGGACACAATGTCTGCACAGGGGAATGGAGCTTGTCAGCTACAGGTGACGGCTAACAACACTCTGGGAAAGCAGAGTGATAACGCCAGGAAACAAGGGGCAGGAGCCAGTTGCAGCAGGTTGAATTTAAGATACAGGCTGAGGCTGTCGTAAAAAGAACAGGCCATTCATAAAAAAGGAGCTTTGATATTTCAACAGAATTATGTAAATATTTGCTTCTTTTTTTTTTTAAAGTTCACCTGATAAAAAAGGTCCTAAGAGAAAAGAGAGATAGATTAATTGTGAGCCTAACATTAGTGCTTACATTTGAATCCTTACGACGTTCAGGGCTAATGAACATTAAAAATATATATTTTCAGCCATAATCCAAGAGCTTTCAGTCAATCCAGGTCTGAGTTTTTCTTTCCATGGAATTCATCCTCCTACATTCAGACCAAAGTTAGAGATCTGCCTGAGTCCTGCTATGAATAAATAGTAGATAAGTGAAACTGCATTTCTCTGTGTGAGCTCGTCTCCTCTGTCACAGCACTAACAAACACAAAGTCCGGGAGCATTTCACTTCCGTTTTACACAACATACCGTACTCATGTTAATCGACACAGAATAAGCTACAAAAAACTACAAAAACAACACATCAGGTGAGCTTAAAAGTGATCCAGTACAAATTTGAAAACGTGGAAAAATTGCCTAGTCATCGTGTCTTGAGGGTGCTCATTTAGACAGATTTAGAAAAAAAAATTCACGTAAAAAGGCCAGATTTTTAGTTTCAGATTTTAAGGCCATCATTTTCAAGCCCTCTAACCATTTCAGTCAGTGGTGCAAAGCACAAGTTGATGGTTACAGCCTCATTTTGTTCTTAAGAAGCTGAGAAATAACGGTTTCAACTTATTCTTCGAAAAACTGATCTTTTTAAAGATTGTTGTGGACCTGAATAGGTTGGAAGTAAATTTAGCACAACAGCTGGAGTTACATAATTCACTCTTGGAGCCGTTAAAGGCATCGAACTTTGGAAAAGTTCATCTTTAATATGTGAAACATTAACAATTATTCATTCATATTAAAAAACGATATATATTAACCCTGAACTTAATTTTGACACATTTCATTAAACTGTAAAGCGCTAAAAGAGGAGGCACACAGACATTATAGTCGTCACAACTGAGTACTGAGTTGATACATTCTGGCGTCGGCTCGTCTGAGCACAGCGGGTTGAAAATCAGTCCATAGTTCAAATGACTGAGTGCATCAGTCAGGTAGTGCACCCCTGCGAGTCTTCCATAGTGGATAAACACTGCATCCCCCATGCTGGGAGCTAAGTGGCTTGGCTGGCATTGTGTAACTTCTGCATAATGTGGTAACTTTTCTCTTGACTTTTTGCTAACATATGAGGCTTTTTGCTGGCTGAGCTTATCTGTGGCCTGCTAATGCGGAGTCTCCCTCTCATCTTTTACATCTGGGATGCGTTGTTCGGCTGCTCTTTCTACCTGCTTCACTCCACTCTGCTTTCACCTCGCTGGCACCGAGTCAGGGTGAGCGCGGGGCGCTCCGGATCTGAGCCGCCTCCATACCGGCAGCTGGAGGGTCGAGACAGAGTGGAAAAGCTGGTGAGAAACCCATTACTGTTCCAGCCCGTTTTCTTCTCACTGGAAAATTGAGTCTTTGAGTCATCCTTTGTTAAAATCTCATGTTTTTTTTAAAGAAGTTTTTTTTTCTATGATAAGAAAAAGGCTACTTTTCAGTCTTGTGCCATTTTGAACTGAATATATTTTTTGGTTTGGATTTTACTGTTTGTAAAGCAGTTTTTTCCTTTTTATATATATATATTTGACAGGAAGATATGGACTTATTTATTCTTAATTATTCTAATTCTAATCAAATCTGACAAAAGTTCAACAATATAGACATCATGAAACATTGGATGCCCTCTGTATGTCTGGTGATGTCGTGCTCTGTTTGGGCGTTTTTGCAGAGGTAAAATTTAAATGTCAGAAAGAGGAACTTGGAAAGAGTAGACTGGAGGAAACAAAAATCGAGGGACTGGAAAACTGATATTGCAGTAAGGCATGTCCCAAAGAATGTAAACACTTCTGTCCCTGCTGTGCACCTTATTGTGTTTAAAGGGAACTTTTTTAATAGAAGGATAACAGCCAGGGGAGCAAGAAAAGAAATCCTGCAAAAAAGGAAACTTGTTTATAAAGAAAATCAGTTTTAAGAGGAGAAGCACCCGTTTAAACGTAATTTCACTGGTTACTGTTCACCCTCTGCATGCTGCAGTCTGCTGACCATTTCTCTAAAGTTTTTATGAAATTGGATTACAGGGTCACTGATGGCATTTGTGTTGGTATGAATGTCTTTTTGCAACTCATTCTACATTCCAGGTTATCATGTTTGAGCACATCTTTCTTTGAATGTTCAATAGGCTGTAGCCTAAAAACAGGAATTATCAATACATTATGTGTATGGACATGTATGAAATTAAGTTTTTAAACATGTGATAAGACTGAACAAATTAAAGCCATTGCCCCTAAATGATTTTTCCCTTTTAAAATGTGACAAAGGTTAATAAAACAGGATTTAAAACAGTTTTTATGTGTGCTGCTGCAGTGTAGTTACAAATAGTGCACACATAGTGTCCAACCCCCCCCCCCAGGAGTCCACTTTGTGCTCTGTCACGGCTGGGAAATACCTCTCTGTTGGTGCAGGCCGCAGTTGCCTGGTCACACTCCATAGCGATACATCCTTGTTGACAACATCAAGCTACACCATAAGCACACAACTCGGCCTGTTGTGCGGGTTCTGCTCAGCTGATTGGATGAGCAGAACCCGTACTTCTGCTCCACCAATCGCTGCAGATGTTGACTTTTAGGCAACTCTTTTATTGAAAGCAACTTACAAGGATACAGGAGAACAAACAACTGGATTGATTAACTCTTCATTAGCTGGATTAATAGTAATACAACAAACCAGCAATACTGTTCCTGGTCTGTAGAAGACCACTGAGGTAGTTCAGAGCTTAAAATCCTTTGTGGGCTACCACCAGTGATTTTTGGACCCGATAAGAAGCCAAAGGATATCAGAGCGTTGTAATGAACGAAGGGGTCATTCCACCATTTAGGGATGTCAAAAACCGGACCTGCTTCCGCATTCAGCAAGTTTTATCGTTCCAAGCGACTGGAAGTGAGCAAACACTCCCGGCCCTCCCTTCATTCTCCATTTCCAGCTGGAATAAGTGCAATCCATCAGCAAATTATGGCCTTCCTTTACGCTGGCTGCCCAGCACTAACGCACTCAATAAGAGAGGAGAAAGAGCAAAAGAAAAGAGAAACCAATGCATATATTTAGTAAAATATGCTGGCGCCACGGCAGAGGGAAACTTCCTGTGGAGCTGGTCCGCGGACAGCTGCAGCACCTACAACATGCTCCCCGTCACGCCTTTTTAACCAAACCAATTAGCCCCCCGTGACATGGCGCTGAAACCCACTACGCGTCAATAAATCACTGTCTGCGCTAATTGCAATTAAAATCCAGAGCAGACGAGGCGAGACAGTAAAGAAGGCCCAAGCTATTTAATCTCAACTTTTAATGGCGAGTCTGCAGGCCCGTGTTTATTTCCCAGTCATATCTGAATAGCTCCAATCCACTCGAGGCCTCGCTCTCATTAAGGGTGTCGGCTTTTTCTGGCCTGCAGCCTGATTGGAGGAGAAAGCCTGAAGATTTGATGCTTCCTGCCTCAGAAATCAACGATCAGCTTAACATGCACGGGGTAATTTCTTATAATGTTAAAGTTAAAATATATCTGTTGCTCTTAATTTCACATGAAGGACATCCGGGATCAGCTGTGTCAAAAGCAATCTCAATGTTGTATTCAAAATATTGTGCCTCTTCCAGATATTTTCACATTTTATTTAGTGCGAAAGTCTGAAAAAGACACAAATCCCATTGGTCATAATTGCAACCTGTGTGTCAATGATTTCTAAAGCACACAGGGCTGAACCAATCAATTTCCTTTCCATAAAGCAGGTGTACATTCACATCGAGTCTCGATCTGTGTCTCATTGACTTCACTAGGCACGATCAAGAAGGCACACATCTGTCTGTAAGCAGTCTCTCGGCTGAAATTGTGCGGATCGATCGATAATGAGTAATTACATCTAAAACTGCTAGGCGTCAAAATACAGGCTTCACTGAATTTCATGTTGAATCCAGAACAAACAAATGAGAAAAAGACGCAACAAGAACAAATAAAATCGTGATTTTATCATTTGACAATGTTCAGTTTCCTCTTACGCCGGCATTTTATTCGTCCTCTGTCGTTCTGTTAAGTGAATCAATACTTTTAGCTGTTAGAAGGAAGAAATAAGCCATCAAATGGTTAATAATGTTTATGGTTGGGTCATTGATAATGGTGATCTGTACTGCCCATGTTTTTAATACCGTCCTCCCTACCGATACCTGTAATAATCAAACTCTAAAAAAATACTATAATTCAACCTAATAAATGATAACACCATTGGTCATATCCATGTCCAGACCCTGACTGTACATCCAGAAAAACAGCTGTTAGCAGCCACTATTACACAGAGTAAATCATCCAAATACTACAAAAGTGTATCATGTATCATCTTTTTTTATTTTAACTAATGACGTAAAATTCTAAAATTCCTTTCTCCCCTGAAGCAAAAATATCACCAGTGTTTTTTGGAGTGCGTTTACAAAAGCAGGCATTAAAAAGGTCAGGAGATGAGAACAGTGCACCCACTAGCAGCTAAATAAAGGCCTGCGGATCGACTTAAATAAGCACCAAACAGCAAGGAAGCATGAACGCTTCAATCTATGAGGCTCGAGTGGATGAAACGTGACAGCCACCAAAGTTTGTAGATTTAGGTAATACATCCAGAGCGGCCCCAGCATTTGGTCCGTCTACCTCACAAATCCCCACATCCTCTGTTCCTGCACTGTAGTCCAATAAGATGTACACCACCACGCGCACGCTGTGGAGACAGACACGAGCAATACAGAGTATGCTGGCTCAGAGCTGCTGTGCAGAAGACGCAGTGAGAGCTGCCGCTTTCAGCAGCCGGACGCAGCACCGTGTGTTCCATCATGCCGAGTTCAAGGCTTCGTCCGTGCTGCCGCAAACCTTTTTACTGTGGGTTCACCAGACGTTTGCCATTTTAAGTAAGAGGAAATGGTTAAAAAAAAAAGATGATATATATGCACACAGACATCCTGAGACATCCAGACCATTTGAACAGACTTATTGTTTCCGTAATTGTGACAGGACACAACAGGAGAGAAAATCTGGACCGATCAGAAATATCAACTGGACCAAAAAACATGAAAACAAAAAAACTAAGAGCACCAGAGGCGTTTTGTTGTAAGACACAGGTGTCTGGCTAAAGGCCAATCAGATTTCTTGGTCCTTTAAGACATTTCCCCTCTCATGAGGAGCAAAAGCTTCCCGTCATGTGCTCAGAAACCAACCGTTGTCTTTTATCTAAATACCTTAGTATTAAAATGTAAATGTGAAGTCTTATTAGTTAATATAATCAGTCCCAACAACGCAGTAGCACAGAGAAAAAGAGCAGCGATTTCCACCTGACAGCTCTTCTGACAGTTTTGGCCCCAGCTGGTTGACTCATTGCGGCAATTAGAGAAAATGACTGTCGATAGGAACAAATAACTCTGGGGAGATTCGGCGCCTCCCAAATTACAAATGCAGAGTTGTAGCATCGTGAAAGTCAACAACTTGTGAGAGAGGGTCTACCGGGAGGCACCCTTTTGCCAGCGCGGCCTCACACATTAGCTGAGCCACGGCTCCATGTGCAGCAGTATCCATGCAGACATGAACCGATCTCAAACTGGGCGAAGATCAATTTTTCATTCACTGGACTTCACGATCCCAACCCGCCCGCACGGCACGAGTGTGTACTGGACGGCCACAGCGGAGTCGGCCTGTCTGGGTTCAGTGTCAAGAGGAGTCAACCTCACTCATCCCAGTTGTTTTTCTTTTGTGTCTCTCAGCAACGTCTCTGTTTACATGATGGACAAAAAGTCTATCTAAAATGTAAAAAATAGGCTTTTCATTTGAGCATTTAATGACTGTCATTCATCTTGTTTTCCTCAACTCCAGACTGAGGTGACATCCATATTCAAAGGCAGACAATTAGGGAATAAAGAGGAATGAGAGATATGGGGCCAGTTCAAGTAGGCACTATCACAGGAGGCAATCAATCAAGGGGTTGATTCTTTGCATAATTGGGGAGCATTTATTCTCCACATCAGGGGAATTTTTTATCAAACTAATGTGGAGTGAAAGCTGCTCAGCGCGGGGGTCGTCCGGGGCTCCTGATGTCAGCGGTGCTTGTTTACAGCCCGCCGGGTTTCGGAGTTTAGGTGAGAGGCCTTTTGACTGATGACAAATGCTACGTTTGGCTGACCACAGCTAATGAGCAGCCCGAGTTAGTATGAAAGGCAAAAATATTCAGGCAGAAGGGCGAAACCAGGCTTTATGCGCCATTGTTATTTACCACAAGACAAGTAACAGAGTGTGGGAGGTGTGAAGCACACAAAGCAATTATCTTTAATTGAGGTAGAGAGGCACACCATTAAACAACTAATTTGTTTTTTTTCTTTCTATAACACACTTTTAGAAAAAACTGGCTCAGCTTCGGGGAATTAAGTGTTAGAACACAATATGTCTCTGACACACAAATTACATACCATCTGTTGACAGAAGCCTATTGTTAATCTGGATATTCTGACCTTTCTCTGTGCTTCACAGATAATAACCTGGATTTCAATAACAGGGTGTAATGAAAATGTTCTCCAGGCTTCTACATAATAAAAACCAATGAATATCACATTGTTTTAAAGGAGATTAATCTAAAGATGTCAGAAAATAGATCAGTTTATGGGGCCCGAATCTCATGCTATATATTCACATCCTCACAACTGTCCTCAGCAGCAAATGGCACCAGACCTCTTCTTGGATCTTGAAGACACTTTATCTCCCATGAAAGGCTTCGGACAAAGAAGAACTTTTTGGTTGAGAGATGAGACATCTTCAAGATCCACAAAGAAGTCCAGCTGTCTTTTACAACACTTTAGGATTAATGTAACAGGGCTGACTGAGAATCTAGACCAACATATTCCCTTTTGGGGGGGGGGGGGGGGCTGTTTGCCTCTTGTCTACGTAGCATCTACAGAAAGAAGCTAATCCAACATGGAGGCCATCAGGTTGTAGGAAAACCAAGACAGACAGCTGGGCCGACAGGGCGGCTGCCTGGTCAACTAAAAGTAGTTTACAAAGCAGCTCCTACAGTTGCTCCCTCTGCCTTTAAATGGATCGTACGGTCAAATGCATCTGGGATTACCAACCAAGCCACCATGAAGTAGGATGTGTGAGTGACTGAGGAGCGAGCGCTTGTTCTAGCGGTGAGGACACACAGATCCACTGCACTGCCATTGGCAAACACTCAGCTACTCCGTAAATGCAGATGACGCCCACATCAACCCCTCCTCCAGCTCCTCCTCCCTCCGTTCCATCCTACTCCTCCACCTCTTCCAAATCCTCTTACATGTTGCTCAGGGCTCTGATGCAGAACAAGGTCTCCATCTATGTGGGCATTTGTCCTAACGGTGCCGTTGCTCAGGATCTGTGTGGATTTTTTTTTCCCAGCCGCAGCGAGCAGAAGTTGTCCAGGAGACAAAAAACAAAAACAAAAAAAATGTAATTCTGTGCAGCGATGAGGATTAAAGAAGCTTCTTCTTACTTTTTTTCCCCCTCTAGTGGAGCTGCTCAAACTTTATAAAAGAATCCGAGACTGTGAAAAGACGTTGAGCTGGAAAGGTCATCATCAGTGAGGCTTTAGTTCCTTCTACCAAGCAGAAGGGGCTCTTCTAAGTAACCCGTGAGCAGCTGTTTTGTCACACCGACACTGACCAGCTGGTGCCTCTGCTGGTGTGTTTAAGAAGAAAGCTGGACCGTTGGGGAGCCACAAGTCGATGCTCACAAACCTGTTTGCATGAAAGTGCCTCCTTCTTAGCAACTGATGAGGATGAGAGATGGTGCCATGACCCACCTGTGTTTGACACGTGTGTTTTTCACTTCGCTGGAGAGAAGAGCAGAGAGGAAAAAAGTCAGCACGAGGGATCAGGCGACGGAGGGTGCGAAGCGAACGCTGTGAGAGGGAAGCAGACCTGGAAGAAGAAGCCGACAGCTCTGCCAGGCAGGAGAAGGAGGAGGAGGAGAAAAGCAGTGGATACAGAGGAAGAGAGCATTTTTGTCTTGCCACACAGGGTGAGTGAGTGTGAATTCTGTTGATGATGAAGAGCTCTTGGAAGCAGCTGTCAACTGACCCCACTTACTTTTCTGTGGCATCAGATCAGAAGTTCCGTGATGAATGTTTTATTGGTGAGCATTAAATGGAGGCAGTCTTGCTGTAATAACTGAGTCATAAAACAAGTGCTGGGGTTCATCAGCTGTCAGCGGAGCTTCTGTAAGCCAGACTCCAAACTCCGCTGCAGATTTCACACAGAACGGAATGAGAGCGCTGCTACAGAAAGCTTTTCCAGCTGCTCGTGAGGGGGGGACGGCTCACACGACTGAGCCTTTGTTTCACGTTTTATTCCAAAAGATATGAACACAAAAAGGGTTCAAACTGAACAGGAGCCAAAATATTGAGAAATTAATGACAAGTCAAAAGCAGCAGGAGGCAAAAAATCTGAGTGATTTTAATTAAAAATGTGTTGCTTCAAAAAAAAAAGAAAAAAAAGAAAGCTGTTTAAACCAGAGCAAAAAATTACTAAAGGTACTGTAATCAGAAAACACTCAATTAAAACATCCTTATATAAATGGTCTTTACACATCAGTATGAAAGCATGTGCTTGACAAAACACTCACCTTCAGTTTAGAGAATATGAAAAATATCACATTTCAAAAGCCAATCATTTCCAGCTTCTCAAATTTGATGATTTGCTGCTTTGCATATCTAAAAGAGAATCAATTTTAAAAAGCATAGCAAAACATATAGGGACTCTTGGGACTGACTTTGTCCCTCCCATCTAGGATTTCAAAACCTAGAAATAACTTCAGTCAAAATAACTGAAGCGGCTTTTTGGCGTTCAGAATGAAAGTGGGCAGAATGTTCATAGGCGCCATTTCAGAGAAATGTCCATCATCCACCTGCAGCTTTATTTAGCATCAAGTCTGCAGATATGAGGGCACACAGTCAGGATCTTAACATCTCCTTTCCACGGCTGGCCCCCATTCCTCTGCTTCGACTCCAATCTGCCCGCTCTACATGGCTAATCAAGTATCCACAGCGGAAAACAGAAATGAACAGCGTGATTGGGAATATACGTCTCAGTTAGGAAAACATCCTTGTGTTTGTCAATCCAGTTAGCTAAATCACTGAAGCTCTAATGTGATTTCCTTTTGCCTCATTATGATTGAGCTTTGAAAGGTGCCCATTAGCAGCCTCGGTAAACTACGGCTGCGGGGGAGGAGGATTGATCCTTGTGTTAATGTGTACAGATAGATGACCGCTTTAGGACATAAATAACTGGACAGCAATTTCCCCCAGTCATACAGACGCATCACGCACACTTGACCACAGAGTAGTGCCACAGCACATGCACTGACCCAAGTGATAGTGAGATGACCCCCAGGAGGACGGGGGGGGGGACAAAACGCTTGCAAGGAAGAAAAACAACATTCTGCAACAGGCAGGGATCCAGAGCCCGAGGCTTTCTCCGGCTGATAAAAAACACAAAAATCCTCCTGTCCTGATTTTTATTTTATCCCCCAATTCAATAGCATCAAGGTTTCATCCTTGAAGAGTTGCCTCCGACTGAAAAGGCGTGGAAACGGCTGAGTGAATCTGCTCTGGATGCAATCCAAGCTGCGATACGATCAAACAAAACCAGAGCGCTAAAAGCATCTGGAATCTTTGGACAAACGGTGTGGCTATGAGGACAAAAACAACAGAAATGAAAATGACCTCACATTGTTTACATAATTTCCGTGTCAGGCTCAATTTTCTCTGAGCGTGGTGGGCTTTGAATATAGGTTTTTGCAAAAAAGGTCAGGAACCGTAGGTCCTCAGCATTATAAGCGCTTGCAAAACACTAGCAGGAGAAAGTGACTAAAAGCCCTTGTTTTTGCTGTGAAACTTATCAGCAATGCATTTGTACAACGTGTATAGATCCAGAAATCAAGACGAACCTTCAGGCCGATTGTGAGGGGGGGGGGGGGGGGCCCCCCCGCAGCAAATGTTTTCAGACGGAATGAAGAAATGTCATAATCAAATCTAAACCCTGACATGACTAGACTTTAAAAAGCAGTGAAAGGTTTCAGATACAGAATAAATAGGCCGTATGGACCAGGCAGCCCAGTGTGCACCACCACTGGAACGTGTGCCCAGATTTAAACCGGTAACTGCTTTCTTACATTTAAAATTGCATTTGCTTCGGATGCGTTCTGACCAAATTGGAGCGTTTTCATCTCGGACACGTCTCCTCTCGAGACGTCACTCGGCAGGAATGTTTCATTTGAAACGCTGGCCGTGTCCTTGGTGCTCGAGAGCCTGTGCAGCTCAGGGTGGAGGCATACAAAGAAACACTTTATACACAGCTACATATGCACATTCCCACCCATCTACAACAACTAAGGAAACCAAGTCCTCCCAATATTTGTCATGTAGAAATCGAGCCTGTTCAATTGTAGCATGAAAACGCCATTTTAGATGAAGAAACACCCTCTGAGCTCCGAATCCTCCACCGTGAATATTTCAGGCCGTCTTTATGGATGTTACGTCGACGCTCCAAAGCTTCTAAAACCTGAGTCACGACAGCCACTCTCTATTCATGCTTTCAGGCTGTGAAGTTACAATTATTTTATCTTCAAGCTAGGGATGTCAAAGTCACACCCTGATTTTTCTAATCAACTAAGCAAGAAGAGGACTTGATAGAAAATATCTAAAACTTCCTTTCATGTCAAAACTTTGACTTGGAAGGGAGAGCCTGTGGAAATGTACTGCCTTGATGCCGTGTACCAGATTGATCATTTCTACTTGAGTGGACGTTATCAAAACATATCTAATGTAAAACAAAGCCCAGCCGGCACACGAAACATATCTTTAAAATTACACGACAAGCTAATAAATCCTGTCCTGTCATTGTCTTAAATGATTTTTCAGGCGATTTCCTTTATGAATATATATATAGTTTATTCAGGAGAAGATCTAAAAGGAGGCGGTTTTCCGCCGAGTGCTGAGTGGCATTTTTGCACCCTTTGTTTGAGAGGCCTGGGAGAGCAACATGTATAAAATCCACATGGGATTAAATCTAAGATAGTAAATGATATAGCACAAACTTATATAATCACCAGTGAAATAAGTTAGTAGTTCAGTGAGTATTTTTGCATTTCTCTGATGTTCCAACAAAAAATATAAAAAAATAAATCCATCATCCATTAAAAAAAAAAAAATCTGCTTACCAATAGAGAAACTCTTATGAATATGGAAAGTCTTTAGTCGAGGAAAAAGATTTTATTCTGTGAGCTTTCTGGTTGTCCGTGTTTATGTTGGGAGTAGCACTGACTAATCACGCTGCAGCCGGCCCTGCTCTGATGCAGCCAAACAGTCCCTTTGGTATACAAAGCAGATCACTGACCAAACACAGCCTTAATCTCCATTTTTCTCTATTTAAAAAAGGCTTACAGATATACATAAATGTCAATTGTTCAATCCAACGGCTTCAGTAAGAGCTCACAGGCTGATAAGTAGAAAGTTAGCTTGAGTCAGAAGCAGAAACACCCAAAACAAATAATGAAAAAGTGAAAAACACAGGTCTGTCTCTCCCTGAAATGGCAAGGCTAAAGGACCAGAAACTAACACAGGGCAGAGCAACCTGCAACGCAGACTTTTCAATGTCTTTAAAAGTAGGATTCTAAGTCAGTGTGAAACAACAAAGAGGTGCCCTGGAGAGTGAAAACATGTTAAATTAAAACCACAAATTAGGGAACTTTCTTGAGTACAAATACAGGCAAACTCTATTAAACTACAAGTCAAATAAAAATCAAGACAATTCTAAATAAAATCTAAAATACAAAAGCAGAAATGTTTGAGCTGAGCCTTTGGCCTTCAGTAAAGTACAGCTCAGGAGATCATTTCATCTTATTTTTATGATTCAAATACACACTTTCATCATTCAGCCAGTTGGCATAATCAAATCAGAAGGGGAAAAAAGCAGTCATTATACGATTTAAAGAGTGTTCGCATAAAACAGATTTTCCATATTTACTGCTAAAATGTTATGAAAGACTAAATATCTGCACTTCTTGACAGTGCTGTGCAGCAAAGGACAAAACGCTGCATATGCCCGATTAAAGCCTATAAACACGCTCGCTCTCAACGCCTCCACTATGCTGTAGGTAAAGCTCTGCTTGCAATCTCTCTGCCCTTGGACTCTAAATTTCATAAGATCTGTTACAAAGGGTTGAGAAACAATGCTTTCTGTATTTTTTCTCCTAAAATACAAAAACTCTCCTGATCCTTTTATCCAAATTTCACAAAAATGACCACTATTTCAGCTGTTTTGGGGGCGTGGCAATCAAAGCTCCGTAAGAAATTATCGGGCTCCACTTTAGAAATTTAGAGATTTAATTTAGATGGCGCAGCCATCTTAATTGGGCAGAAAAAGCAACAGTTGAAGCACTGCCTCCCACATACCATCAGGTGTCCTGCAGAGCGGCAGTGCTGCATACGGCATGACTAATCTGTCAGTGTTGGCCAAACACAGATGAAGGATAGGAGTCAAGCAAATCACAAGAGCACTTTTGGCATGTATGCTACAGCAGATGGAGAGTCACACGGCAGTACAACAGTCACTTTTTTTAAAAACTGTGTGAGGGAGAATAAAAATGAAGCAACATGCTCAAAAACACTCCTGATGTTAAAAAAGGGCCTTGTTACTTCCCACTAGTTTACATCACAGATGTTCACCTGATATTCAAAAGAAGCCCAAATTTGGCTCTGCATCAAACGCTCTACTTGTATGTTAATATTCAGGATGTTCAGTGTTTTTTCCTTCACATTCGTACATCAGTGACTGTGGTCAAAGAAGGACACATCAACCTCCGGATTGGCAGTCGAGTGCTGCCTCTCTTGAGCTGCAGCCATCCCCGGTCTTCGGACTTCAGTGAAGGCAAAACAAATGCCGGTCCAAAAAATCCCCCTCAAGTTTCTGACAATCTGACAGATAAACAGGTCCAAAACTAAAATAGCCTTCTATATTATGAATGCCTAATATGCGGGTGTCCAACAGCAAACAGTAAGGTAGTAAAATGCAGCATGAAAACCCCAGAAAATGGTAAATGTATCTCTTTAGTGCTTAAAAAAGGGCCAAAGACCTGTGCCTGTTAAAATGAGATGAAATTCAAATAAGACAAGAGAATCAGACATTTAACTTGGGCTAATCCAACTTAAAAGGATTTGTGACTACTGCATTTTGATAATTAAACCTAGAAAAATGTGTTAGTGTAAACGTGATTTAAATGTTGGTATATTAACACCCTAATCACATTGTAAAGTTCAGCACTGTAACACCTGTAAGGCTGGTTTGACTAACCTTTGACTGAAAAACAGCAAGCAAATGGGAAACTTCTGTTTCTGCGGATTTCAGTTCAATTTACAGCTGGTTTTATGAGCCCGAAGTGTGGAGGGAGGACTGTGTCTCTAAAGTGGAGGGAAAATCATTACTGTCGCTTTAACCGTCACGATGTGCAAGAGTGATCAAGCTTTATGCCATCATTAATGCATGAATTGATGAATGAGTCAGAGCGGAAAGAAAAATGATCAGCAATCATTCTCCAGTTAATGTAAAGTCCAGAAGAAAACGCATTCAGCAGAGTCAGAGAAGGGACGTTTGTAAGCAGCACAGCTGGCTGAACTGAATGTAAGCAGTAATTGTGGGTTCTGATCACTGGGCTCGGCCCAGGAACTGTCAGGATGCTCATTGGAACTTATCAGCAGATTACCGAGATAAAATCTGGAGCACTGAACTCCCCATTGCGTGATCCATGAGGAGAGATATATCAACAGAGTCAGGGACTGAGGAAAGGGGCCCAAACACCATGCTGAGGACGAAATTAGCAAAACAAAGAAACAAAGAAACAAAGATCTATCAGACAGCAAGCGGTGTCCAAACCGAGCAATTAGAGTCCACAAAGAGAGCAAACATTTCCTTCTAACTAATTAGGGGGAAAAAAGACAACTTCAGAAAGCGAGCAGACTCCCTGTTTGACAGTGTGTGTACACGTCTGCGCACACATGCACAGCAGCAGCTCCTGACCAGAGCTGGCCGAGCGCGAAACGGCGTCTTCCTGGGCTCTAACCTGCAGACTGCAGCAGCTCGTGGTAGTCCACCCCCCTCCGGGTGGGCAGGTCATCATCCCGCTCCAGCAGCGCAGACTCCTCGTAACGGTCCCAGTTTGATGCCAGTTTCCTCCTGGAAAACACCTCTGCCCTGTCCTCTTCCTCCTCAAACCTTTCCTCTTCATCTTGGTGCTAAAGGAGAAGGTTGTATTGAAAAAAAAAAAAAAAAGTTCAGTAAAATAACTGGTTCCAGGCAGAAATAAGCTATCGTTTTATAAGAAAATGTTAAAATAAAGAAAAATTACTTTTAAAAAAGCCTCTAAACCAAGTCTGGAGTCTGCTGCTCGATTCACGTTTTATATCTTCTAATAAAAATGGACAAGTTGGTTTGTAAATATCCTCATTTATATCTTCATACATTCATTTTAACAAACTACATATTCAAATTTTTATTACATTTGGGAAATTTCCAACTGGCCTGAAAATGACATTTCTACTATGAAGGTGAAACCGGGAATATTTCTAATGTTTTAAAAAGCTACGAATATTATGGGGCTGTTTTTAACAACAGGAAGATTTTTGTTTGAATGTGTCGGAAGCAGCATTAGCTTAACATAAAGCTGATCATATTCCACTTTAATGTTGAGACCTCGCTCTTTTTGCAAGGACAAACTAACAGGGAAGAGTCTGTGGATGTTACAGGCAGTAGGGTGGTGGCAGGCACTCGGTTTGTGGCACGACGCTCATTTTGGGAGTCACAGAGCAGATATGAGAGCAGCTGGCGGAGGCAGTGGCTGTTTGTCAGAGCCACAGGTGTCAAACTCCGGTCCTCCAGGGCCGCCGGCCTGCAGGTTTTAGAGCTTTCCTTGTTTCAGCACACCTGATTCACATCAATGTGCCATTAGCAGGCTTTGTGCAAAGCCTAATGATGTTTTGAAGAGATCCATTTAATCAGAGTAACGGGTGTAAAAGCATAATGTTTCTAAAACTTCCAGGACAGTAGCCCAGGAGGACCACAATTTGACACCTATGGACAACAGGGACATGTGAAACATTTCTATAAAAATAAAAATTAAACTTGTTACATTGGACTAAAGATGAGGCAGGTCTTTTCCAGGTTTGAATATGTTTAAATATACAGCCTAAGTTTCTAATTGGGTCTTTCTCAGTTTCCCTGTGGACTGTTTTTGTACCTCTGGTCGTGATACCATTTCACCAGCTGTGCACACCTCAGTGTGTTAACGGCATCAATACACACACTTCCCTTTGTCTTCTCATTACAATGGCAGTATCATGGAGATGAGATTTATCGCACTGACAAAGCTGCAAATGTAGTTTATTATGTATGTTGTGTATGTTTATCATGTATCCTCAGCCTCATAAAAGACAAAACGGTTTTTCTTTTTTCAGCTTTGTCATCAGAGACCACATGATAACGCCAGATGCACCAAAGATTTTAATTGTTGCAATCAAGAAGGCCCTATGTGCCCAAAGAAAATGCCATGATTGCAATCAAGCATCTCCTATTGTTTCTACTCTAATCCTGTAGTTAGCTGGCGGGAGAGTCATCTGACTAAACACTGACTGGAGCTTCTAGTGTCATTTCCAAGGGCCCAAATTAATAAAGTAGTGCTTGATATGTTTTTCTTCAGAGTTTCATCACAGTTGTAGCAGAGGTTAATTTCCTCACACCTGCTTTTCCAAACCCTACCCCCCTAATCGACACAATCCTCTAATGAACGGGTCCTCATCAGAGCTGATGCCGTTATTTGAATCAGGTGTGCCGGAACAGGGAACCATGTAGGGCAGGGTGCGTTAAGGACCACGTTTAAACACTGTTTTTGCGGGCACTCATATTTACAGAGCAAATACAAGTGCCACATAGGGAGTTCTATAAAAGCATCTGCTTCACAAGGTATACCACTTAGCCAAACTTGTTCATGTTGCAGAAGTTTCCATGAGCCTTTGAACTACCCGGGAACCGGATAAACTCACCTTAGGTGTTAGAAAGTAAAACCAAAGTGGAATAAGTAATTTTTAAAATTAAATTCCTACTGGGAAAGGAGTTCGTTTCTTAAAAAAAAAAAAAGCACACTTCAAGGGTTTGTTTTTTGTTCTTTTGCCAAAGCAAAATATCCGCGGTTCTCACCCGCTGAGTTGAGTCCACAGCACCCGCGCGCCCCCCACGAGCATGACCCCGGTGGTGGTCTCGTTTGCCGCGTCCGCGATGGTGTCCTCCTCTGCCCCGGCCACGGTGTTCGCCCCCAAAACTTTCGCCGTCATTTCCACCCCGGCCACCTCTTTTCCAGCCACCCCGCCGATAGTTCCCTCTGCCTTCCATTGCTGAGACTGTGGGCGGACAATTATCTACGCAACACCTCACAGCTCAGCAGCATGGGTGTCGCAGCGAATAGTGTCCCAAGAAAACATTGTTTAAAGGTTCTACGGTCCATGTTTACTTTTAAATGTGAATAAATAAACATTTCGAAGATAAACAGTATTATTCTGTTGTATATATTTATCAAAACCACACATTTAAACACTGTTAAATGGAATATGAAATGATTAACTACAACCTAATAGAAATATATTACACTTAATACAATTTCAGTGTATTTAAAAAGGATGACATTCATTTTAGAACTATAAATATAAACGAAAAGGCCATAAACAATCATAAACTAGGAACCTTTGTTTTATTTGTTCATTTGTTTAGTTGTTTTGTCACATTTCATTCATTTTGTTTTTATGAAAATTTTATATTTATATATCTGGTTATAAAACAATGATGAATTATTTTAAAGAGAGTTTTTAAAAGCATATTAATATCTCACCATTCTTGTCTTTTGTCCCAGGAGTGCAGCTCAGTCTTCATGGGGCCATTAAGGAGCACTTTTCATCTGTAACACAGCTGGATGCCACAGGACAATGGATTTCCAAAACAATACTTTTGGCAATACTTCACACGTGCAGGCTGCTGCTCACAGCCTCTGGGAAGTCATAACCATCGCCACTGTGTCAGCCATTGTCAGCTTGATAACTATAGTTGGAAATGTCCTGGTTTTGCTATCCTTCAAAGTAAACAGTCAGCTCAAGACTGTAAACAACTACTACCTGCTGAGTTTGGCCTTCGCTGACCTCATCATAGGAGTACTGTCCATGAATTTATACACCACATACATACTGATGGGGTACTGGTCTTTGGGGAACCTTGCTTGCGATCTCTGGCTGGCAGTGGATTACGTGGCTAGCAACGCCTCAGTTATGAACTTGCTTGTTATCAGCTTTGACAGATACTTTTCTATTACACGGCCACTGACTTACAGGGCAAAGAGGACTCCAAGGAGAGCTGCCATCATGATTGGCCTGGCATGGTTGGTATCCTTTATCCTTTGGGCACCTCCTATTCTGTGCTGGCAGTACTTTGTTGGAGAGAGGAATGTACCACCAGACCAGTGCCAAATCCAGTTTTTAACTGAGCCTGTGATCACATTTGGGACAGCTATTGCAGCTTTCTACATCCCTGTCTCTGTCATGACCATCCTGTACTGCAGGATCTATAAAGAGACTCAAAAGCGCACAAAAGATCTGGCAGAACTGCAAGGTCTCACCTCGGAGAACGTCCCGGAGGGGACTAAGCCACAGAAGGCCATCATTCGTTCCTGCTTTCATTTCACCAGGGAGAGAAGAGATCAGAGTCAGGCGTCCTGGTCCTCGTCCAATCAGAGCAACGTCACTAAAACCACCACAAGGTCAGATGATGCATGGGTCAAAGCCGACCAGATCACTTCTTTTCACAGCTATACATCATCAGAGGATGAGGAGCATCACGTCTCAATAGAAACTCCTCAAAGGTCATTTAAAGAACAGGATAGTGGACAAAGTGACAAGAATGGGCAGGTACCTGATTATACAGAGGATCAGTATTTTTCCACTCCTCAAAAGAGGAACCGTAAAAAATGCATCTCGTACAAATTCAAACCTGGCTCAAAGAGCAAAAACTGCAGTCCGACAAGTGAAAAAGCATGTCCACCGGAGTCAAAGCAGTCAGCAAACAACGCCTCGCCCTCCACCTCCTCCACCACCTCCAAACCCATGGACCCCGCCCTGAAGAGCCAGATCACCAAGAGGAAGAGGATGGTGCTGGTGAAAGAGAAGAAGGCAGCCCAGACTCTCAGCGCCATCCTCCTGGCCTTCATCCTCACGTGGACGCCGTACAACATCATGGTGCTCATCTCCACCTTCTGCGCCGTGTGCATCCCCACCTCCCTCTGGCACCTGGGCTACTGGCTGTGCTACGTCAACAGCACCATCAACCCCATGTGCTACGCTCTCTGCAACAAGACCTTTCAGAAGACCTTCCGCATGCTCCTGCTCTGCCAGTGGAGACGGAGGAGAGGTGAGTAAAGTGACTTAATGTGGTATCTGCTGCTTTTAAATCCGTCAATATTCTTCAGTCATTGGTCACACGCACACGAAAGATGCTATACTGATGGAAAACTGCAGAACCTAATTTGAACTGTTGTATTTTCTTTTCTTTATTTTAAAGAAGGAAGGCTCATCCTGCAAATTCTTGAAACAGGATCAGATTTTGTCCAGGTTAAACAAAAGTGAGGTTCTTAAATGCCATAAGTGTGCTTATAGGCAAAAGTTACATGCGTGAAGTCCTAAATCGGAGGCATAAAGAACCTACCTCTGGTTGAAACTAGACTTATGACAAAACACACAAATCTCTGAGTGAAACATGACTGCTTTGGATTGTGAGACATGAGGCCCTTTATCAGCTTTCTTCCTTGACTGTAATTGTACAGCATCAGTCACATGAGTGTCAATTAAAGTCAGTGGAAAGATAATTTCATAAAGCTCTCAGATTCCTATTCAAACGACTACATAGTTGGGCTGTTAGTTTATTGTACCTCTCCAATGACCTCACTTTAGACAAGTCAGTGCAGTATGAGGATCGTACCATGCCCAGACTTACACAGATTTCAAAAAGGTCAAGCACATATGTGTTGAAATGTTTAGACTCAACTATCAGAACATGCCTCAGCATAACGAAGGGAATGCATGGTCACAGCCCATCATTTTCAGATTCTTCATCCTTTATTCTTCTCTCTATTATGCTGGTCCATAATTTGCTTTGTTTAGTTCAAGGACAGCATCCGTCAAATTAATTTACCCTCATGGGAAATGTTCATTGTAGATATTAATCATCTTCACACTTAATGTTTTGCACCGTTTAGTTTTGTGTTCAGTTCGGTGTTGATGCTTGTGTTTATTTCTGCCATGTCATCTAATATTCTTTTGTCTTTTTTTTCTCCGCTCAGGTGGTCGCTATGGCGACTCTGGCCCCAGAAAAACGTAACCAGATCATTTCTGCAGCCTGTAGATGAATGGGATGACAATAAAGTTCTTTTTGTTCTTCTTTTCTTACTACAAAACGGAAGTGGATAGTTTTTTTTCTGGATTCATTTTTGACTCATAGGAATTAGATTATTTAAAAAAACATCGAAGGAAGAAGGGCCTTATAAACAAATGGTATACATATCACTAAGTTCAAGTTTTAGTTTTCTTATTTATAGTTAAAATTGCTGATGGCTATAGTAAATCACTGTGTCTGTGAACATGTAGTATGAACCTGTACAATCAATCAACATTAAAAAATCAGCAAAATAGATCCCACTGTTATCTGGTTATATGCAGTGATGAAAAAATGTGTGTAAATGTAAATATATGTAGATACTTTGTAATGTTGTCCTAAAATCTTGAAGAGAAATGTACCTGTTTTCAGTCATTTCCTGTCCACTCTGCAGCTTTCATTAGTGGACGTTCACAGTAAGGAGAGAGACTACAGTAGTGATCAAGTTATAACCTGCTGATAAAACATTTAATGCAGGGCTCTAAATGAGCTTCAGACTCTTAATGTCAGGGCCACGATGTTTAGAGCACTTTTCTGTGTGAAATTAATCATTTGAAAGTTTGCAAGCACTCCAGATCCATCCTCAATTAATTGTGAACGGATAGTAACAAATCCCTCCCCCGGAGACTGGACAGCATGTTTGGAGCGTGTCAGCTTAATTTACCCTGACCCCCTCTCCCTCTTCCATTAGAGCAAAACTTTTCAAAGTCTGCATGCTGCCAATGAAACAGTGAGTTAGTCGTGGGCATCTCATTAAGCTCTGTTTGCCAGGCTTGTATTAGTTGATGTTTTGACATATCTGAACCATTACATGTCTGCAGAAATAGCTAATAACTGTTCCTGTTTGCGGACTATCCATGCATCTACACAGACGTACACGTTTACGCAGAATGGAAACTAGAAAAGGTGACACAGGGCATTCTGGCAGTATTTGGAACAACAATATTTCTTAGGGGACTTAAAGAAATTGATTTCAAATGAACAAGCAATACAATGCTTTGAGGCTGTTAGTCATTAGATCTGATTAAGATGGGGTATTATAATGAATTTTTCAGCTCATTAATGCTATTGTATTGTATCTCAAAGTTCAGTGAATGTTTAATCTGGTTTTACGATCTTGGCTCTTGCTTTTGATATTGAATTTCATGTTTAAGGGCTACTCTGTACATTTACACTCTGCTGTAGTGAGACGTGAAGTTATTTATGGATCACACTGTCGATATTACTTTGTTTACACGTACAATACTGTGGAAATGCCTTGAGCAAGCTCTCATTTCTTTTTATTTCGCATCTAGTGGCAGACTTCCTGTAATCTTTTAAAGTGGTCTTGTACAATAGTTTGAGAATTTCTGAAAGTCTTTCAAAGGTTGCTTTTTCTCTCGCATTCAGTCCAGATCTTGACAAATGAAATTTTTAATTTAATGTTGTCATTTAAAACTGAGCTTTAAATCATTAAAGCATAAAATTGGAATGTCCAACTCAAAGGATGCATTATAAGAGATAAATTGGCAACAAATGGATTGAAAATTAAATCTTTAAGGATATTCACAAAAACACATTTTGTTCCTTTGTTCTTTGTCAAATCTGTTAAAATACCACAGTCTGATGAACATAAAAAAATATATTTCTACACACGAGCTGATTTCCAAAGATGTAGTGGTTGAAAACGTGGTAATATCACTGCATAGCGTACAAAATTAAATTCATAAAAAAGGACGAAATGGGGACAAAGAAGTAGCTAAACTAATGGGAAAAATTTAAAAAAGGTGCAGCAGGCTAAATGTTTGTAAAAAGGAAGGCTCTCCATTGAAGGGTGGCTGTCAAGAGGCCATTCTCAAGGACGGGAAATAGGGAGAAAAGGCTGAACTGCCAAAGGACACAAGAAATGGACTTAAAATCAGTGGTAGCAGGTCTGGTGGAGGGAGGAATCCTCCCCAGAACCCAGAGCTCAACACGACTGAAGCGATGTGGGATCATCTGACAGAAAACAGAACAAAAGGCTGCCCACATCCAAAGAACAGCTTTAGGACGTCCTTCAAGAAGCCTGGAGAGCTGCTTCTGAAGAAAGGACCCACAGCTCGTCTCAGAGGGGTCAGGCTGGGTTGGAGAGTAAAGGTTCTCAGAGAAAATACTGACTTTTTAGCCTTTTGTTCTGTATTTACATTGATGTTTGTACATATCTCAGACGTTCTTGGAAATGTAAAAAGAAATAAGAGTTGGCTCCAGATTTCTGCTGTGTTGTATGAGTGATGCTGTTGTGACTTCTTGCACTTGTAAGTCTTTTATGGTCAAACCTAGGCTCTCTCCATAAAACAGTGTGCCTTTTGTTCTGGCAAAATACTTTGTGAATAAATCTTATGAATAAGCTCAATCATACTTGTTTTTCAGAGGAGGGAATCAAACGACTTGGCAGTGTGGAGGATTTATTAAGTTACGTGTGATGAGTGACTGGAGACGTAAGAGTTAATTAAAATCTAGGAAGAGACCAAACACTGAACTTGAGGTCAAGTTTTTTCTCTTATTAAATAAGAGAAACTGTGAAGCACCAAGATTTTTAAAAATCACAGTCAAAGTGTTCATCTTACCAGTCCCAGATGCTATTCATTACTGGCTTCCAGTTGGCAAACAGTGAGAAAATTAGGATCCTTCACACAGAAACATTTTCATTCAATGAATTTAATGATGACTTTATTCTTACTTTTCTTAATCAAGCAAAACTTGTAACAATTTAGACCATAAAAGCACCCACACAGCTCTTTTACTCGATGAACTGTCGGATATCTATTTCAGTTTGTACACCTCAGGCACAGAATGTACAGTATGTGACCTGTAGTCATATAGTACATCACAATTATTCAAAGAATGAGGAGTTCATGAGTTTACTCTCAAACAAATGAGGTCCGAAATAAAAACACATTTGTTATATACCATTGCGATTTATTTATCTAAGCTTTAAAATAAGAATTTATCACTCTTAAAACTCAATTTATCTGCATTCACAGTCGTGTCAGGGATATCGACAAAACAAGAAAATCTCTTAATAAGTATAAGTTCTCGTTAAGGTAATGTCATTAACAGCAGTGGAAAAATACACAGCGGAGGGGGAGGAAAGGAAGGACTGCTGAAGAGTTACATTAAGGAAGCATGTTTGAGCAGATGCAGAATTTTTTTTTTCTTCAGTGCAGCAGGATGAAATAAACCATTTGCTCAGTTGTTAGTAGGATATCAGAAATCAAGATGTGCTCAAAACTTCAACTATTAAAGAAATCTGTACAACAGACCCAGAGAGAAAAAAAAACACAACTTAAAAATCTTGTTTCCAGAGAATAGATCAAGCTTCTGTGGGGTTTATTTGCTGGCTGGTGCGGTACTACCTCCTCTTGACCGCTGGCCTGGTTCCCTTGCTGCTGCTGCCTGCCTTGCTGGGGCCTTTGGAGCCAGAGAAGAGCTTGGTCATGAGCTCGGAGACATCTGGAAGCTCTGGATTGGGGTTCAGCATGTTCATGGACTGCTCCATTTCCTGCAAAGATGGCACCCGACAAAAGGATGCGGACAAGGGAATGAAGCAAATTATAAACCAAATTATGCGTCTAAAACTGACTCTCAGATATCTCACAGTATCTATGGAGCTTACAAAAAATAGACTTGGAGACTAACCTTTCTCATCTCTGGGTCATTGGTATTGACCACCTTGGGTAGCAAAACTATAATCAGCAGAGGGAGGACCATCATCATGACCTGCAGAAGATTTTTTGGGGAAAAAAGGAGTGCACATTCTTTATTTCTTAAAAAAGAACAAAAAATGTCATTAACTTAAAAAAAAAAGTTAAAAAATCACAGACAAAAAAATTCAACAAACTAGTCCTGACTGAAAACACATGCACCCTCAATCAACACAAATGATAGTCGAATCAAATTACATGAAAAACAGCAACAATCGATAAATGGATAAAAGGAAAGCAAGTTCGTTTGTTGCTCTAAACCTGCCTTATCTCTAATTCGCTAACGAGAAGAACACAAGTCACATGTATTCAAGCTTGCAGTGTTTTCTGACCATTGGGTTCATGAGGAAGTCAGTCCAGCCCCATGTTTCTCTCTTCATGAAGTAGGTGTGAGGACCGGAAGACCTGACCTGAAGAGGGTAGGGCTGGCGATTCACCTCTGAAGTCTTGATGTAATTCACAAGACGTGCCCTGTGGAAAAAAAAAACAACACACAAAATTTGTAGATGCCTGGATGCTGTTTGCTGACCAACATACAGAAACAAACCCACGCAACATGCAGCGCATGTAGGCGTTTTGGGCCTCTCAACACAGTAAGATCTTACCTCATCTTCCCCTTGGATGTTATATCAACACGTACAGGCTCAAATCTGTATGTGGGGGTAACGACTTCCACGACATACGATCCTGAAGGAACGTCGTTCACAGCAAAACTCCCATCAGTTCTGCAACAAAAGAACCGGATAGTTTTACTGAGGATGCTTCACCTCTAGTGGGTGCAGTGGTACACACCAGAAAGAAAATGGGTGGGAATAATTTCACCCCCTTAACATCCATCCAACTACAAAGACTCCTGCATTTTAATTGTGTGTTGCATATGCATCTTTGGATAGATATTAAGACTCTCAAAGAGGCTTTTTGTGAGGGATACGCTGAAATCATAAATAAGTGTTACGTCAGAGTTGCACGACAGTAACATTCTGGATTTTAATTGCGCTGTCACTTACTGATACAGTACTATTTACAACGTTTAGTGGTTAACATATGATCTGACCAGAGCACGCGCCCCTGCAGAGGTTAAGACCCAAACAACAGGCACGACTCCCGCAGGTCAGGGTTTTTTATGGCAACAGTTTACTATGAAAGCCGAGTAGTTTCGTCAGGAAATCAACAACTGCGTGCACTGACAGCTTGGACAGAGTTAAACCCACGATTGTCAAGCTATAAATGACTTTGGACATTTTGAATTTGCCATCTGGCCGCAGCAGCTGCCGCACGGCCACCGGCGGCGTAACTCCAGGTTTAAGCTGCTAGCTAGCAATGCTAACGCTTCCTGGTTAGCAAACGGGCTAAGCAGCTAGCGGTTTTACCTGGAGCCATTTCTTACCTCAAAAACCCAACATATTCTTCACCCTCAACAAGTACTCTGGCTGTTGATACCCAGTCTTGAGTCTTTACTCCGGGAACTATTGCTCTTCCCTCGATTTTAAACCGATCTCCGTTCGACTGTGTCGATACACCTGCACCAGGCCCCGTATCCATGTCAGTGAAACACCAAGCCACGACGAGCATAGCCTGTGCCAAAACCCATAGCAGAGGTATTCTTTCCCTGTGCAGCATAATGGCTGTTTTTACTTGACTAAAACTATCCCTGATAGAATATGTGTCAGCATGTAGTCCGTGGCAGGTTACGGAAGAAGCGGATGATTCCTAAATCAGCTGTCTGCGCAAGATGACGTCATTTACAAAAACCTTTATTGAACAACCCGACAATCACATTCTGCCAACGTCGCTGTCCGGTTTTAATTTCCATCCATTTAGAATTTCATTTCTATCCATTTTAAATGTATGAATTAACATATTGATAAATGTTTAATCACTTGTATAGAATACAAATAAGTACATTTCCAACTAAATTTAAAAAGTATATATATACTGTATGTATTTTCAAAAACACCTTTTGGTCCCAATTAGTCCATTTCATTATTTCAGAACATGTTAAAAAGTTTTACAGAACTATTCATATTTTTTTCTTTTTTGTGGCAAGTTTTAGATTGTATGTGTAATTCAGTTGCTGACAAAAAAGATCGACAGTTTAAATAATAAAAATTAGGAACCTTAGAAGCATGTTTTGACCAATACCAAGATCACTTGGTGTTTAAGTAAATACCAGTTACTGCAAAGACGTCATTCATATATGCAGTTTGTGAATGTGTTTTCAGCAGTTCAACTTGTACAAGTAAGATTATCACAACCAAGTTCTGATTTTTATCAAATTTATTTAAAAGAAGATTAAGAGAATCACTTGTTTTGACATTTTACATTTATACAGCCAAATGTCACATCAGGAGGCAAAATTAAAACAAGGAAAGTACTTATAATAACTTAAAGACTCTTGCAGTTTCAAGTTCCTGATTCTAGAGGACCCAGGCGCAACACACAAAACATCAGGGCATTCAAAACATAACCAGGAATGGTGAAGAGACAAAGACCTTGGCACTTCATAAAGCGACATTACACTTTATCTCATGGAGGTCCAATAAAACATGTCCCCGCACAAGATGGTCCACTTCAATGTGAAGCAGTCATTTGCTGTCCAGAAAGGCTCTTGCTGCCCCTCCTTTTGGAATCTCTCCAGCTCAAACCGAGAGGAGTTGTCTGAATTGTCAAGTTCAGTCCCATTTAAGAGGTTTGAGTGTAAAAGCAGAATGAACCGGTCCGTGTCTGTGGTGGCATTATCAGTTCAACACAGCCATTTTTGACAGTAGTGGTCACATCCTTCAGAGCGCTGCGCTGACCACAGTCAGGGCAGCTGTGACAGATAAGCCCGGATGGCCTGCAACACAGAGACAGCACAGCCGGTGAAACACTCGCACAGTCAACACAGACACATCCGCCGTGAAACTGTCATCACTTTTCTTTATTGTACATCAATAAATAAAATGATATGCTTTATGTGATGACCAACTTAAACAAACACTGACTGCATTTCCTTCTCCCTGCAAAGCAGGACTTGGAAAAACTAACCGCAAAAAAGAGCTCTTAACCTGGAGCTTTTCTTTAAACAATGGGAGTGGTTGTCTGTGTCCACCCAAAACAAACAAAGACGATAGAATAACAGGCACTAGCACGGTCTGGAAATACTGTTTTGTGATGTGGGAGGTTGGAATAGCTTTGAGTCTTGTAAATGGGACGGGTGACCGAAAGCCTGCAAGAGGAATCTAGTTATGCCACCAGTCTTACCTTTGCCAGCTCTCCCACTGATCCTGGTATCAAACATAACCGGGCTCCCTCCTTCCACAAGTCCTTCAGTCGCTGCTTCATAGCATCAACATTCCTGCAACAAACATTTACAGATCATGACCAATACAGTGAAGAAGAGCTTTGCCACAGGAAACTCAGTATTGAACAACTTTGGCAAAGACCTAAACAATGAACAACATATCAGACAGGAAAATAAAATTTAAAAAAATCGGAAAGTGTTGCTCTTCTAAGGACTGAATTACAGAACGTCTTTATGCAACGTTCAGAAGAAGACAGAGACATTCCGAATGCTGTACTGCCCACTCAGACACATGGCACTACTTGACCAATGACAGCTTCCCGTTTTTCAACAAGGGAGATGTCTTTTTGACAGAGGAATCCAGAACAAACGGGCAGAAACGAGGGCACGTCTTGTGCGTTTTAAAACAGCAGAATTAGTCTCCGTTTGAGTCTGCAGATGGAAACACAATCCGTTCCTCCATGCCAACATCAGGGGGATACTTTGGAATCTGACATGAGACCAGAGGATCCCAAAATAAAACCTCCAAAAGAAGACACTCAGGACGCAACCCGATCATATGCGCGGCCACCTCCGCTGGCTGGATATGATGGGAACGAGCAGACGCTCCGCACCACTTTCAGCCCTTTCCAGCAGAGTTTTCCCCGGGGCGTCACGCTGCCTCCATCCTCTTCCCTTCTTTCTATAATACATCCTGCTGCCATCTCCTCCCTGTGTAAACGACACGTCCTCTCGCGAATCCACGCAATGGAGCAGCAAATGTGTTTCAACAGGCCCGGAACACCTTCTCTGAGCACTTCATGGTCGTATAGAAGCACTCGTGCCCACTGCAAAGCTCTGAGCATCACGGCCTCCAGCACAGGCAGCGGGGAGTCAGTCTGAGCTGCGGTGTTTATTTTGCAAGCGTGAAATGCCCACCTGTCTTCTGAACGACTGTCCTGCAGTCTCTTCTCGTTTCTTGAAAGTTCTGGCCACCATTTCTTGATGACGGATTGAACCCAGTGTAAACCCACTTTGATGTGCCTGAATGAAAGGACCAGAAGAAGGAAAAAATAAATGAATTCCCACTTATTGCCGCTCATCCAAAAAGATTCATCAGATTTCCGACCATTAATAATTCATCAGAAAAGCCGAGCTCCTTGGATGAGTGCCAAAACATTTCAAAGCGTATAAGAAGAAAACATCCTGCCTATAAACCAGCATCTCAATAAAATATATCTGAGAGGGGAAGATCATTAAAATAATTCACACATTTCTCTAATGCTACTTACTCTTCATATTTACTGGCAAGAATAACTTTGACTTGAGGCATGAGGTCAACACAGCAGCCAAGTGACAAACATGGTGCTTCAGTTTGAAGGCTGATGAGAGAGGAGGGAAAGAAATACGAGTTTATCAGCAGTGAAGGCAAACAAAAACAAACAAAGTAAGACTCGACATGTCTTGATTGTGAACTTCAACCTTTCAGTTCTATTAGAATAGGTAAACTATTGACTGAACACTTAAGACGATGAAAACGTAGCGGGGGATTTTATTATCTTTTTTAGTTCTTTAGAATTTATTTTAGATCATGAAAAAGTCAAAACATTTATGTTACCCCCACTCTCTGGGAACCTTACAAGGACATTAAACAACCAGGATGTAAAAGCTCAGTGGGACTTACTTGTTTGTTAAAATAGGTAAGCAGTCAAGTAGCACACCCGTGTCTTGTATTCTGGGCAACAAACACAACTGAAGATGAAGCACACTGCACAACTGAGGACTAGTCACAAAACTCCAAACAGAGACATCATCACGGTTTTACCTGATCAGGTAGGCCACTAATTCACAGGCATTTTTCCGCCACAGTGTTAGGGCCACTTTAAGTCGAAGATCTCTTCCAAAAAGGACTCGAGTCATGGCTTCGTGGTCCTTCGATAGCTACAAACACACAAAAGGAAATGGAAAAAACATTGATTAAGAACAGTTCTTATCACATAACTCATCTTCTAATAGGCAACACACTGAGCTCTGTCTCTCACCTCTGTGAAGTCACTGTATTTGGAGCTGGCCCCTGCCATCTTGGAGGCCTCTGCAGAGTTCACCGGCTGCCCACAGTTGTCATAGCAGTGAATGCCCCGAACATCAGAGCATGCCACCTCATTTTCTTTATTGGCCATACCGGGCTTACGGGGATGGCCTACATCTGAGGACCTGCGGTGAAGCTTTTTGCCCCCCTCCACCGAAGCACAACTCTTCCTCTTGCAAGATGACAGCCTCTTCGCTTTGTATTGCACTTGAAATCTGCCAAGATTGAAATCACAATGGAGCAAAACATACATTTGAAAAAAACAAACACGCAAACAAAACACATCAAATTCAAAGCCACAAACAAACTGATAGTGGTGGTAGTTATGGAAAGTTTTCTTAATGGTCCAGAAAGGAGTGATCTGTGGGACACAGCCAGTGAGTGAATGATCATAGTTCGATGAACCCCACAGATGTGGATTAGAGACTCACCTGTCTTTATCTAATTCGTCGTTATTATAAATATCCACCTAAAACAAAAGGATAGGGAATGAAGCCACTACCAAAGACTCTACTGCTACAATCCTACAAAGTGCACTTCACTGTCACCAGGACGTAACACACAAGTAGGCAGATTGGGAGAGTTTAAGGTTCCTCCTCATACCTGATTCATATTCTTTTCAGTAGAAACATGCAGGCAGGATTGCAGAAAGCCATTGGTTTTATTGTGGTTGATTTCCCGTTGCCAAACATTACCAAATGCCATAGTCAAAGACCCTGTTGGAGAAACAAATGTTTTACAAACTCACAGTTCCGGGTGTATGTATTTATTCTACGATGCAACAAAGTGTTTCGAAGAGGTTAAACGCACACATTTAAATGTGGTAAACAAACCACTATTTGTTAGCTAGACAGGCGTTGGCTGTTAGCTCGTTACACCGCAGATATCACTTTAAAGTGACTAAAGTTGAGCTGCTACTGTTCCTGCTTTGCAACACAGTAACCTTCCGATCTCTAAAGAGGAGCAGCATTGGATTTATTCCCGTGTCTGAGTTCAGAAGCAGCCCGTGCTGCACTTAGGTCACAGTTTAGCTGCAATTATTAGCTGAACGGTGAAGAAAACACGGAGACGTACGTTAAGGGACCAGCAGGGCCGCGGAGCTAGCTAGCTCGCTACCTTGTTAGCATCCTGCCTTATGGAACATATGGCTCTGTAAAAGGTAATTCAAGTATTCTCGCCATTTACACAACAGAGTCGAATACCAACCGATTCATTTTTGTGGCGTGTAACAGGGGCTCTTCTGGTGTGTAAATCCAAAAAACGTGAAAAACTGGTTCAACTCAAAGCGCAACTCCCGTCTGTGTTCCCTTAGCGTTTCACAGTTTTACCATTCAAATGAATACACCACCGGTGTGGAGGGATTGTGGGATTGATTTTGGCCCCCAAAACTCTACAGTTTGTGTAGTTTTAGCGACGACTGCTGGACGTTACAAAAACTGTTACTCCTAAATGTGGTATAGCGCTATCCAGTGGCGAGTAGTGTGTCACACGTGAACTCAGGAGCGCATGCGCAAATTGAACAAGGCGCGTCTCAAAAAGCACAACACTGTAATAAAGAAAGAAAGAAAGAAAGAAAGAAATAATGACATCAAAAAGTAGTTCAATTAAATGAAATCAAGAAGTCTAAGGCCAGTTAATCGAAAATTTTTGTTATTCCTACACCAGCAAAAAAAATATATATATATTGGGGTTTAAGCTCATTGTTGCAAGACAGGTTTACAAACGGTCTTGCAGCAGTGGAACAGTTTTACTTGAAAGGGACCAACGATGTGTAAAATACAAAGGGAGTGACACTGGGAAAGAATAATATGATAATATGATTTGGCTTAGCAAATGCTTTCAGTCCTCCACATGACTGTCATTTGATGTACCGTTCTTGCTTTTTAACGAATGAGCAAAACAGAAAACATTGTGGAATAGGCACTAGTCATTCAATTAATGGGTTAGTGAGTACATTTTGAACTTTGAGTGCGTGACTTTCCACCAAAAGCCTTTGTGATTGCTGTTATGTATGTCAGCAGTTGGAAATAAACTCAAGCAAACCAACACACATGCATCAGATCATTTTGGAAATTCAACAGAAGAAGATAACATTGTAGAGCTTCTTCCTCTCATCCTGTTCTTGGCTGTTCCTTCAACTACACAGATGAGCTGAGTATTTCTGTGGGACATTTCTCTCTGACCACATTTCATGTTATAGTTGAACATGCATATCTTGGGATTTTGAGAGACTTAAACAATGCGGCAGTGATCAGAACAGCTGAAAGGCTCCATCCACTTATCCAAAAGCAATATCTCAATTCCACTTTATTCCAGGTCCTCATCATAGTTGTCATATTCAGTTGTCTCCTGTTGCATTATTTTGTTGATGGATTCTTTGCCACCACATTGTTCTTAGTTTATTCACTTCTTTTAACACCACACCTGACAACATCACAGCAGTTTTGGATCAATAACTATGAAAAGAAAGCTTTTTTTGTGGGTGTGAGGGAATTTCCATTTGCCGAATTATCGAACACACTAAGGTTGAAAGAAGGAGTAAATAAATTGAAGAAAAATGCTCTAAAAATCCACCTTTGTTCAAAGAACAATAACCTTTCTTCTGAAGTCAAAATTTGAAGATGAAAGGACATCTCGGAGTTTGCACACAAGGGCCGATTGATTCTCAAGGCCCAGAGGGAAAAGAGATGATCAAGGCAGAGGGCACAGGACAAGCACATTAATTAAATCAGGCAACACAAAAGAAGTGGCAAGGGGGGGAAGACTAAAGTAAATAAATGAGAAGTTTCAAATCATGAAGACTAAACAAATAACATGAAAGAAAACACACAAAGACATCATGTGTATTCATTTTGAGCAGAAATGATAAAGACTCAAAAGACAGTGTCTGTGGAAAACAGTTATATTCCACAGCATGATTGAATAAACCCACTTCATGTCTTCTGTGTGTGATATGTTCATGTTTGATATATTCTGGTTCTGCTATAGTTGCATTTGAATGTTTCCTTGATAATAATCGCAACTAATTTCTTAACAGAAATTGTTAATTTTTGGTGTGTTCATTTGCACATTCAAAAAACACCTTTTTTAAGAATAAATAAATATGGCTCTCTAATGTTCATGCCTCTTTGAAAGCCACAGGACGTGACAGCCCATGGGCTGTAGATGGTGCAATGCACTCTGGTTTGGAGTACAGAGCCCCACAGAAACACAAGATGTATTGAAAAGGCAGTCTCAGGGAAAAAATTAAATGAACCCAAATCAGCTTTTATTTTATCTTACAAATGACAGTTGTTTCAAAGACTTGAATACCAATTAGTGAAGAGGTTAACCAAACAATACGTTTCATTTGTTGCAGATAAGCTGCAATAAGAAGTGTGGCCGATGGGTATATATTCATGTATTTTGACCATGAAAAGAACTTCAACTCAGATGCTGTTTTTTGATTAACCAAAATTACCTTAATGATCATGTGATGACAAGTACCCCCTCTACATAAAAAAACACAAAAAAAATCTATGTAAAACATAGATCAATTCTCCAGGATGAACAAGGAAATACAGAGTATTAAGGTTCTGATTAATGTGTCACACCTGCAATGTATGATGATGAAGATCTTCCAGATGAAATGTCTTGTCTATATTTTTATTTAGCTGAATACATACCCTCCCATAATCCTACTAAGAATAAATGGTAGAGACATGGAAGGATGGAGACTCAGCTCAACTATCCCAGATTTTTAAAAGAAGAGAAAACAATATACTTAACGATTAAAAAAACAAAAAAAGGACAATGTACAGGAAAATGAAATGCAACAGTTAACGGTGTAATGGCCAATGCCGAGAAGGATTTAAATAATTTAAGACTAATCCCATTCTACAGAAAGAAAGAAACTCCACAGTTTGTGGCTGTCTCTGTCGCCAGACAGCCACAAAAATGAAAATGTCTGGTGACCGTTTGTTCCTCATTTCCCAGATTTGAGTGCAGCCGTACCTACCAACCAAAACATAGCAAATCCTGATGGGTTTAGTTTCTCCTGTGAGACAAATTGAAACGCATGTCCGGTCGCTGTATATGAACCACATCCAAAGAAAATGTTCCAGTTATTTGTGGGAAGCATAATTAGATTTTTTTTTAAAATCTTTGGTAAATTCTGGTTACAGCAGAAGTCTAAGAATTCAAACCTCACTTAACTGCCATTAAAAGTCGCAGATATCCAAACAAAATCTCCTTTTGTGTGGTAAAATGTTCATTTCAAGTTGTTCTGTTTTACTTGTGTAATATTATTTAAACTGACCTTCGTTTTATGAGCGCACCCACGAAACACTGCAAAGCCTTTAAAATTACAAACCTGCTTTCAATTAAAGGTAAAACTTGAAACTCATGAATACAAGTTGTTCCTTTAATTTAAGAAAATGTTATTTTGTTTGTTTATTTTAAGTCATTTGTTTAATTTTTGTCAGACCACACATGAGAAAAATGTAATAACATGCAATGCAAAGCCTAAGAATGTTATTTTTAAGCATGATTGTTGAGAATGTTAATAGTGTCTTTTTGTGAAATCTTATAACAGTTTGATATCAATGACATGCAGGAAAACAGGGACTTTTTCACAGTCTATTATTCATTTTTTGAGAGAAGCTGTCTTGAGTTAGATCTTTTAATGAAATGAACACAACCATTTTTTGGCTAAGTTGAGAACCTTCTAGTAAAATCATGCTCATAAAACGATAAATATATTGAACCTAACAGTCCAGGGAAGCAGCACCTCATGCAACATGCATGGCAGAAACACAACTATTTGAAGTTAGTTAAGTATTTTCCAGGTTTGCACTAGAAGGGCAGATGTTTGTGATTTTGCATCCCATTCCAGAGTGGTAGTTCTGAAACTTCTAGCTGCAAACCAGTCTCACAGGCATATGTTAGCCATCAAAAAGTGCATTGTTTTGATTTGAAACAGCTTAGCATTTAGGACCTTCTATCTTAAAACTGGGGCAGATTAAACCATTTGAAATGAATTGCTTTAAGCCTTGGCAAGTTTGAATGACATTGTTTCTGCTAAAGTAAAGCTCATGCACGTTTAGGAAATTGAAATTGTTCACATTGATTACAATTATTATCAAAACTCAAGATGTTTCTGACATTCATTTATGTTGTGCAGATTACCGTCTGTTCACATGAGCCCCAAATCGTTCCAGAAGCTTCCGGGTGTGCTCACTTGAGCTCCCTGGGGTTTCCACAGCAGACGTCCTCTTTAAAAAATTACACTCTGATGAACACGGAGCGCTAAGTCTGATCTTTTCAGATAAAAGCAGCCACCCACAAAGGCGGTACGAGCATTAAGAGATTTACATTAGCAAGGAAGGATTTGTATAGCAAATTTCCTTCAGATCTAAGCACAGTGCTTGTTAGACTCTGCGGGCGTTTGATATTTAAGCTGGAATTTGTCTGGGCCGCAGCCAAAACCCCTTCATATTTACAAAAGTCTAAGTTTCAGCAGGATGAGCTTATGGCTAAGAAGCAGGTCTGGAAGTGCATTAAACCTGTTTCCGGTGACACGACAATGGGACCGTTTTTTTTAATTTTTTACTAATTCATCAAAGTCTATGACATGAAAACAAAGGCTCTTTTTAGCTCCAGAGATCAGACCTTGCAACAGACATGCAACAATAATAAAAAAGGGCACAGAGGTTTGATAGTTTCAGATCACAATAATTAGATAGTTGTCTTCTATATAGCAAAACAATTTTTGACTCATGTTTTTTGGCAGGTGTGGTTCGGTTCAGTACGGTGGTTATTTCGCATTGATACTGGCCACTGTAAGAAGAGTAATATGGAATCGAGACCTGAGCAGCAAAACAGAAATGAGCATTAATAAATGCTAGCAGCCTTTGGGGTTAAATTTTCTCGCAAACAAGATAATGGGAAAGAACTCGGATTGTGAAAGTTTTGTGTTCAGTGGCATTAAAAACCAAAAATTTAGCATTGTTCTTATTTGCATGACTGATCACAGATTTTTTTTTATGTGAGGCAGGTATTACAAGCAGACCGTTTCCTAAAATCCATTAAGTTATTTCTTTTTTCCTTTCAAAGTCAGATTAAAATGGCTTGAATGGCAACTGAATTATCTTTGATCCTTGATTGCTGGTAAAATTCAGCATTGAAACTAGGAGTGTGAACAACCTTTGCATGATGGTCTTAAAATGGGGGGGGGGCAGCGTCTCTTAAATCTGATGTGAGAAAAAGTGCAAAGACAAAGGGGTACAGGAAACCAACGGAGGTCTGAGAAATAACGCAGGCGGCTTAAATTCTCAAAGTCACATCAAAGAGAAATTACAGTCCGTGAACAAGTGACAGCAAGTTAGATTTGGGCCACGGAGGCCTTTTTGTGACCTCCAAAATGCAAACCACTTTGATATTTTCTTTGTATCAGTAGAGACGGATGACATGAGGACTTGATGGAGCTCCCACACACACACACTTTGTAACGTAATCTGTTATTGTCCCATAACCTTTCACAAAAGCCTCCAAAAAGGGAGGCTTTGGACCTCTTTGAATTTATTCATAGATTTTCTCGCTTAATATCAATAACTGTGTTGACATTGTGTGAGAATGCTTTTAGAGGAGATCCATAGACAGCATCTCCATTTTCAGAGACGACAAGTTCTCAATCCACAATCCACAAACCATATAAGATTAAAAAGGATGGCACGCTCTCAGGAGGGGAGCGGCAGCAGCAACTTCTGCATTCCTGTGGGGTGATTCAGGGAAAGATGCCCAAGAAGGAGCTGTTGAATTTCTAAAAGCAAGCAGCCTTTTGACTCATCTGCACTATGATGAGTCAAAATACCAGCGTGTTAACCCCTCCAACCTCAGCTGACCTTCTTTAGCCTCCACCGGGATCACTTCCCACAGATCCTGGGATCCATTTTGCTCTTTTTGCTATGCGACGTGCAGATGTAGATTTCTTACAGTGATGATAAACAATAGGCCTCAGCTGGTTGGCTAAGTGTGGGAACGTTTCCATGTTTTTGGAAACACGCAGACACTACGCTATGATGAGAATGTCTCTCCTTCTTAGCATCTTTCGAGGACTTAGGTGTGGATTTTACCCAGAGAAGATCACTGTTTGTGTTCTTATTGTCGATTTATTGGTCAGTAGAAAAACATATTTTGCACCAGCCACATTGATAAACCATCACATGCATCTGTTTCCAAAGAAACCAGGTCACACGTTACTTTAATTACACGTCCCGCTTGTATGTCTGGTGCTTGTCTGTTTTCTGCCATGTTTGTTTGCAATTTGAAGGCGGGAGTTCTGTTTGAGTTTGCGCCGCTTGGATGAGTGGCAGATCTCCTTTGTTGTGCTGATTTGAGACATCGAGATTTCCATGTAGGTGGCCCTTTACAGCAAACAGATGCTCCGGGTATGAACTCATCCTCCTCTTCTCAGAGCCCCTCTCCGGCACCAGATGGCAGTGCTGGTCTGTAGCTGCTGACCATCCGCTGCCTGCCGGGAGATCGAATGGTCGAATTTTTTGCACAGTCACAGGACTGCCAAAAAGCCTTTTCCAGCAGAAGCCGCAGACTCTCGTGCCAAGAGTGTCAGAGTGGACAGAGGGAAAGAAGACGCTCACTGCTTCACAAGGCATGGCAGGGACAAACAGGCTGACGTGTTGCCTCACAGCCTCCCAGCGATGGAATATGCTGTCAGAAATGTTTAGAGCTTCAGAATACTTCACTGTTGCATCGACCTTTGACTCCATTTTTTAAGCTCCCCAGATGTGAAATCCCCTTTTGAAAATTGTGTTTATTCTTACCCACTTTAGTCGTAAATCAGAGAAAAAAAGAAGAATGAATGTGTACTGATACTTAAGGACAGTATGCAACAAGCATGTAACAACACTAACTGGTGGAATTAAAGTGTTTTTTAGTCACAAACCTTCAGGCTAACGAAAGGAGCTATTTAATGATTTTAGTGATTATACTGAACACTTTGTATGAATAACAAGAGTATCATGTAGTGTTTGTACTGCTGGTATGTGCCCCAGGTTACAGCTGCTAAGACGGAACGGGGACACAGCGCACCTATTACTACATGAAATGAGCATGGGAATGGTTTGTTCTACAAAGCGCAAATATCTGTTCGGTCTTGTGAAAGAGGTCCGATCAGACACCTGAGTGACTGGAGCACTGCGGCCTGACAGGTGTGCAATTGCAAAAAAAAGACGATGTGTGTTTAAGAAGACTTTCTTCTTCAGTTCAAAGCCTCAGATAACACTAATAGGCATAAAAAAAGCTCTGTGGCTCCTCTGATGGTTACATTTGCTCTTCTCAGAATTGGGAAGAATGAGAAGCCATCAATCAGGCATGCGTGAAATGTGCTGTAGGTTGTGAACGTCCTCCATAATCATTTACAACTGGGACTAAAGGCGAGCTTTTCGGTTGTTCACACAACACTACAGCATTAGAACACGACATGGGAGCAGCCCCTGTCAAGCAATAACTCAAAGCCAGACCTCTGCGAGACCATCACAGACATACTCAATCTCAGACCCCCCCCCTTCCTTCACCTTTACATTTTTGACCCTGCGATTCTAGTCAGAATGTCTTACATGGAAAAATTCAATATTTTTCCATCCGCTTTTCCACAGCCTGGTTTTCTGTTATTACGCATCTCATTGACTGAGTGCTGCTGGTGGCACCGGTACAAACTGAGAAAAGAGGGCCTTAGCCACAGCAGCCACTCGGATTCAGGATGTGGAACTTAAATCTGCCAGTAAAAATACACTTGTGTTGCTACACGGTGTGCGCACAGACCAAATGATGATAAAGCGTCCCACACTTGCACAGGACGTATGGTAACGCTGCGGTTTTCTTTGAATTTGTTCAGCCGAAGACTTACGCATTGACTGTATTTGATGTTTATTTAAGTTGGAGGTTTAATTCTGCGTATTGGCTTTTCAGATAATGAAGCGTGAAATGAACAGGAATTGAACATTTCTAATGAATGTGCTGCACAGGGTAGGGTCACACTACAGTTTGGACACAGAGCTCAGCATGGGGGCCACAGCACATCCAGCAGGACATAGACATAGTACTGTGTGCAGTCCTAAATAAAATATCAGTTATGGTACACCTTTAAAAAAGCTTTATTGAAACAGTCAGAAACAACAAACATGAATAGAGAGGTGAACTAAAATAGATTAAAGACTCAATTAATTTTTATTTTGAGTGGCATTTAGCAGATATTTGTTATAACAAAGGGAAAAACTTGAAACTTGAGTGAGTTAAGTGAGTTTGATGATCATGAAATGCTGGAATATGCTTCCTCACGTGCAGCAAATCTTTAAACTCAAATCCAAAATCCTGAAGAGAGAGAAAGACTGAGACGAGTCTCTTTTGCCAACTTGAAAGTATAAAACATATGAAAACTGTAGTTCAGTCATTGCAGAACTAGATAAAAAGTCGGCTTTAAAGAGGCCGCATATGGTTCATGTAAATATTGATATTGGTAACATAAATGTAAATTAACCTAAAGTCATCTGACACTGCTCAGTATACCTTACCTGTGTTCAACATGATACTCTTGTAGAGGCTGATGATTATCTGGATGGGGACGTCTGGAAAAGCAATAAAGAAGATTCATGTTTGAGTTGCTCAAGACATTTTAACCCGAGAATGGGACTGTCAAAACTTTCACCTCCATGAAACACGACACGATCCGTCTGGCCCGAGCATGTGCTCGTGTGTGCGTGTGCTGGCCTCGTGAACCGCTAAAATTCAGTTGATGAGCATTTCCATTTGGCCATATTTTGCACCCCCCCCCCCATCAGCGGCATGTGCCTCGCCTGGCAGCTCCTCCAGGTCTGCAAAAGCCACACACCTTCAAGTCTTAACATCTCTGCTTGGTTTGGTAAAAAAAAAAAAAACAAGATGATGATGAGGGGAAAGTCCAAAATGGAGCCACAGAAGACTGACCTATCCCTCTGCAGGTCAACAACAAAAGACCCACATGTCCCGACAACATTTAATATCAACTTGTCTTCATGTTGTAGAAAAGCTGTTTTACAAAATCTTCTTACGGATTATTAATTTTTTTAAGATGGTAAATACAATTTATTTTCTACTAACATCACAAATAGTCATTTGTTTGAGTAGGTTATTACAGGAAAGGTCACTTTTGCTTGGGTCTGGTGTAAGAATTAAAATCTGTTGAGATTGAGATTGAGATTCAGGCCACAGCTCCTAAAAACTAAATTTGTTTACAGTTTTCTTTTCAGCGGGGTATTTATGTAAAAAAAGCCCTTTATCGTTGTAGGATCCACATAGCGGCATCTATTGAACAGTCCTCCATTTTGCTGTTTCATACTGCCCCCCCCCCCTTCATCAGTTCTCTGCTCTAACCCCTGTACCACCTTGCAGCAGCTGGATCATACCAAAATTTCCATCGCTCTCTTATTCACCCCTCAGTTCTCATTAGCAGGTAATTGAACCCACCTGGACGGGGCACGAATCACGGATCGCTGCACCAAAAAAATATCCGACGACGGCTTGAATCAAACATACAGAAATGAATTGGGTAAACAGCTGACGGGGCGCATGCTACCCAGCCATCCGAGCGTGCTGCAACTTCCCATGCAGAAGTAAACAGCTTTTGCCAATGAGCCACGAGAAGATATCGGGAACAAAGTGTGCTTTACTTATGCCGGGTGGCGTGTCGAGTCATGAGAGTCTGGATGCGAAAGCATTCAAACATGTGTGGGCCAACGTTCGGTCCCCGCAGCTGGCAGCCGGTTGCCCACAGCCCGGTCAAGTCATTCCCGAGGTGCTGTCACTAGCAACTACTGGTCACTCGACAGCTCAGCTGGAGCTGAATACGCAGCAACGTGTCGAGCAGATGTGAGCGACCTGCCTTCGGCTCTCTCCGTGCGGCTGGAATAACAACACATGGCCGTGTGCAGGAGAAAAACCCAAAGCACCCGCCATCACGTTCTCAGCAGCATGCCGGCCAGACGGCCAGACGGCCCTCAGGTCGGAACGGTCAGCTGCAAGAGAGCTCCGAGGTTGCGATATTTCTGGGTTCCCCTCAGAACTGAGTCTTCATGCTCACTTTTTATGGTCATTCCAAGTTCAAGTTTCTGATTCTTAGAAATATAAAACAGGCTGTAATGTAGACAAAAATCAAAAGATAGACCAACTCTTAAAAGCTCTGAACAGCTATTCAAATGACGTTGGAACATTCTCTGATGGACCAGAAAAAACACCTTGAAAACTTTAGTTTTGAAGGGTTACTCCCACTTTGCTTTCAGGCTTTCTGTTCAGGAAAACACTACGGACTGGTTGTGTGTGATGTTGAAATGGTCAATTGAAAGCCACCACTAATAACATAAAAACTGAAAAGCAAATGCGTCTAAGAGGTTGACTCTGCTCAGAGAATAGATCTGACGTCATCAGCTCTTCCACCTGGAAGCAGAATTCAGCCTTGATCTCGCCTTCTGTTCACACTTTCACTGTCCCACATTCCTGCTGGCCATGATTAGGCCGTGAGCCCTTCAGTCTGTTATTATTGCAAGAGTATCTCAGGTCATGAGACTTAAACACCAGCAAATACCTGCCCTCTGGACTCCCCAACCTTTCCTTGGTGGCTTTTTTGTTCATAAATACCCAACAATTCCAAGCACGACATAAATGGACATCCAAACGTAGACGTGCTGAAAATCTAAACTTCCTTCCTCAGAGGTTTATGGACTGTGACGAGATTGGGAAATAGATTACAATTTTAAGCCACTGGGTGGAACGCTGTGTGATTTGATTAAAAAAAAGAATCAATTATTGCATTTTGCTGGGAAACTGATGCTTACGTGATAACCAGTGTTATTTGAGGTTCCCTTGAGAGTTTGCGCAGTTTTAGTATCAAAATATGTTGATCTGGAAAAGCACATGTTCATACACAGACAGCCCAATACCAAAGATACCAGTTCCATGTTCTAAATCAGCCCAACAATTACCGCCTTGCACATAAAGCAGCGAGTGTTTCACCGATAAGCCCCGAAAACACCAAGGAATGGCCTGAGAATGAATTATCGCTGCGCTAATCAGCGAGGCGGATCTCATGTTACTCTCACCCCCCTGGGTCTTTGGGATGAAAACACACACACAGCTTAATCAGTGACATTCATGGAGCCAGGGTCTTAGGAGTCAGGGGATCGTATTACTCAGGTAAGGCCCGGAGGAATGCTCATATACTGTACATGTTATCAACTCACGAGCAGAAGCCGATGAAAGGTTGACCTTTTGGGTGATTAAACATGATGTAACTGACAGCGGTGGCTCTGCTGGAAATGAAGGAGCCACCTGGCAGCCGAGGTTCAGGTGGACAAGGCAGGCCTTCACATGGCGAGGAAACCAGCACTTTGAGTTTAGCTGGCGTGGGTAAAGTTATTTCTCTATTCTGAACTGTGCTACAATCTGTTCTATAATCCACCCAAACGACTCTGTGGCTCGCTTTGCTTAGACCTTCCAATTTTCCCCCTCAGCAATGCGCTGACTGATCCTCATATTTAGATAAGTTGAAGGAGCCTGAGCCATGCTCCCCTATAGGGGCGTTTAAGGGGACACCCCCCCCCCCCCCCCCCCCCCACATCTTCTTCTGTCTGCACAACTAATCTTCACTGTCTGCCCTGGAATCTGCTCAAAGCTTTGCTTGTTGGCCAATTTTGGCTGTTTACCTTCCGTCAGATATTCAACGTGCGTTGGAAAAAATGCACAAAGGCAAAGACTCCCTTCATTTTCCTGAATGATCAAACAAACCGGACACTTTCAAGAAGATTTTATGTGTAAACATTCTTGCCTCGTGGTTTTAGTGACTGAGTCAGTTTATGAGGGAAAGAAACATAATTTTCATCATGCACGTCCCTGTCGTTTGGAACACTATCAACATTATCACTTCTTCACTGTTCTAGTACTTTTAATGCATTTTTATTTTTTCATTTGAACAAACTAAGAACTAAATACTAATTTGAACTAATCACAAGTCATTCGTGAACTAATGTGTGATAGCGGAACAATAAAAAAACAAAACATGAATTGGATTTAGGTCCTCGTTAATCTTAGCCAATATTGTGCAATTAAATCAAACATTTCATCAAATCACAATGGCAAGAAGGAAGAAGACATGCCATTTCCATTGGAAAGAGATTCAAAGAAAGCTCAAATAATCCAGACTTCCAAACGTCCAAATGTTGCGCAACACAGCTGTCGAGTCAAAGTAATCATTTCACTGTTATTGAATGAAATCAGTGACACCACTGAAGTCAGTGTCATGGCTCAGAGCTTTCCAGTGGGACCTTAACTCGCTGCTCTTTGATTCCCTCCCCATCACGCGCTGCTCTCCTTAATGCCAAGCGATGTGATGTAATCTTTTAGAAGTCAGCCATTCAATTTTGTCGCTGGCCTGTGGTCACCTTCTTGCATCATCTGGCAGTCGCGCGTGTGTGTATAAAATCTGCAATCAGGACTCTGTGTCCAAACCCAAGCATTGTAAAGGGCTGCATAAAATTCACAATACTGGACTTCCAAGAATGAAAGTTTGACTGCCCAAGTTCAATGACTGCTCCCTGGTGAAAAAGTGAGTGATTTCTTCCACTGGCAAACCAAATTGTCTGGACTGTGGACTGCAGAGCAGAAAAGTAAATGTTTAAAAACCAATTAATGTGGGAGATTTTAGTTTAATTATATCTGTACCCAGTTAGGTTATGGTTCTGAATAGCTGTTTCTTTAAGTGAAGGAACAGATCACTGAGTAAAATATACTCAGAGTGGATATGAAAAGTAGAAAAAGCAGGTTTGGATATGAAGGAAAGTGGAGAAGGGAAACATCTATATGCTTAAAGCTAGGCCTCAATTCCAAGTTTATGTAGGACTATATTAATATTATCCTGGTTAATAAAGAAAAACCAGAAAGAGGTACAGTAGGAGGGGAAGCGGGGAGGGTCTGATAGTGTATTTCTGTGTGAGTGGACTCAGAGGTTCTCATACAATGACCTCTCTGTCTCCACTCCTCAGCCGGCTATGGGCCGATATTGCTCACATACCCCGTCACCACCCTCTTTACCACCAGATATGCTCAGAGGCTAAAGAAACAGAGGGGCCCAAGGCTTCTGCATACTTCTCGTTTCAAGCCGAACCCCTCAGAGAGAGGGGCTGTCTGGTGACCTTGTGGTTAAATCTATCTTTCCTGCTCAGGCAAACAAAACTATATCTTTCCAAGAATGAACTTTATCCACCTGTTCTGCACATCGAATGAGGAGTCATATGTGGTCCACATGTGGAAACGAGCATGCCACAAGGCCAAGCAATTTCGATATTCAGGTGGCAATAATGCTGCATACTAAACTATATCCCTCCAACTGAGTAGATATTTAACAAAATTAGATGAATGTATGAATCACATCTTACTTTTAAAGGTTCAGAGTAATTTTGAGTTCAAATGGTTCATGATTTGGTTTTCAGTCTGAAGGTTATTTATCACTGTTTAACAACCTGTATAGTAATCTGTGCATGATTCTGTTGCTCTAATTAAAATTCAGTTCTATTCAATGAAAAAATCAATTTTGCTTGCTGGAGTATCATTCTGGCTTTTACTTCACCAAACTAGTCACAAGAATTAAATATGCATGGATCAGCATAAATCATATAGATTCGACCACAATTAATTCACAATATTCATATGCAAGAGCATGAATTGTGGCATGGCTCAAGTTTGATGTCTACCTTGGTTAGGTCTTTGCGATTAAACGTGTCAGAATAGACGTTGTGAAGTATTTGGTCAGACTCTGGTCAAAGAATGGAGTTGGCATAGAGATCAGTCTTTCAACACCCAACACAAGCCTTTTGAGGCATTATTTTTTAATGGATCAGTAGATAAATAATGTTTCTGCAGATTCAGATTGTTAATTTTCTGTAGATGCACATCTTTTGTAAACATATTGTACTACTTTATTATAAATTACGATGCAACATTCGTTTCTTGTGTCATAAAAAGATCTAGTTACGTCAAAATTAATACTTTGAGGGTTCTCTTTGTGTTTTTAACCCCTGATCAGGTTTTATAACATGACAACTTAACAGTGAGAACAGTTTGAAGGCAAATTTTAAGTAGACAACATTTTGATTACAGAAGAAGCTGTTCAAGCTCTTCAAGTTAATTTAAGTGGCGTTCCAAACAACTTCCTCACAGTTTTAAATGACTTTGCTGCAGTAAATTACCGTTAATGTGAATAATTTCTGTGCAAACTTAGTCACACATTTCACTGCCCCAGGCTTTTGTATTCTTATATTTTCTCAGTGCTTAAAGGGCCTTTTTCCTCGGAGCGTGGCAGGCACCACAGGGATCTCCACAGTTCCTCTGTCTCAGTTCACTTTTTGGCTAAAATGCAATTTCACAAATTTAAGATGTTTTATGTCTAAAGGTGTCTAAAGTTACACGGTACAGGTTTATTCTCATGAGGCCTCGTCTGGGAGAGTTTCCCTCATGTGCTTGATGAGGTGGTGGCAGGGGCATCCATCAGTGTCTGAGAAGTGGTAGAGCTTGCTCACAGGACCATCACAGTGAGCATCTGTTGAGCCGTTATGTAACTTTTAATGAGGCTGTGGTTTGGACAGAGCAGTGCTGTGCTGAGAATGCCGAGGACTATTTGCCTGGCACACCTTCCCCGGTGAATTTTTGGCGCTTGGAGCACAGATATACAAACAATTAGACACATGAAGTACAAGCACATCTGGTTTTTGAGGTTGACATCTTCATAGAAGAAGAACTCTTGAACTATTCCAAAATGTTAAAGTCCAAATTAATTTGACATTTTTAAGATGTACTTATAGAAGCTTTAAAAGTTCCTAAAATGTCACGGAATGGTTGGCCTCCATATGTAAAAGAAAAGAAATGAAAGGAGTGGCCAGAATTCTTGGTTCCGTTTTGCAAGAACAGAATTTATTATGTCCCAGTATCAAATTATCCCACTGAAGCATCCAAAGCTACTGAAAGCAGCAAATGTATATATGCATTTGTGTGTGTGTTACATTAGACTCAGATAACCACATCACATTCGATTTGTTTATTTATATTTATTGAAAGAAGAATTGCAAAGAAAACATGAAAAAGGGCGAAAATTCTCTTGACACGGTTTCCCGGTTTAAGCATCCCAATCATTTTCTAAGGGTTAAACTCTCAGGCACAGACACCACTCGCCATGAAGTGTGTTCTGTACTGCGGCGTGGAAAGCTGCACATCTCTGTGTGGGATGTCACAGCTCTGACTGACATAAGAAATGTGACACACAACTGTGAGGACCCACTGCAAACAGTAACAAGTCACACTCAGCACCGTCCTGTGGGCTTGACTTTCCAAACAGTGTGTGTGTGTGTGTGTGTGTGTGTGATAGTGGGGCTTTTGCGTGCACGTTACTGTTTATGTTCCTGATAAAGAGGGGAGTGTGTATACAGGAGGCCGTTGAGCTGCTGAATAATGTCACACACCAAAAAGTAAAGGCAGCTGGTCCCAAGCGCACACACTAAAGACCTCTCACGTCACTTATCAATACTCTCCTTTATTTACATCTAAAAAAAAGAAAAATTCTCCAGCAGGTGTTAATGTGGACATGTTGCATGTTCACACATCCCCTGGAGCTCTGAGAATGAAAACACAAACAGTTGGTGGTCAGCTCAGAGGCCATCTGAAATGAGAAAAATAGAAGCGACAGACCAAAACATCACCTCGGGTAAGTGGAGACCCGAAAAAGGTTAACAATGTTTAATAGGTTTTTTCTCTTAATCTGTGATTAGTTTTAAAATGAAAAGACAGAAATCACTTTGAAACATTTAACACCTTAAGGTGAGAAAATGAAAAGATATAAAAGAGGGGAGGATGAAGAGTATAATGTTTAGATGTAGATGTTTAAACACGACCACATATGCTAATGCGGAGGATTAATTTCACCAGAATACTACTTGATCATCTAACACATTAGATTTTTTTAAATTGTGAAGATACTTCACAGATGAGTTGGTGAAGCTTCTAAACCAAAGCTGAAAATAATGTTTACAGACAGTTACACTGAACCCAATTGGACAAGAACAGCAATGTTTGGATGTTTACTTAAACTGAGTTGGAATCGCTGATGTCAAAGCTGCTCCATCACAGTCACAACACGCATCAACGAAAAATCAAATGAACATTTTTCATGGAATTCCTCCTGCAGTTCCTCAGTGCTGCCTCTGTCAGCTGAGGGTTTGGGGAACACAGAGCGGCCTTCAGCGGGCCTCACTGAGGCCTCCGGCTGGGTCTTACCTCTCTCTCAGGAGGCCTCCTGGCCCACTGCTCTCTTTCCCTCTTATCCAAACGGAGTGCGTAAAGTCAACAGATTTGTTGGGAAGAGGAGGTGGAAGCTGCTGAGAAAAAGCTGTGAGACAGGCGTGTGGTTGTCAGCAGACTGAGGGCTGTTTGCCAGACAGTTATAGAGAGTTAATGAGCGAATTAGTGTATCTATATACAGTAAACTAACAAGGATGCTATAGCTATGATGGGTACGCAGGTATTACAAATATTTACTGCTTGAGTGAGGTTATTACTGTTATGATCAAAGAAAATATGGATAAAAATAATATTGTGACCTTTTTAGTAGGAAGTTTATGGGTAATCTTCAGAGTAATTTTTTTTTTCCTTTGTGGCCTGGCCCTCTACAGTATATGTAAATAAATACATCTATATTTATTTGGACATAAATCATATGAGCTGCAATAACTTTGATGCTGACCTAAATCTGAAACAAAAGTCCTCACAACTGCAAAGTCTCATTTATTTTCTGTTCACACCATCCACAGGAAGTGGATGTGGAGGATTGGATCCACGCCACACCAAGAAAAACTGTGTGTACATCTGCTCTGAACCAAACATAAATCTACAAAAATTAGTGTCTTCATTTTGGCCAAAGAGATAAAAAAAAAAAAACTTAATCAAATTTCACTGATTAAAACAAAAACAAAGTGACTTTGAATGGGGTGATTCTGATTTCAGTGGTCTTTGTGTGGTCTGGCCTTTAATCAGTATAGCTTTCATTTGATTTGATTATTAAACTCTGGAAAATCCGTGCAATTGATTGCCAGATAATCATGCTAATATGGCATGTCTCCCACAGACTGATTCAAGGAAGAAATTATACACCAAATCATAAATTGCTTCACACAGCTTTTCTGTTTTGTTAGACTGCTGTGTGACCAAGAAAACCTCCCGTTATTTGCTGTGACAGTCATGCTCTCTGCTGCCACAGAGGATTTGGCAGAAGTAGGAGAAACTGGTTAGATAACCCTTTTACAGAAAGAAAAAAATAACATATATGTGTTGATTCAGTCAAGTAAAATGACTTTACATATATAATCCAAAAAGTAATCTATTGATAGCGTAATGTTTGAAAATCGGGGCTAAAGAATAATATAAAACAGCATATGTTTATAAAGGGAACAATGAATAAGCATTGGCTAACAATAGTTTAATTTACAAAATTTTTTTGGTTGAGAGAAAAACAATAGACATATTAGATTAAAGCATTTCTGTTTCCTAACTTTTTTCTTTGTGTTGGATTTATTTGTCTTTATTTCAGGAATCAGAATGAAGAGACTTGGGGTTTTATTGGCTACTATTTAAAAGAAAAATCAGAAGTAATTTTTATGTCTGTGTGTGTGTGTCTCTGTGTGTGTTTTTCACCTCTGTTTTTCCAGTCTTCTTGGAACATGAAGACTGAGGTCATCCAGATGTGCGGCTCTCCTAATTTGATGTTTTCTGTTGGGGTTTCTCGGCTTCTCGGCCTGTGTGAGACACTAGTGAAATGTGGGCACATCTATAAAAGGAATGGCTTCAACCTGTTACTACTGGTTTCCATTCGACCACTAGAGCCGACTGTCAGCATGAATTCTACGCCACAGACTCACCTCATGTGTTTTGTGTTTATCCGCAGACACACACACATTTCAGTGACTCTAAGCTCACATCAGTCACCTTTTTCAAACTAAAACCATGCATGTGGGTGTGCTTGTTTGTTAGCCTTTCACCGCCTTTATTAAAAAGGGAACACTGGGAAGTGTTTGCTTTCAGTCTTTATGTGTGTTTTTAGGATGGATTACCACATTCTAGATAAAACGACCTGAACAGGATGACATTTCAGACACCCACACAGCCACCCGAACTACCTGTAAACATTTACGGGAACCCAGCATGAATATCAGTGTGCATGTAGAGAAATGATGATTGAAAATGTTTTGAAAAGTGTATTTCAGTGGAAACGTCGGTTGTGGAAGTGTGTCAGACAGGATTTTGTGGTTGCTGTTTTTACAGTCTTTGCTTTCCCAGGTAAAGAACCCCCCCGACCCTCCCTGCCAACCCTTTTCAGTGTTTTGTTGTGTAACAATAACAGCTCTGTGCACCAGTTCAAAGACCACCAAAAATGTGCCCAGGAATCTCCAGCAGGATGTGTTCCAACAGAGCTGTAAAAATAATTATGCTTAGTTAATGTGGTAATTACCTTGCATGGGATGTTGTGGTTCCTGTTAACGCCAACAAGAATGCTGTGATCGTGCCCTCAATGGTCTCCAATGCGCTAAGGGGTTAGCATGTGGATGCGATTACATCACACAGGAAGTTGTAACCTGCATCATTTTCCAGCGCTCATTAACATCTGACTGAACTTTGATGATGAATTCATCGCTTACTGAGTGTGAGGAGTGTGAGGCAAACTCAGTAGCCTTAAATAAATGGGACACACGGGACTCCACCGTCCACCTCGTTCAAAGTTTTTTTTTACGAGACGTGGCCCCAGCTGACTCTCGATCGTTGCACTGCCCGTAGCTGCTGCACTTTGACAATTGCTGGGCTTGTCCACAGACATTTTGACCTCTCACAGACAGAACCGAGGTTCTACTCGAACACACGTCTCATTACTAGGCACCGGGCAAACTCTGGAACACCTACCTGCGCTGCACAGGCCGCTGCAACGGAAACAGGCCAAATCAAAGGGGCAATTCTGCTGCACGCCTCTCACACAAAGATGCCGTTCATGCTCAAGGGGCCAGACGCTGCTGGCAAAGACGGATGTTTGGCCAGAAGAGAAAGAGGAGCTCTGTCTTATTTCACACGTCGACTGATTTCGAGATGCGGTTTCGCAGCAGAGATTTCAGGTGCGGCAGTAAATATGTGCATTCTGCTTTTGCAGCCATCCACAAAGACATCCTGAAGTGTGATATAAAGGTCCCTGTATTCGCTTTTGTCATGTATCATTTGCATTACTGTGGAAAATCTCCCAACTTACCCGTTTCGCCGCTCTTGAAGACATGTTGGTGCCTCTTAAAAAAGAAGTTCTTCCGTCTAAAACACAAATCGATATTAGTGATTATCATGCCATACAAAAGGTATTTTGGTGAATGTGAGTGTGTGTGGTTGTTGGTCCTTGTGTGTCTCTGTGTGGCCCTGTGATGGACTGTCCAGGGTGTACCCCACCTCTCGCCCATTGACTATGGGGATAGGCTCCAGTCCCCCCATGAAGGGAACAAGCGGTTAGGAAAACGGATGGATGGATTGTACTTATTGGTCCTCAGTGTCTTTTAATCTTTGAGTGCATGTGAAAGCTTTTAATTGCTGCTGAAAAGAGGAACGTGGTCAAATGCTGCCACAACCGGGTTCATGGGTACACTTGAAGTCTCTCTTTTTATCTATGTTTTACACAAAAATAAGCCTTAACTTCGCCTTACCTTGGCATTAAGGCTTCAAAACCTAAGCATAAAAACAAGAATTAACTTTCAGACTTATCCACATGTCGTTACTCATGCCTTTTGAATTTAATCATGACTCATGTATACGAAAGGAGACGGACCTGAAACCAGCTGAGCTGAGGTTAATGCGAGTGCCAGGGCAGGCCTCAGCCTTACACTTGCCATCTGGATGCCTAAATCCAATGCCTGTGGTTGAAAATCAAGCTCCAGATAAATCACTCTGATCCATTCTGACATTTGTGACCTTTGGTTTAACAGCTGCGTCCTGATGCTTGAATATTTGTGGCCACATTCAAATCAAAAGGACTTTGTGGAGGATCGACTGGATTATCATTACTTGTGCCACAAGTATTTATATTAATTTGATTACATTAATAGCAGACTTTTCCGCATGTGTTACATAAAGGACGAGCTGTTTTGCTCACAACTGTTAAAAGACACATCAATGCTGACAGAGAGGAAAGGTGGAGCACTACCCTCCCAGCAGGAGTTCCACAGTAACACAATCTCAGCCTGATCCGTGTGTCTTGCTGTCACAAAGATACAACTATGCAGACCGTAAGCTCCTGGGCTCATGGAGATGAAGTGGTCAGACGGCAGGCATGATATGAACACTCTGATCCAGACAGAGGAAGGGGTCAGTCTGTGTGCAGCCAGCCAAGAGTTTATCATAGCACACCGAAAGAAAGAGACGATTCTTTAATGTTTTACATCTGAACTCGAAGAAGGGTCTGATCGTGTTGATGTCTGAACTGTCTGATGTTTACATAGTGACTTCAACAGATCATCCATCCAGTTTTATTATTTCATATCATTTACGGCAAAGTTCTTGCATTCATTGCTTTTACAGACAACAGCCAAAACAAAACCGTCTGGAGGGGGTGACAGATCTTCGCGCATGCAATTTCAAGCTAGTAAAAGCTGAACAGAACCACCACATGGCAGACACGTTTCCTTAATTGAAATACACATGACCCCTGTTGGGTGATAATGCAAACGGTTCTCCCACAATAAGAGTTCCAGTGTTCCCTGCGTGCCAGCCTCCATAGGTTTAGCCTGATCTTCCGATGGATCAGCCCAAACTTAGTATGGCTGTGTTCTGCAGGAATCCCTGCTACGCCTCGCCACTCAGGAATGTCCTGGGACGTCTTATCTGATGGGCTATGGCTGCATAGATCTGGTACATGGCAAACTGGCCAAAGCCGGTCCTGTGAGGGAATGTTTTTGCCCTGAAAAGCCATTCTGAGGCCCCTGATTCCAACAGCAATGGATGCATCAAATACTTAGTTTCAAACCACTCTTTTCGGGGAATTTGGACTTTAGCAAGTAAACCATTCGTTTTAGTAGTTTTACTTGCCCACAAATTGGACAGGGTGACACATTTGAATCATTGGAGGGGGGGGACTGCAGCCTTTCTCCTTTTAGAAATGCGATCACATGGCTCAAGGAGAAATTACACTGCTGCATTTACATGCTGCATGACATTTTATATCTATTTATGCCTTTCCAAGCACTGGAAACAGAACAAAGACGGAAATGGATCCAAACTGAACCACAGAGAGAGAGTGGTGCGGCCAAAGACTTGTGACGAAAAAAAAGTGCTCCAATGCTGCTGGAGCTGTCTGTAACTTCAGCTCAGTTGATCTGGTGTGGAAATTATTCATTTCATTTCTTCTTTATCTGTGACCGTAACTTGACTCCTTCATCTGTCAATGAATAAAGTAGCATGTGAAAGCTGGTCCTGGAAATCGAAGCATCAAATCTACACCAAATGCCCTGAGCAGCTAAATGCAATCAAAATGCACTTCCTCTCAATTTTCAGACATATAAACACAGGGATGATGAAGGGGATGGATCAGAATCATCTGAAAAAACCCATTTACGAAGCTTTTAGACAAAATAACACTGGGGTGGATTTTGGGGGCCTAAGAACCATTCCTCTCACGCCGGGATCTGATGAAGTGTTTGCTTGAAAGACAAGCTGAGGGGCCAGGAGGGTGCACCAGGAGCTGAACTCTCCCTCACAAAGGCACCATTCTGTAGGCACTGAGAGAGGACCAGCAACACCCAAGGAAAGTATGACACTGGATGTCCAGGTAAACATTTCCAACGCCGATGAATCTACAATTGCCCGTAGACTCCCGTGCCCCCTTCCCCGCAGCTCCTCTTCAAACGTAATTCCTTAAAGCACGGCCGAAATGGGGTAGATTTGAGTGTCCAGTGTTGGTATATGCCTGGTTTATTTTCCCTCTGAGTAAAAACATTCCAAGCAAGGGCGAAGCCGGGCAAGAGGATTGAGGACGGGGGGAAAATTAGAGAGATTGCCGGGCTGTGGGGAGGTGTAAGAGATAGAAAAAAAAGAGCAAAATGAGCAGTTAGCGGTATGTATGTACCAGGCTTTGCAAAGGGTGAGTGCATACTCACAGGGCAGCATGCCAGGATGGGCAGACCACGAGTGCTCCCTTTGCAAACAGATAGCCGTGTGTTCGGCAGGAACTTCTGTTGAGGCCCCCCTGGCTCATGAAAGCTGCTTCATAAATTGGTAAACCTAGAAGGCCGACCACCTTTTCCCCCGCGGCGCTTATTTTCTCATCCCGCTACATTAATGATGAAAGGGGGCAGGGGGCAAACATGACGTGGACAGACATTGCTTTATGAGGCCGAGGCACACCTGCAGAGGAGACTCCCCCCCGTCCATCAGGACAAGCGGCAAAATGGTGACACACCGGACCTGTATCCCAATAATTTAGCAGAATACAGGGTACTCACTCCAGGTGCTGCTCACCGTTTGCCATCTACCTCTGACTTGGTGTGCAAACCATATTAAGTATGAACCTTTGGCCAGCCAAACAGCAGTTGGAAATGATGCGTTTGTATAGTAGCATAAAAAGCAGCAGACGTTTTGCTCTCAGTTTCTGGATCAGCTGATCAGCTGAACTGTGTTAAGGCTGGTTTTCGTGGGACTTTGAGACTTTCTCTAAGAATCAGAACAGCCTGCTGAGAAAAGGCATCCATCACTGCATATGACTAATCTTAACTGTCTCCCAGAATGATTCCCAAGAGGTCAATTCGTCTTCATAAGGAGCCACTACAAAAACCTGACTGATTTTGATTGATTTGATTTGGCAAAAAAATCACTTGCATGAAGTCATTTTTTTTCGGAGCTGTAAATCCTCTTCACAATGTAGATTAAATAAATAAAACATATAGAGAATGCTCATTTCAGAAATATGTGAGACATGTGCGACGACACAGATTTGACTCGCATTTTTGTTTTCGTTGAAAAAAAAGTACAGCTTCATCACTCAAATCCAATATCAGTAACATTTCTCTGGGTGGTTTATGGGGTTGTTGATCAACATCAGGGACTTGCTGAGTGCATTACCAGTTACATTTCTGGCTTTGAATATGATTTTTTCCAGGCTTTGTTGGAGTAGAAAGATTGGTCAAGCTAAAGGTGGGTGGACTTTGTGACAGGAATCTATGTTAAATTCTAATCAAGTTGTCAAAATCTCATTTTTGATGGGGCTTTGAATAGAGATAAAGAGGGTGTTGGTAAGAAAAAAAAGATTAAAACTGTCTAAAAGGACTTAAACATTTTTGCACATTTACTTTTTTTTATTGAAATCTTGAAGGAGTCATTTGGAGCTTAAGTTAAAGTGTGAAAATAATGTTGTTTTCTTTAATTCTGACACTTGAATGAATTAAATTTACTGACAGTTTATTAGATTTGCATGAACAATATCACAGCTGGAATATTTATGTGAAAATGGGTTCTGCAGTTTAAACAAAACAAACTGGGTGACTCCCAAAAACTGACCCCTGTTAAAGTTATTTTTATTGATTCCAACTTCTAAATTGCTTCAGACTATTTCAGACATGTTTTTATGTATTCGTGATAGTTATCAATAAGACACCGGTTAATGCTTTGATTATCACATAACAATGATAATTTTCCATCCTGTTTATGGGACTTGGATGATTCACAGAACTCTCAACAGCTGATGGGTAAAACACATGTCTATTGAAGGGAGCTACTATTGGACATTGTTATGGGCACAAACATGTTTTGGAAACAATACATTTGGATTCTATTCTGAATGTGAGCTTGTGTTTTTCAGAACAATCTGGGTAATCATCACGCTGGAAATAACCTCTTTATAGCAATACCTAGAGAGGTTGTGGTATTCAGAAATGAAAGATTTGCGTACGAAAGGACCAAAATGTGTAAAAAACCTGTCATTACTCATCTGGGCTGTAGCTCGAAGGCATGCATCAAGCATGATATGCAAATTCGGAGTATCTGTGGCTTCAGGAAAAACTGAAGCTGGACTTTGATTGCAGACCTATGAGGACCTATGAGCTCCGCATTCTGGTCCAGTCTCGACAGTGAGCGCGGAGGGAGCTGTCTACAAATTTTTGCCGGGTAGTCGTTGACAGGTCCAAGCTGGAGGTCCGGATCTCCATATGATGTTTCAGGCTGTTGGCAGCTGGCCGGTTGAACAGGAACTGCTGCTGGATGTGGGCGCAGAGCTGAAGCTGTGAAGCCAAAGAAACCCGAATACAGAAGGGCTGTGTTAAGTCCGGTTAGCTGTGACAGAGAAGCCGCTCTCACACCGGCACTGATGCAGCTTAACGGGAGAGTGAGAAAGCATAGAGAATTTATTAGCTATAAAATCAAACATCCTTGGGTTGGCGGCAGCAAAATGCATTTAAGAGCTGGACTGCCACTAACAAACAGTATTTTTATTGGCTCCGACCATTCAATCTGAAAGATGCAGACTTCCATCTCTCAGATTTCCCCCTCCTCCTAATTTAGAAGTGTCAGTACAGCAGATTTGAATTGTAGAATAGGATCAAGCTTTCCCCATTTTCCTTTAGCATGCTTTTCAGAAACTATTTTGGAATTTCATCGACTTTCATGACTCTCATTCACTCACTCATTCATGGCATCAGTAATCTTCTCATCCATAAACATGTAAATAATGTGAAAATCTGAAACATTGTGTTGAGATTTTCCACTTTTCTCCAAAAAATCTTGATTTTTTTTCCTGCACTCAGGTGCTCTCTAGAGCTCCAGAAAATACAGTTTATTGAGAAACCATGAAAGAGGGCAGATTCATTCCAAAACAAAACAGAGGCGCCAATCACAATAAACCTTTTGGTCAACTCGTCAATGACGAGGGCCCACCTGGACGTACAGAAACTAGCTTAGGGTCAACTTTGGCAGGTGTGCTGATAATGAACCACAACCAGGTGTATCAATCTGGAGATGTGAACAGACACTGGGGGCCTCTGATGGATGGTGAAAAATAGTTAGTGACAGTGTAAAATCGCTCTCCTCAGACATCAACGTCAAATCTGTAGAATTTAAAGTCACCAATTCATCCAATCACACGCCGTTGCAACCTATTAGGAAGAAACTCCAGAACGTCAGGAGAATTGGGTTCAGATGGTCAGGGACGATCCACAAATCACAAACGTCTGCTTTGAACTGGCAGCTGGGACATCAGTGTCAACAGGTACTCCAATTAAAACAAGCATACTGGACATTTGTTCAAGGATTCAAGGATTCTTTATTGGCATTTCACACACGTTAACCTTGAAGTGGTATGAATTTAGCTCCTCTGGCCCTGGTGCAAGCCCACAGAGATAAAGATCTTGGTTGGGGAATATTTATGATTCATTATTTTTTCAGTTGAACAAGAAGTTTATGCGATTTATCTGCTTTTCAAGATGTTGCTTTCGAGACCAGTGAACAGAAAGTAATTGGGATACTATTGCACATAGGCCTGTTTTTGGAGAGGAGGTTGTCACTGTCTTATTTCTCAGTGACTGTTGGAATACTTGCGTATCATCCATCCAGTAAACAGCAATAAATGGATCGCTTTGGACCAGATAAACACGGCAGGATTCAGTTTTCATCAAAGTAATTTAGCAAATTTTTCCAGTCATCCTGATATAATTTGGATGGAAAGTAGATGAATGCGCTGGTATTCAGTGTGATCTAAGACTGGATAGAGATGTTTATGAGCTGTCACTCAGCAGTAGCCTCACTCACACACTATCATCTCTCTAAAACACAGTCCTAATATTGAGCAGGTAAATCTACTCATATAGACTTAGTATCTTTCCATGTCAGATCTACAGACGCCTCTCTCTGCTTCTCAGGGAAAGTATTTAGCTAACCTTCAGTGACTCTTTAAAGTCAACATTTATTTTCAGTCAAGAATACAAAACAGGGTTTCACGTCTCACAGTAATCGTTCTGTCCTTATCGACGGGATGCTAAATGCAAAAAAGCCACATTTCAGACTCTGGTGAATTTCCCTCTGGTGGTTAGATTGGTAAGCTGTAAATGAGTGAGTGAGCAGAGAGGATACATACATGGAGTGCAAACTAAAGTATCCTGTTTAACTCACGCACCACTTTAAATATACATTTGTGTTTCAGGTCAGTGGTTCCCGACATCTTCCTGGACAGCGCATGGCGTTTCTCCCTTTAAAATGTGCCATTGATTTCTGGAGCAGAAACTGACGGAAAAATAAGATGTTCTGGTTGTTGTTCATTGTAAATTGGGTTGTGTCTGTTTTTGCACGAATTCACAATTTTAACCGTATCTTAAAAGCAGATTCTCTTTTGCTGATGCCATTCCCTTTAGCAGAACAGTATTCAGCTGACATGATGAATGCCAACCTGATTCTATTTGTGTATTAAAATATTCAAATCTAATCATAGCCATACACATTGTATTGTTTATCATCCTATTTATTCATTAACCACAAAACCCTCAACAACCACAATGTTTTTAAGTGTCCCTGTCACAGAACAAAGGTGGGACGCAATGGGGGAAAAAAAAACCTAAATATTGTTTCTCTCAATGTGAAATTTTTCATGGTAGATGATCTATGATACACTATATCATGAAAAAGCTATTCCTCTTTTTCAATCAAAAACATTTTAGTGTGCTAAGAAAAACACTTGGAATACAGGAAAGCATTTCACTTTTAAAATGATAGCACATGCTTCTTAGTTCCCAAACGCAGTTCAACTAAATGTGATGAACATCTTGGTCCGACTTCAAATTCAAACATGTATTTGTATGAAAATAAATTGTTTCAGGATTTGATATGTTGTCTTTTTGCTATTTCAAATTATGTAACAACTTCAATATTGGGTTAATATTGATTGATTGAGTATTGCATTCTGTTTCCATTTAGATTTTACCCGGCATCCCAGCATTTTTGGACAGTAGTTGTGTCTTGCAAAACCACGGAAAGTCCAACCTAGAGAATTCGAACCAGAGATCTAATTCTTATGACGTCAAGACGGAAATCAAAACAAGGCAACTGTCTAAGTGTTAAACTTGTAAAATTTATGAGTTTTAAGCTGTTCTTTTATGTCGAATGCCATTTTCTCGTGACAGCTGGGGACGCTGCATCGACTGCTTGGTGCCCTGCAGACCATCTCACACGGCCTCCAGACAATAACGGGTGTAGGCCAGGTAGAGATTTTACACCATTTCCCCCCGCATCTTCGAAGGTAATGATCCCACCTGATTCCAGACTTTGCCTGTTATCGCTCCGCTTTACGTGGCATGGAGCGATCTGCTACGACTTAGCAGACGGAGCTCTAACCCTGTGGGGAGGGGACGGTGAATGAAGATGACAACGAGAGGCTCGAAATGGTAAATCATGCATGTGAATCACACACAAAAGAAAGGCTGGGAGAGCTTAATTCCACATCTGGAGCCTATTCATCAGTTTCTTATTGATGGTAATTATTGCTGTGGGAGGAACGGTGAATAGCTCGTGTCATGTGCAGCCAGACTGAGCCTTTTTCTCCCCAGTTGTTTTCGCTCTCACACTCTGAAGTGTTTTCGTGAGAGAGGAGTTTGGTCGCCTCAGACGTTTCACTCCTGCAGAGCGTTTTATTTCTGTCCTTGAGGGATTTTGTTGATGGAGGTTAGAGAATATTGAGTCCAAAAGGAGAGGCACACGTTGTTTCTTCTTCTCAGCAGGGCTGAGGATGTTCTCCTTAAGATGGTAAAATGCCCTATTCTTTTACAGCACCTGAAGGCTATGCAGTAATTTGATGTGTTTCTTTTTCACACAATTAAACAGACCTTCCTTCTGTGCTTTTTAACAGTTTAAACTGTAACGTAGACAACGGTATAATCAGAACGTCAGATTGCTTTATTTTTGTTCACTGAAAGGGTTCATTTTAAAAGAATAGCTTCAGTGAGTTAGTAGTAAATTTAAAATATCCAAAATGACAGAGTGTTTTTAAACTTTAAAGAGTCCACAAATATGCATCGCTATTAAAGAGCCAGAAGAATAGATACAGTTCTCCAATCTCTTTTTTAAGATCTTTTTTAACCTTTTAGACACCTTGCAGTGCGATATGGTTTAAGCGCTTGTTTGACAATGCTATGTATATTTTGACAAATTTCCAGACAAAAGGATGAGTATTGCATAAAGATTAGATGGGGATTTACTGTGCTATTTGCCAGAGAATTTATTTAATTTCCATTCATGACATCCTCCTCCCCTTTGATAAACAATCTGCACCAATCCTTCTTTTATTATCCACTGAATCATATTTACTTGCTAATCTCACCTCATATATGTGGTTTTAGACATACTGAGGACTTCTCGCATCTGCTCCCCTAGATAATACTTTTTTCCTCATCTTAAAACAATAGGATGTGGGGTGGACCTCATAAAATGAGGCCTCATCCCCTGCAGTAATTTCTCCTGAAGTCTTCCTAATGTAAACCCGCTGTATGTTCAAAGACGAGGATAGAGAGCCCCGCCTGGGCAGATTCCTCAGGAAAGCCCTGTCTTTACTATCAAACAACAGCAGCAGGGCGAGCAGGTGTCACATACTGTCTCATCAATATCGGATTTGGCTGCAGTCATTGCAAAAGGAAGAGCACTTGGTTTTAAGCGCCTGATTTACGGAGTTGAGTAAAGGGGGTCGGTGGTGGGGTCGAATGTCGACAGTGGACTTACTCCGGTCAGTGTCATCCAGACTTTGAAATGCTCAACACAGACAAAACACCATTTCTTGTTTAAAATTGGTCTTCAACGAGGAGAGAACACATGAGGCAGTTTAGGTGACGATATCCTGGCACGGAGGAAAAAGACTGTCAGAGTAGCTGGGTGGAGCCAAATGGTCAAGCTTACATAGTGTCCTCTTTTTTTTTTGTTCCCAAAATTGTGACTTTGAGCTTCAGAAGGCAGGGTGAGGCGTTCCATCCCTGCAGAGTTTCCACTGGAGATGTGAAGTATGAAAACTGTTGACATTTCCAAGAAAATTGGAACATTTAGCTGTCGACAACCTCCCAAAACAGTGTATACAAAAATTATCAAGCTGGCACTGAGTTCAGCAAGTTTGGTGAATTTTGACCCATATTGTATCAGTGAAATGAGCATTTCTCACATTTTATAACTATATTTAATAACTTGCAAATGCAGGCCACTTACTGAAGATTAGATTACCTTATGAGGGCAATAACAACTCACTGCCATATATCGTGGTAGTATAATGTGACTTATCTGACGCACCAGACACACTAATGATCAATTTGACCTGAAGGAAATCCACAGCAGCTTCATCAAAACCACTCTGCATATCCTCACTGCCAGTCCACCATTTTATTTCCTGATCCAAATAGAGTGGAGGATCAGATAAAGCAGAGGAGTGTCTGGAAGGACTGTTAAAGCCTTCAATGCTAATAAAACCCAATGTGGAGCTCATATAGACTCCTTGGTTCCTGGAATTTATCTGCCACAGATGGACCTCCGGGCAGCTCCAGTCAAGGCGAGTGACAGCAGCAAGAAGTCCGTAAATCATCTGTGTTTTATGTACAGTTCGGAAGACGTCTGCATAACCAAGCATTTAGTCTTTCCTGGATTTTCTTAATACTGTTTTCCAAATATTGTCCTTTGGCAGATGTCTATTATTAGCTCTTTATGAGTTAATATGTAGATATATCATTTAGCAGCCATCTGTGTAATCATTTCTCAAGCTGGTTATTGGCCTCAGATCGCACACTGCCGTGTCACAGTGACAGCATCACGTGCCGGATGCCTGGGTCGAAATGCCTGCTCTGAATTTTTGGGTCTGAATCACATGTCAGGAATGCGAACCCCTGCGCAGAAGCAGTGACACGATGGGTAAACACTGCGTGGGGTGCATGTGTTCTACGTTTTGTTAAACGTTGCCTCAGTCATGCTTTCACTGGCCTTGTCAACAGAAACCGGCTAACCTGAGAGCACGACGCCAAACAAGACACACATGGGTTTCCTGAGAAGAGGCTCGGCTGTAAATAATTTACAAACAATGAACTAGTTTCGTTCCATATATCCCACATAACAAACTAAGTATGACTAATGGAACTCTGGGGTTTGGGAAAGGTCTAGAGGCGGGGTTTTGTGCAGGATTTTGGATCACATAAATCGGTTTGGTCATTGCAGGAGGCTGCGGGGGGGAAGTTGGAAGTTGTGTGACTTTTACTGTAACCTTACATTAACTTTCACTCCGAAAGTACAAAACATCTCATTTGTGTGCAACTCAAACAGTGGCAGAAGTCAACCGTTTACCCATCATCTCCTAATTTCTCTCACAGCTACATGCGTGAGACGACATACAGCCAGGCGTTTATTTCTGCGTGACAGAGAAGTTGTCCGTTTCAGGCCAGTAAACACAATCTCAGCTGAGAAAATTCCATGGGAAAATGGACAACTCCTTTTTTTTTAGCAGATGCCACTGCCCTTATATAGACAAGAGTTTTTTCCAAGCCTACAGTCCGGCCGGCTGTGGTCAGAAAGCTGTGTCGGTGTTGTCATGCCAGGAGGCAGCGTAGGTGAGAGGAAGACATCAGTTATGTCACAGCTGGGTGAGAGACAAGCAGCACAGTGCCGTCTTCTTTCAGACTGACGTTGGGTGTTATTCTGACATTTTTCATATAAATGCATCATATCAATCTTCTCCACGCTGTCCACTTCAGATACGATGAGCTTCCTTCCTGACTGGACTGCATTGTCAGCACAACAGTGGCTTTCATTTGTTTGTTGTACGAAGCTTTTAGCAAGAAAAAAGAAGGCCGGCCAGTCCTTTAATTCATTACCAGACTCCCCCAAATACACACTACATCAACAGGAAATATCACAATGAACCCACTTATTAGTGCACCGGGAGGAAATTCAGGTTTTGATCGATAAACTGAAAAAAAAAAACGTTTTACAATGATTACATTTAGAGCCACAATGTATTCCGGGCACCATGAATATTTTGACCATGTGGACAGTTTCCTTGTTTATATGTATGAACAATTCAACTTTTTTCCTTTGTTGAGCTTTTCTTGAATGCCTTTTTTATGTGTACAATCCACATGAAGCTGTTCTCACAACATTAACAAGTCGGTTGCTGGTTCTTGTCTGTTTATGCGTTACTGGCCCCTTATCCACTCTGATTGCTATGATTCCCCCCCTTTAATAATATCCAGCTCAGGGTGTCCATTTCAGTTGTTGAGGAACCTGTATTGTGCTCTTTCAGATTATCCTTTGCATCGAAAACTAATGCTGATCAGGTGTGCAGTGCAAGGAACATGATGCCAAGGAATGCTCACCAACTATTTCAAACATTTAGGTCAGTTTAATTCATAATGGTTTTGTGTTGATGATTTTAGGTGATTGTAGTCTCAGGGCCTCTCTTTTTTTTTTCTTTTTTTTTTCTTTGGAGAGGGACAGCATGAACAATGCAGCAGGAATTTACCTCTGCAGAGCTGAATGATGCCACATAATAACAGTTAATGATAATTCCAATTTTCCTCCATGCCAGCTGTAGACTCTCAGAATGCCTGGAATGCCCACTGACAAGAGCTGCAGTAGATGACCAAAGGAACGCGCAGAGGCCAACCAAGCTGAGCCAGTAGACACAAAGCATCCATTGTCTGCTCCTGCAGTGATCCTAGCTGCTGCTGTCCACACTCCACACGCTGTTTTGGAACAGGCGGCTTTTGTTCCCAAGTGAGAGCACCCTGCTTGATGATCCCAGTCGTTATTATCAGACAAATTACAAGTCGTCAGAAATCCAAAATCACAAAACAAAACGTTAAAATTAGCGTGCATTACTGTGCGCTGAGGTTCTCGATGAGTCTTAGAAGACTTCCATCCCCTGCGGTTTTCCTTATGTGAGTTAAAAAAAAACACATTGACTACTTTCTCAAGTCTGCATTAAAAGTAACGACTGAAAAGCTTAGAATCTGATTTATTTGGGGAACAAAGAGGACCACAGAGCATCCCTCCATTCAGCAGTCCCATCCTGAGAGTCTGGACTCGAGCAAAAGTAAACAATGGGTCAACAGAGCGGTCCAACTGGCGTTTTGCTGGAGCTCACTGATGCCAGCGGCTTTCACATCCGAGCAGAGACCCCGACTTCCCTGGAACCTGGCTTTAGCTGGTCTGAGGGAGTCTGATGAGCAGCTGGCATTCACAGGTCAGTGAGCCTGGAATCTGACCTTTTTCGGTGCCAACATGAAATCTGATCCTCGACTTAGCTTGGGACCAGCTTGTTTTCGGTGGACATGGCTGCTGTGATACAGGGGCCACCTCGTGGATCACACCGCACGACAAAAGGACTTTGAACTTTGCATTCCACATCTTCTTGAACCGTTATACCACAATCTGTAGGTTATACCCTTAGTGTCTTGGACATTGTGTTGAGATGAATTGTTGAGAAGAAAAGTGATTGTTGCCACAGATAGAAACGAATGGACAGAAATAATCAGGGCTTGAGGTGGAGGATTCAATTGTTATTGGCTCAAAAAAAAAACTTTTGACAGATTAAATCCAGTATACAATCCAGGATGTACCTGGATGATAAACCATTCTGTCATGGAAAAATCATAGTTCCTCCTTAGACAAATTCATAAATTTAAAAACCTATAAATATACATTTTACAAGTAATAATAATCACCAAAACAATTTTCAGATCTCCTTTGTCTCAGGTCTACTTAAAAAGTCAGCATTTCTTGTGCTGCCTGAATAAATATTCCTTTTTAGTCTTAAAATGTATCACCCAATTACAAGTAAAACCTGTTGAAACAAAACCAGGAACATATCAAGTCATAATATGAAGTGATATAAAGATTTCATTGTTATTCGTCAGAATGACAGAGCTGGGTAGTCTGCAGCAGGCTTTGGTGTGACATGTTGATTCATGCGTACTATTATGTTGAGGCATCTGTTTATTTACCATCCTGGAATACTGCTGGGGCCCACTTCTAAAAGTCAAAAACATTAGCAAAAAAAAAAAAAAATCATTTTCTGGAATTCACCTGACATTTGAGAGTGACAGCAGGTATATAATCAGTGATTATACAGCTTATGGACTTGAGTCATAGGTGCAGAAAATTAGGGGAATTCTCAGAACTTACAGCAATGCTGACAAATGAAATTCACAGCAGCTGTCTGCCTGTGGGACCAGGGTCCCTGAAGGGATCACAAATTCATTCAACTTCAAAGCCGTTACGTGGATAAGGAAACAACACATTTTACATTCTGGTCCATTAGGTTCTTCCTTCAGTCCACTGGCTCCCGTGGCTCTATTCTCTCCCAGGTCTCATTTCTGTGTCTCTGAAAGACGTTTACAGTTATGCTTTCAGCACTCTGTTTCTTATTTCTATATTCAAACAAAAAATCATACCAAATGCAACATGGAAGTTCTGTAAAGGGAAGCTGTATTACAAGTTATCATCCAACTTCTCATATTACAATATTTTTCTGTCTTTTGTTTATCTAGATACTAATGCAGCATTAAAATGGTACGACAACAAATGCAGATTTTGCAACAAATAAAGATTAATTCCCCCCACCATGGAATTCTTTAGTTTACTGTTCAGACACAAGTCGAAGGCAAGGCCTTGGATCAATGGAGAAAAGTTCTAAAAGTTCTTCTCAGGCAATGAGTATAGATTTTCTTTTTGAAAACAAAAAAAATGAAGGTTTAATTTATTCTGCTATGCTTTTTTTTTATTGTGGCCTTGAGCATTGGGAAGAAAATAATAGGAAACAGACATCACTAATAAACTCAGACTTTTCACATCAGGTCACTGAGGGAGAGTATGCGCATGATGAAACACACAACCCTTCGATAAGTGATGGAAACGTCTTGGCCTTGGAAAACCTCGCAGGAACAATGGTCATCAGACTAATCAGTGACGTCCTGGTGGATGTTGAAACAATACATAATAGGAGAAACTCAAAGATGAGCACTGATTAGCCTAAAAGCACATAAATAAGTTTGGCTTTTGTTTGGAATTGTGGAGGAATAATTGAGAAATGGGGACTTAACGACTTAACAGAAAACAAGTGTGGGTGGCAGATGGTGTTGAGAGAGACCAAACATAGTAGGGGAGAAATCAATAACTTGAACCAGGTGTAACACATCACCAAAAGGACATTTTTCTGTTTTCACCTGAATTCAACCAGGAAGCGACTTACACATTTTGTCGTTTCTGAAATGAAATGCTTGCAAACTGGACCAGATACCCTGATGGGGAAAAACTCATCTGGGTTCTGTTTCCCTCCCACTTTTTGTAGGAACACAACATTGCTGGGCAGTATTTTAACCATTGAAAGACATAAAAAATAAGATCTTCAGTTACCCGCTTCTGGGTTTGATCTGATTTTCATTCATTTGATTTTACTGGTATACAACCGGGCAGTTTTTATGCCTTCATTTTTATCAACTCTTATCAACCATGGATTAATCAATAATATGGCGGGAAAACCACAACCTGTAAATGCTTTAAATACACACATGGAGCAGAAAGGCATCAGTTCACGCATACATTTAAATCTAAGAAAAAACTTTAGGAATTAGTAAAGTGACACATTTCCGTTTAAAGGTTTTCATCATGCGAGAAGCTGTGAGAAGCTGGTCTGTGTCTGAAGCCGCAGACTTAACTGAAATCAGCTGCTGATTGTCCGTTTCTTATTGTTAATTCTGCTTCTGCGTTGAGTGTCTTTTGATGGCTGATCTGTGTCATTTGTTCAGCCATGACAGCCCTCAGTGTCTCATGAGTATTGCTCTCTGTGTTTCGAACAAACAGCAATTGGATCAAAACAAAGCAAACAATACAGCGAGAACAACTAATCAAGCATCATGCAGAACTGTTCCCACCACTTTGACCGTCACTTGATGGATTTTATTCGACTTCATTTTGCTTCTCAGCGAACTCCTGTGAGATTTCCATCCTCACAGAAGGGTCAGCGGGCTGATATTTCTGCACAATGTTCGCCTTTAAATGCACATGGACATGTAAACAGACGCACAACTGTCATTTCCAAGTCTGAATAAAAACACTGAATATGTACAAACGGCAGCTCCATTCGGATTGTGTGAGATGACTTCCTGTGCCAATCTTCTCCATTGGGGCAGGAAAGCAACATTTCCTGTTTATGCAGTTTGACACTGAAACCTCACAAAGACACACGCACACACGTCAAACGTCGGAGCTGGATGTCCAGAGATAAAACCGGGATGATGACTGAGGGTTCCTCAAAAGCGTCAGAAACCAAACTGGATGTTTTGGCCGCCCTGGATGGCTGGTGCCAAAAAATTTTCCTGGTTTTGACTACAAGCAAGGCTTTATTCTGTGTTAATTACCATCTGGCAGCAGACACTCTGACTGTTACAACAACTAGAAAGAAAAACACAAGTGACCATGCCAAAGGTTATAAAATGAATGAATTCAGCTTGGCTGAGAGCATTCCCTGATATACGAGCTAAGTAACTGGTATGAATCATGCTCTCAGATCTTGTTTGATCTCACCAACTGCACATCCTTAGACAAACAAATGTGCACGCAAACTATTCGCAAACATAAAGCTGAGCCAAACAACCTCAGTCTGTTGCTTTAAAGACATTTGATTTGGGTCAGAATTAGGAAAGATAGGCTGGTGAAAACAAAAAATTCCACCGCTTCCATCCATCAATGTGATGCTCAACACGGTGCTCTGTGTTTGTTCACCTGGAACCTTTACTCCAGAAAGAACATCCCTCATAGAAATAGTGAAAAGATTATTCTCCATATGACATGAAAACCTTTTCTTCAGTGTCTAGGCTCATTTTAACGCTATGTTCGCATAAGGTGTTGTTTATTTCACATACTGATCTCACCAGTTAAAGGTTTTATAAAGCCATCCATAAACCCTTCCTTAATCAGGACCATTTCATTTAGCGAATTGAAAAGTGATTTCTAGTTTAACCTCATATGACGACACATGTTGCTCCTTCAGTAATTGAATCCGTAAAACATCTTTCAAACATCTTCTAACACTGTCTAACTCTGCACATGCTTCGTTACTGACCAAAGACAAGCAAACAACAGTCAAACTGAGCTGCAAATCCCCCGGTCTAACCACAAAAAGTGACTTGTATTTGCTCAGATGACACGTGCCGGCCTATCTAATCGCGCCTTCACAGACATGGAGCTCTCCTCTTTACTCTGACTCCTGATTCCTCCTCTCTCCTTTCCTTCTCTGGCTAAGGAAAGCATGTTTTGGTGGTAGCAGTCATACATCCTCCTCCATCCCAATGAGGGAAGCGACTGCTCCCACTTGAAATAATCACACGGAGAGAGAAAAAATTCTCCTGACAGTAAGTGGAGCCACATTTTGGACCGAAGGTGGAGAAAACGGCACGTGTTTCCCTTCCCTTGGACAGCCATAGATGATTTCAAGAGTTTGTCTGCATGGACGTTTCCATGGCCTCGTCAGTGGAGTTTAGCCAAGTCAGTGGAAGCTGTGCTGCAGGGGACACAGCCGTGTGGGTTCTCTGTGCTTCTGCATTACTTTGCAGAACGTGTGATAAAAGAAAACAGTCTCCCGACTCTCACGCAGAGGAGGCGATGCCCGCCTTTCAGCACTGGAAAACAGGGGTTGAAATTGAGTTTGAGCACTTCCAGAGTGTGAAACAAGACAGGACCGGTTCGATAACTGTGACTTTAACACAGGCAAGAAGAAGTAAATGAGTCTACTCGGGCCTGAGTGGGAGGAAGAAACATGAGCAAGCGCTGGAGAGTTCTGTCACAAAAAGGTTGTGCTGACACAAACGATCCAGCAATGTAAAAAGAGACAGAGCTTAAAGGAAATTTGAAAAAAGAAAAACTTATGACACCCATTTAGTTTGTTACATGTCTATTGCAGTCATTTTTATACTTGATACTGATTAGTGCTGATACAGGCAACCATCTTATTAGTTTTCAAAATTATCAAAAGCTTTTTTTTTGTTAAAAATGCAGATTTCTGTTTTTAGAAACCACTAAGATATTAAATGGTGTCAGTATTTAGGAGCACCTCTGGTTTGATGCGCACATCCAGTTTATTTGTGATGCATGCAGCATGATGTAATTAGCAGAATCAAAGCAGACGTATTTTAACTGAAATCAAATCAAATAACCAGATAGAAAAGAAGCTTGTTTTGGTACAGTGTACGCACAATAACTCTGTCACACATACAATGGCATGATAGGTTTAGGTTTCTGTGTCACCTTCCTCAAACTGTTTGTCTGGACATTTATCCTTATCTCCAGCCAGTGATGCTTGGCGGTCCTATCATCCCTGCCCACACACACACACACACACACACACACACACACACACACACACACACGCCACAGCTCGGCCCCCTCTGCCTGTGCCTCCATGGCGAAAAAAAAAAAACTCAGGCCACCCACAAGCACAACCAAACAAATCCACCTCTGTCAGATGTTGGTAGCAGCGTGGCAGTTTCCTTCTCCAGGTTCCACACAGAAAACCCACAACCAATTATCTCAGTGTGGGTAAACAGACACATGCTCACATGTCAGAAATGGAGCCTGTTCTGACAGAGAGCGCAATCAGTCCACCTGAATAAGATGCTTTTTCGTTTTTGTGTGCCAATAAGGTTGAGAAAAATGTCTCGATAGGGGGAATTGGTAGCAAAAATCTGTAATCAGTTTCAAAATTGGGTGTTTAATGTGATTCAATTTCTCTTTAGCTTTTTAAATGTTCAACATTCTTACTATCAACAGACATATGGACCCAAGTAAACCCCATTGAAATCGTGACTTGCCTTGAAAATTTAAGGATGCATCTTTATCCACCTCTGATCTCATGTTATCTCTAAGTTATTCTTTTCTCTTCATATACCATTTGCCTTCTTCCTCATCCCCCCTCTTGGAGATCAGAGACTCAGCCGACTTCCACCCCGCAGCTGCCTGTAATCCGCAGCATCCTTGTCTGGCACATGAGCTCTAAGTCATCTCACCTGAGGCTGTTTTTCTGAAGCAAGAGTCCAGGAGATGAAGTGATGGAATGGAAGATTTTCTGGGCTTCCGTGGAGGACTGGAAGCAGCAGTACCAGAGCAGCCTGCTTCCACTAAATTAAGACAGTGGAAAATGACAAGATGTTTACTTTCCAAAGTATCTTGCTCAGTTTTTGTCTTTTAGAAGTTTTGTTCTATCGTTTCGTTTTACACATTTTTAGCAATCAACACAATTTGATCTGAATTACCAGTCTTGATGTGATTATTTTCCAATGAAGAAATCCATTTTGAATAAAAAAGCTGTGTCCAATTTTGCTGCTTTACTTTGCACTTTGTATCAGAAAAAAACTGTAAATGAACTAATCATATTGTCCAATGCAATTAATCTTTTAAACAATTAACTTTTTTATAAAAAAATAAAACGTGTTTCACAATGTTTCTTATTGTCGTATTGTCTCTAAATAGATGAACGTTTGCACCACAAAACAAAATGTCCAGTCGTGCAACAGCAAAGTGGCAGTCATTCGAACCAGATGTGCAGGCTCCTCACTTCAGAGCGGCTAAAAACCTTTTTGGGATGCAAACCCTTCATAGCACATGGTATGTGCATCTTAAACTGGACCTTTTCCTGCACTGACAGTTTAAGACATTTTCAAATGGACATTTCTACTCCACACTTGTAGTGGAGAGACAGTCCAGACTACAAACATTTACACCTGAATGACAGGCGTGTGAACGTTCAGCACACACTTTCCAGGTTGGTTCTCATCAAGTGGAATGGAAACGATCAAATCTTTTCAGGTTTGGTCCAGGAACGCCTCGCAATCTGCTTTTGTTTGCAGAAAGTTGTTGAATGTGCTGTTCTGTTATTTATGCAATAATGACTTCTGATTGAAGGTTTTTTTTTTTCATCCAGCAAAATGTAAAAGGAAAATGGTAAACAGTGCTGACCATCCAGAATACGGACGCACGTGTCCTGCCGAACCGTCAGTTGTGGAGCAATTGTTCCAAACTGTAGGGAGAATGAGGTTCATCCAATCTTTGGCTGTAGTGGAAAGTGAATTATGTAAAAGCAGATGATGCTCAGAAAGTTTCCATGTGGTCAAACAAGAATCTAATGATGTAACGTGTCCACTGTGTGTGGCTCCCGGGGCCCCCACACATCCCTCTCCTTCTCACATGCAAACTCAAGAAGTCCAATCTGAGCAGGGTCAACCTGAAGAATTCTGGGGAAATAACAAAAGTCAGTTCTTCACTCCTGAGGGAAATACTGGCCCTGATCTTTCCATCCTGCTCAAAATGTAGTCATTGATAACAGAATGATTTTACATGGAACACACGGAAAAAACGAGAGGAAAATGATTCGGGCTCTGATCATCTTTCACTTCAGAGTCATTTAGAGATCTACTGAGTATGAATAAAGGGGACAGATTATGAGTTGCACCAGAGTATGACAAATGTATGTTTGATGAGACAATTGTGACAAATGTGTCATTTTTCATTTTCACGTGAACAGTGTTTGATAGGGAGAAAATAAATTGCAACCAGGACTCGACCATAAGACAATGCGCAGCGTCTTTGCAGACATCAGTTCCTGAGCTTGGACCTGCTTGTAAACCGGGGGTCAATGAACTGTCGGCTGACAGCGCTGGACCTCTGTCTCATGGCTTCCACAGATGTGAGCTCTGTGTTTTGCCCGCTCTGAGAAAAAAAATCGAGCTTGAAATGACGATTATATTTCCACAAACTTCGCCCGCCAGCCGTGTGACAGGCAGATGGACGCTTTGAAACGCAGCAGCCCCAGTCACACAGCGGGGACTCTTACATGTCTGAGTCACGCGGATGTGGAAAGAAATACAGCAATATGCACACAAACAAAAGAGTATTCCACAACTGGCTAATGAGACACAATCAATGACAGTTCATGATACGTTTATGATGCATTTGCTTAGATTATTCAGCAACTTTATTCAGGAGCTACGCTGGTGTTAAGTTTAATGTTAGGAACAGGTTAAACTCTGTGGAAAAACTGAGTCAAAAGCCCCTTTGAAACCTCCTCAGATCTGATCTATTGTGCTTTTAAAGAACACATGGAGGCCTTTTCTTTTAAACTCTATCTCTAAACAGATTTCCATCTATCGGCCCTCTTAAAATGATGTCTGTGAAGTACCTCATTTCGGCTTTGTTTTGTTTGCATCGATATTTGCCAAGAAAATAATATTAGAAAATAAAACAATGAATGAAATCAAACACAAATGTTCCGCACAAAAAACAGCAGAGTGTGTTGGCCATTTCAGCATTTTCTTGCGCGGTCCTTACGTAACCAGGTAGAATCCCACCGCTCTTCCAGGTCTCATCCAGCTGCATTTAGTCGGCGTCTTCCTCCCCTCTGCTCCGTCTGAAAGAACAGAAAAAAAAATCAGGAAAGATTTTATGGAGATCTTTCTGTTTTTACCCAGCATTTCAGCTTCAGGAATAGTCTTTTATACAGCTTTTACTTCTCGGTTATGCAATAGTTCCGTGTCTTTGCACAAGCCAAAGAGGAAATTTGACAATCTCAAACCCTCATCTTCAATATTACCGCTAAATTATCATTAATAATGAAAAGGTAAGTGGATATCTGTGCCGAAGAGGTCTTAAATGTTTTATAATAGCAGGGGGATTGGTTAAATTGCTGACTGCGCCTGGAGCTTCCATATTTTCTCAGAGGCAGCCTTCCTGGATCAAAGGCATACTTGTCCAATCTGGGCAGCAACAAAGTGATTTTCTCCAGCTCCTGCAATACATTAAGCCCATTATGTAACAACACTCGAGAGTGTTTAGGAGAATTTCACCCAGTTTCCAGTCATATTTTCTTACTTTTTTGAAAATCTTATTCTCTGCTGTTTTATTCCTGACTGGACCAGGACCAAGTCAGACTTGGACCACTACTACTAGTCTGAAAATCACATTTTGATCTTGTTATTATGGAAAATAATATTCAGTTTGAAAGGGTTCATTCAGTACAATAACAAAAAAAGAAAAAGACAATCATTGGCCACTGTTGGACCATAACTCGCCCTGTCCCCGGGGCACAAATTCAGCGTACACTCCAGGTTGTCACTGAAAAGAGAAAAACACACAGTTCCACTCATTTAGTCATTTATTCAACCATGGGAAACCCACTAACGTCACACTCACACAAAATATATCCACTCTGAGCATTTAGCTTTGGCTTAACACGAGATTAAGAATGTATCCAAGTGAAGAGACTCGCACACCCATCACAACCTGCTCATCAAACCAATCAACCATCAAACCAGGGCTGCTGAAATCACCACAGAGCTCAGGAAAAACCATCAGCTGCATTGACTCAAGAGTCAAACGAAATTTAGTAGTGGGAAAAAAAAATGGACTTCTGTGAAAAGAAAATAGACAAAAATTAATTTAATTCATTATGAAGAAAATAAAAAACTATAAAAAATTAAGCTAAACAAAAAATCATTGTCATATTAGAAATGCAAGCACACTAAAACAGCATTGACTAACGATAAGTAACACTATTAAAGGCCCATAGCTTTTGATTATTGAATTTAATTCAATTAAGAAAAAAAACAGAGATGTTTCTCTTTTTTCTTCTTCTTTATAATCACCTCCTGATTGTGTCGCTTCTGTCTGATTCTTAAGGTTGTGCTTCTTTAATCCAAATGTGTGGATTACTCCAAAGATGACAGCTTCCGATTAAGGACCAGTTTCCGTCATGAACTGGTGCAATGCCGATAAATGCAGATCCCTGTTTCCAAAGTCACAATCAAGTCCCTAAATAAGGCAAAAGCATATATCTGTGTTATTTAATATGATATGTGAAAGGGATACCAAAAACGTCTCTGATTCTGCTGTTATAATAAAGTTATAATGAAAGTTATAATAAAGACCGATGGAAGGCCGTTAATCACCTGTATGGCAGTCAAACACAAGTTGTTATTCAAAAGTCTTAGAATCCAAATGATCAAACAAAACAAAGCATCTAGACAAAATTTGGTTGGATTTCTAATACGTCATCATGTTCTCAAACATAATGACTGAGGGAAGCTTTTTGGTTACGTCACAGCCGCTGTGTCTTGACAAGTAACAGTTATAGTCTGACACGGTAATAGTCTCTCAGCTATTAGTCTAAATCTGATAGCGGACAAGTGTGCCTTATCAGTCTCCCACAATTCTGTTCTCTGGCAATAATCAAGGAAGAGAGCTTCCGTCTCAGCGAAGCGACTGAACTGTTGGACCGAAGAACTGTGGGGTCTGTCGAAAAATGCATGGAAGCCAAAACAACAGCAGAGCAAGTAACCTGTGTGACCCTTCTTTCCTGCCGCTGACCTGAAATGTTTTTGGTTCTTTGACTGACAGCTTCAGAATGAAGAATCAACATGTTACTTACATTGCAAACAGGCCACAAAATTAGCGACAGGCATGGGGATGAACAGACCATATTCTGTTCAGGGATTAGACCATAGTCCCAACCCTGGACCTCAAGGACCAATGTCCGGCATCTTTGTCCTGTATCCTAAACACCTAATTCAAATGAATGGGGACAAGGATAAGAGATCAATACAATCCAATATCCCAGTGGTTCTGGTCATACGACACATTGGGTCATTTGAGGTTTAACACACTTGAAGGTATATTTAGTTGACTGTTAACTGAAAAAACGCTGGTTGTGTTCAAGTGTAAAAGTGAGTGTATGATTTGTGTGCAGCGTTTACGGTGGTTATATAGAAATGAATATACTAAAACTAAAGTATTGGCCAATGATATGAGTTCTGTCCATGTATAAAATCAAACAACATTTATTTTTCTAATTACAATGAAATAAAAAGTCAAGTTCACTTGTATCACATAAAAGATTAGCATTGGTTCGGCTTGTTAAAAAGTCTGATCTGGCAACAGAAACAAAGTTCCACCTTCATTTTCTTCCAAGAGTGAATCAAATGGATGAGAAGAGACCCAGACATAGGAAAGGAAAGGGCAGATCATGAATTACTTAATTGTAACCAGAAAACATACAGTCCTACAGAAACTGCATCCCTGCTTTTCCATTGTTACGTCTGCCAGTGGCTGGACGCTCCGCTTCCAAACGCCACGGTTGGATGAGCTTGTCAAAGTAAAGATCCTCCATGGAAAACTTTGTAGGAAATCTAAAAGGTAAAAAAACTGTGAAACTTCATGTTTTAAAGCGTCCACACTTCATGCCTCGGCTGGATTTGACGGCACTTTGTTTGAAGAGAAAAACACCATTGTGGTGAAGACGCTCGGACACGTTGAACAACGTGCTTCAGTTTCAGAGGAAAAAAACATTTCGGCAACTTTTGCAAAACTCTGCATGACGTTTAGATTGCGTGTTGGCTTAAGTGGCGGTAAAGCTTTGAGGACTGCGAACTGAAAGTCGGTGCTTGGACTTCTGTACATTTCAGTTTGGTGAGTAGTGACAGCCAAGATGGCGTCAAACCCAAGCAGGTTGAAGTGTGCTCCGCTCCGGACAGGAGCCTGGACAGGAGCCTGGACAGGAGCCTGGACAGGGACGGCGGATCACAGGAGGCTCGGTGACTGCGATGACAGTGAGTCGGAGGGACGCAGACAGAGCCAGACAGTCTGAGCATTGCCACAGGGGCACGACGCTTTTCATCTCCAGAAGATTTCCTGCTATTCCCATGAGTATCAGTCTCACGGGAGATGAGGCAGAAATCTGAGCGTTCACAAAGACAAAGATAAGCTCTCACACAGTTCAGCAGAATGCCTGAGCAATCGTTAAAAACACAAACGTTGTGCGTGGATTGATGATTATCACGAGACAATTTTCATGTCAGTCTAATTTAGTCAGACCCTAAAGACTAACAGGCACACAAGTGTGCAATAAGGTGTGATAACAAACAGCTGATATCATGACATCATATGAAATTCACCATTTGCTTATTTATAGAGGATCACTTGAGAGGTATCTTAGTTCCAAGCATGGAAACAAATGGAATTTCAAGTTTTTGGCAAATTCAATTTTCTAAAGGTTCAGAATAAAACAGGAAGTTAGGCGACAGCTTTTTCCATCTTTTGTTGGATTTTCTTCGAAATGCTCACTGTTTTGAGGTGCTGGAAACGTCTGAGGATTGCCAAAGACATCTAAGTGATAAAAGTGAATCAAGCCGGGGCGCCTCATTAACTTCTAAAAAAAATCGCTATCCTGAAGCAGATTCTATCAATCTCTGGCTGACTCGATCGTATAACCATCACCATGACTTATGGGCAAAACTTGTCTTGAGTTTTGAGGTCGCCCTCTTTTATTCATGGTCTGTGCAGAACTGTTGTCTAATATATACAGATTATATTTTTTACAACAACAAAGTAAAAAATGAACAAAAATGTATCTGTCAAATTAATTCAGTGTGCTTTTAATAAAGTGGCAACAAAGAGAGGGATATGATAAATGGACTGGTCTGCCCTTTTAATATATAACAGACAGAACAAAATACTGCCTTTTTCATCTAAAAATACAAGTTAATCCTCATCCCAGCACCATACCAATTAGCCTCATGGTTGTTTGACATTTTTCTTTAAAAAAATATAAAAATTGATTGACTGATTGGTTGTTTTGATCCCTAGCTTTCACTATGTAATTGCCAATGTTTCCTTTGGGCAAAATACTGAAGCCTGCATACCCCGAATGTGTCCTTCAACAGTAAATTGCATTAGATGCATGAGTCTGCTGAGTAAATGCAATTTATGACTAAACTTACCAAGTAGATCTTGCAACTTCACCTCATTATATAGTTTAAGAATTGGGCTTTGTTGCCTCATCAACCAATTTCGATACCTTAAACAGGGACAAATTACTGACAGGGGCTGAGAGTTAGCTAAAGTTTAAGTCACGTGGGTACATTCTTATGGTGACTGTTCTCCTTTCTTTCTGCAAACCTAAGCATTATTTCAAACTTTTCTGTGAATACATGAGCAACTTTTCCATAGCAACAATACCTGAAATAAAATGAGAGCTGCTAAGGGACCTGAGTTAATTGTGCACTGTGCCATACTGAGCATTTCTGTGGGTGCTAATTTGTCCAGCATGTTCAATAACAGACAAAATTCGAAGCCTCAAGCGATGAACAGTGTGCAATACGATGGTGTTAGAGAGATTATCTTCCAGCTGCTTCACCAGTCATTAAAGCTTTTTATCTCACTGACGCTGGGGGAGATATTAAATCTGAAAGGTATGTTCACCCTGGAGGGATACATACTTCTCTTGTCTTCCTGTCTTCTACAAGGAACATCATAATGTGACAAGCTTAACAAATGCCAAACTCAACAGGAAACCCCAGACAAGCAAAGACAGAAAAGGTCTGCTAATGATTTTGAGTGAAAACAATTCCAAGGACGTGTTTGTTATAGCGTTGTTCATCAGAAATAAGGTGAACAAAACAGTAAGTGCACATGATCTGACAAGCCTGAACCTCTGTGCTGTAGCTCAGACAGACAGGGATTTGTCAGACTGATCAGTTGGGCATTTGTTCATGTTCACATAAATGATAGACTCTGCATGACAGTTTTTAAAACTGCTTCCATGAAGGAGGCAGTCACATTGTTAAAATAATATATTTGTCCTGACCATGATCTTAAGCACCAACCAAATTAATGTCTTGATTGAACCCAACTATGAATTTAAAAGGTTTTCTTGTCATATGTCACCATATATTTTCTTGATATCTATATTCCAAACCTAAACAGGCAACGTGGGCCTTGAAATGGTCTAGAGGTGCTGCTTTATTGGTAATATTTTACTTAGATGACGGTAATAATTTCAGGACTTTTTGAATTAGATGAATTATTGCAAAGAAAAAAAGTCATTCTTTTTCTCTTGTCTAATCGTTCCATTTGCAATTTTGCAAGGGAAAGTCCATGCCGTGTCAGGTTTGTTTGCAGCTTATTGGCAATAAAAGAAGCAGCAGAACAAACATGCTGCAGCGCCAGAAACAAAAGCAGTGGAATGTCTTTCTCTTCACCTTTGTGAGTGACAAGTCAGGGCAGTGAAATCAGACGCATGTTTGTATTTCATATCAGAAAAGAATAGTACAGTTTTCTAACTATCCTGTCTGGTTCATATGACCTAACAGCCACCAACAAAAATATCCTATGACATGGGATGAAATTACAAGCATTAAATGACCACAACCAACACCATGCAAAAGTGCCACACAGTCAGATCCACTAAATCTAAAAAGGGAGACTTGTGCAAAAATAAAGAAAAAGAAATAAAAGAGCTTTTGAGAAAGCCTTTGTGTATTTGGTACCACTTTGGGAATCGTCTCTAAATGTTTCCACCATTGTGCATTCCGCAAATGAAAGCTACGTGTACTATGTATGCTAATTTTCTGGAAATGCTACATTCAGCCTAATAATTGCACCATTTAAGTTAAATGACTTTAAACTACTTTAATGAAACCCTCAGCTATTTCTATCCAGCACTGATCCTAAGGGGTGTTTTCGGGGTTTCCCCATAAAAAAAAAAATCTAAATGTCTTTGTGAAGTTAAAGAAGCATAATAAGCCTCCACAATGAGGGGTGTGTTTGTTTCACCGTTGCTGGCTGCTGTGCTGACAAGGTTTGTTGACAGTTGTGTAATATGTGACGCTGCGTTTTAGTTATTAAAAATCTGTAAAACAAATCCCACATCATTTGAATGGGATTCCCCTTTTTGGTCAATCGCATTCAGCGTACAAGCTCAGGTGTTGTTACCTGAGCTATCTTGCTTTTTTATGAAGTTTATTCGAAACTGTTACATTTTTACACAAGCACACAATGCAAATACATCCAAGGTGTCACATATTGTTCAGATAAGGGGATAGCACTTATTTTCTTCTCATTTCACACTCAAAACATAGTTATGTCTGGCTGGAGTATCTCAGGAGAGAAGCAGGAATGCAGCTGTGGTCTATTTTGAGTTTTCAAAGGAGCCCGGCAGCTTTGTGAGGGCTGACCCTGAGAAAATCCCACGTAAGGCCTTGTCAATATTGTTTGCCCTGATTCAAAATTTGTCAGCAGCATTTGGCTGCCCTCGCCGTGCTAAATCAGAGGGGATCCCATCACGCTCATAATTCCTATGACCATGCCTCTGACTCAGTGAATGCCCTCACTTCCTGACAATGCAAATATTTAACTGTATTTTCCACAGAAAACCTCATCGGAGGCCGAGGAGAGATCGTTCGAGCTAATTATGAAGCAACGTTCCCAGAGTAAGAATTATGGATTCACTTGTGCAAAAGGTCAGAAGGCAAGTCCCTGGTCATCTGTTTTCTGCCACCTGGAGTAGAAAGTCAGTCTGGCTCTTCTTTGAAACGTGTCACCTTCTGGCTCCCGACTGCATCCCAATAAAATGCCCGGAGCCGTTCTTTTTATCAAAGGCTAAACTCTTGGTAGTCATTGGAAAAATAATCACTAATGAGCTACCACGGGACAGCAGAGGGTGTGGGCCACCCAACATTTCATTACCATGTCATGTCGCGGCCATCATCGCGCTGTCAGGAACCGGTCCGCGCTCTTTATAAAATACAGAGGGGTCGGAGAAAATGGCACCCTGTGCACCCTTGTGTTTTAGCTTCTGGGCTTGCCTGGAGGAAGTCGGTTGATTCATGCTGGCAGACCCACAATAATGAGGTGTTGCTGCAGGATTTATGTTGACTAGATTCTCAGTTGTCTCCCAATGAATGCCGACATTTGGCCTCTTGAACAACATTTTTAGCCAAATCTGTGGTTTAACACACTTTGATCCCAATTCTCTGCCCGAACACTCCTGTGGGATTTGATTCTTAATCACTGCATTTCTTTCACACAGTATCACACATTGTTCCACTGATATTCCCAGTCATTTTAGAGGGGCAAAGCCTGTGCTGTTCCTCACACGATGCACCACAGTTGCACGGACAGTTTAAAGCTTTTGAAGCCACTTGCTGATTTGTAATGGAAAAATCACTCATAAAATCAAAACTCATCCCTACCTTGTTTTTATCATTTGTGCTTTTAGTATAAGTCCACATTTCTCAAGAAGAAACGAATTTGGATTATTTCATGACATGTATTTCTTTGTCCAGTTGCTGAATTTGTTTGTTATCCAGCTGATAACAACAAGATGGCCCACGAGTCAGTGCCAGATTCTGGAGTTGTGTAACGTTCACAATGATGTAACTCTCCTTTCACCCTTTTTAAGACCCTTTGTCCTTCTAGTTAAACAGCTGCACAATGAATCTCAGCAATAAAGCAAGGTACCAGAACACGGAGTTGTATAACGCAATCAGAAAAGCAGGATTTTGTCTGCATACTGCTTTGAACATGCTTCTAACTGAGTTAACTGAGACAGCGAGGCTTTCGGATGAGCACTGAATGCACCTTTTGGCTGCTCTGACAGCATAATTATGACTTCACTGGTCTTAGATTTCTGGGTCCAGATCACAGAACCAGTGAAACCCCAGTGGCTTATCTTGCTAGCAACAATGCCAGATGAAAAGGATAGGATTGTATCGTACTTTCCCTTCAACTGAAAAGACGTTCGAATGAACATGTTGTGGTACAATACCCACATAACCCATGAGAATGCTTGCGATCTTGATGAAATATTTTCTGCTGCCCTGAAGTGTGTCAGTCTCTGCAGGAATGCTATTGTGTAACATGTGAGGCCGAAAAAAAAAGCTGAGCAGACGAGTGCCTGTAAATACACAGGCATATTTGTGTAATTGTGTTTGGGCCAAAGAAACTCCCAGTGCCACTTCTCACACTGCACAGAAATGAAAAAGCGCAACTCTTTGTTTCTGCAATCTTTAGTAGCCAAAACAAACCCTGTTGTATAAATTATGCAGGTCTGACATGCACAGAGGTCACCCTCGCTGGCTTCTGTCGGGCTGGAATGACACACAAAGCCACTTGTGTGAAATCCAGTGGTGCGACGCACCGACACGCAGCAAATGAAAGTCACAGGGTTTTTGCCGACAGTGCAAATATGGATCGTGTTTCTAGAGGTGATTTCCAAAGACTCTTTCAGTGCTACATGTTTTCAACATTTTTTTTTTAGGACTTGAAGTATAAAGTATCATCGACATGTCACAGTTCAGCAACCACATACTGTATAGATACATATCTTTTAAATTGTTATCGTCAGAGGTTGTTTTAATGCTAGCACAGTTTACCGTGTGGTAGGTGGTGACAGCTGAGGATAACGGTCACAGGTGAGGGGATTGCTGATAAAAATCTGAATAAATTATATATTTTTTTAGCTCCTTTATTTGGTTAATGGACATGAGATTGACAAATATGTGTTTCACCAAAACCAAAAAAGGAAACTATTTTGTTAAAATGCTCATAAAAAATATCGTCTTAGTATCATTCAAAACATTTTCTTTGGCAGATTAATTATTTCTGCAGAGCAGATATGTGTCAGACCTGAGGAAGTATTATCTGCCTGAGGCATGTGAGGGGGCATCAACTCTTCCTTGTCCAGGGTCAGCTTGTACCAGCCAGCGTGATGTTCCCTCCAGCATGTGCTTCCATCTCAAAGACCCCAAAGCACAGGGCCTCTCAGTGGGAGGGAAAGCCACATTAAAAGTGTACCTGTCCTAGAGCAAGAAGCTTGACAGAGATATAACTTTGCTATGGTCAGCTTGACAGGTTTATAGTGATCATTCATGTGGGTTCTCTGGCAGATTGTAACAGAAGACATCCTGCCCTAAGGAGAAAGAGTGTAAAGCTACAAGAATGAAACTGATGGTGTGCCACTCTTTAGAAAAATGTTGTGGATATACCTAGACGTAGTGTCTTGTGTCTGGCAGTAATAGTCCATAAACATACTTTGTAGTCTGAGTTAGTAAATGTCTCAGTCAATATCAATAAGCAATAATAACCACAAAAGCCCACACGATTTTTACACTCGTGCATTAAAGTACTGTAGGTCCAGGAGCTCCAACCTGGTAAAAATACTCCGAAAAGAAATTCACATTAATCCAGCATGTACATATAACATGAAATGAGTAAAAATGACTCATTTCCAGGACTAATGACCTTCTGGACATGGATGCATACATGGATGCATAACAAAACAAACTTGCTCTGCAGATCTCAGACAATCAAAACCATAACCATGACAAGGACACAAGAAATGATGTTTTCCCCCATTAGTCCTCATGACTTCCTCTGTGAGGTTTGTACCGTTAACAGAAACGGTTCCAGTGAAGTAAAAGAAACAAGCACACACTCACACTCACAGAAAAGTCTCCACTCTATTGAATAAGTGTTTTGTGTTCCCAAACCTAAATGAGCCCACATCTGGTTCATCTCAGGAGTGATCTACCAAACCTTGACCCATTCATTATTATATAATATCTGCACACTCTTATTATATAACAGTCACCCTTCATAAATGAACGAACGTGTTTTTCTGGCTGCAAAGTTTTCATATGTACATTGCATGTGCACAGTAGCACTTTGGACATATGATACTTTTGTTTAATTTACCCCTCTGCGGTTTTTCAAATCACTGGCCGAGGACTGAATGAAACAGATTAAATCTAATGGATGACTTGACTGCGCTGTTTTACCTGGCAAAGGATTATTTCTAACGGATGTGATACTAATGAATCGTCCTCAAGTTGATCGAGATAAATGAATCATTTGAACACAAGTTGAGAAATACCAGTCATTCCAGGAGATGATATAACATGGGCATAAAACGGATATTTATCTGTTTTCTTAATCTGTTCATTTGCAAGCGCATAAAAAAAAATCAATGTTGCGTTTAACATTCTGAGAAGAGATGAGAAGATGGTTATTGGCATGCCGACAGCACATGCTCACTGCTGTAACTCTGTAATGATTAGCACGATTTAGGGTTAATTCATGCCTGGAAAAGCCTTCAGAAAGCCTGTGTGATAAATAAAGGCACCATCTAGCAAGAAAGGCCTCATCTACGGAATGCTATGCCTGCGATTTCATTGGGTTTTATGTAACTGGTGTGAAGGAACGTTGACTTTAACATACTGGAAAAATGCTGCATTTAATGCTTTTAGGGTCAGACGGGCAGCTAGCACCACATGAGGTCACCAACATCAGAGGTCGGCTTTCCAGTCAGAGCATAGCTGTTCGTACACAGAGCAAGTCCTGATGTTGGTGCAGGCACAGGGAAGCACAAAGAGCTATATGGGAAGCTTTGGGGAAGTGTAACTTTATTCATTATTGTCCAAAACAGTCTGAGTGCGCGATACCTTTTACAGACATTGACATCTTTGTTGTGCTGTGTTGCTCCACGCAGCCACTTCCTCATCAAGGTCTATCTGGGATAATCCTTCCATGGAATTCATGCACTCCGCTTCAGGCAAAGCTGGTGACCTTCTGGGCCAACACCAGCAGCGGGATAAACCAAAAGAAACATCCATCAAAATTACATCTACTAAGTCATTTCTGCTTCCGTTCTGTTTAAAGTCGGACGCTCGAGGGGTCAACCAGCATATCCACTGGTCTTTTTTTCTACCCCTTTGCTCCCTTCAAAGGGTTTGCGTGCGGATTCTTGAAAGTTCTACAATTCTCTGTTGTTTGAGGCCATTACAGACTGATGCAAGTTAATCATCGGATATTTAAAAAACGACGAATACCGCTCAGTGAATGCTCCAATGCCGGTAGCTGTTTTGGTTTTGATGGAATCACACTGGGAGTGTTGAAAAGCACACATTCCATCACGTTTCCTCGTCCGCAGCCTAATCTGGGGCTGCTCTGATTTGTTCAATGCCTGGTGTTATTAGCTTTATCTGCACCAAGCCTGCCACTGAAATATGCTGCTCTTCCAGGCCTCTGCAACGTCATTTGAAGATATGATCGAGGGCTAACTTGACCGTGCATCATGGCCTGTGCATCATTTTAACTGAAGGCAATCTCGTGAGTAGCCAGGGGCAGGGTCATTTTCAATGCCGGACAATGACGTAAATGCATACTGGCTATAATAAAGGCTTTTATAAGAAGCCGTGGCTTTCTTCTACAGTAGCAGACCCTTCGGCGGAGCGTGTAAAATGGTGCGAAATGAAGGACTATGAATAAATTTACTGTGCAATGAAGTCACAGGTGGTTTATTTAAATGCTCTAACAGCTGGTTTGGTTGCTGGACTCTTCTCCACTGAGGCCAATTTATTCCAACACACAAGAGCAGCAACCACGCTTTAAACAGTATTAAGCCTCTCCATGGATGCCATTTAGACCAAAGAAAGTTGCACTATAAACCCCCAAAGGAACTTTATCCTCACAGTCGGGAAAGTCTCTTTCACTGAGTCCTAAGGAAAAATTGCAACAGTTGTCTGGATGACAGATGTTTATTTGATGAAAACGCTTTATTTATCTCATGTTTTTCTTTTTCATACCATGAATCTCAGTCTGCGCTGCATGCTAACCCCAAACTCCTCTCTTACAGCGTGTTCTGCTCTTTGTCAGTTCTCCCTTTGATGAGCTCTTGTTGAAAGAACAATGAAAGAGTCCGAGTGTAACAGGATTATAATTCTGATGTGGTGTCAGATACTTGTGTTCTGTACTTTTGCAACAGCTGGAGAGTCGTGGGAGGTTGTTGTGGCTAAGGGCTTTCAGGAAATGTGTCTCATGTCTCATGTCCTTTGAGGATTTTGCTGTTGATTATCTCTCCACTTTATAGGTTGAATTAATTAATTTGGCTACTAATTGAGGCGTCAGGTACTCTGGGAATTATGGGCGCAGGTTGACTTGCATCAGCTATCCAAATCTGACCGAAATTTGGAAATCCCGAAAATAAACCAGAGTAGATCAAGACTAAAAAAATTACATTTATTAGGTCACAGGCAAAGTATATCAGCGCTGGGCTCTTCACAGACAAAAACCTCTCTCTCAGGGTCTCAGTCGGCCAAGAGCCCCGAGATCTGGCTGTGATGGGCATTATATCCTTGGCTCGATCCGCCTCTTCAAAGGAGGACTGGACATAACCAAGTCCTATTGGCTAGGTCAGGTCCTAATTCATACAGATGACATTGGAATGTGGTAACAAATTGTGTGTGTGTGTGTTGACCTAAAGGTGTGGATCTAATGCAACAGAGAAAGAAAAAGAGAAAAAGGAGAGTCTGTGGAAACAGACAGAGACTTTAACACAAAAATATAGTTCTAAAAGGAATAAGATAAACAGTAATTTACATAGATCATGTTATAGCATACTATGCTAAAGTGAGTAATTATAGCCAAATTCTAACAGTTTCTTGTCTATTAGTATCTTGTTAAAAACTTAGTTTGTAGACACTTCGTTATGTTAAGTTGTTATGGCTAAAGTTTAGTTCTGCTCTTTTGACCTCCCCCGAAGACCTTGTGCAATTACTTGTATTAAAATAGTTTTGTCTAGGCAAAAAAAAGCCAACTTTTTAATTCATTTCTGACCACATCAGTCCCACACATGCTGCAGTTATTGATCACATGTGCAACATAGATGGAAAAAAAACTTGAAGAATGGTAAAGTTTGGGCAGTAAGAGCAAACTAGTGGTAAGAATGGAAGTCAGTGAAATGATGCAAAGCTGCACAATATATTTTGGATCATTCAAAGGGCCCATAGTGGTGGACCTATCATATTACACAACACTAGTAAGAGATGTGCTGCTCATGACTGATGGCAACACTATGTGTGCATGTGGCAGTAATAAATGCACTATAAAAGAAATATTCAGCTGTTGCATAAGATCATAATTCATACAGTTCAGGTGTAACTAAAGACCCACAGAGTTGGAAGAAAGATGATTTGTCTGCATTGGAAGTGTTACTGGATCTAAACTCAAACTGGACATATGTTTATACAATCAAAGCCATAAAAAAACACACAATATACCCTATTAACTTCAGCTTCCCTCTGAAAGATGGGGAATGGAACATGACAGATATGAGCATCTCTGAGCTGAGGGTCTATCACCAAAAGAGAGACAAGGACAAATGAACCAGGATCTATTTTTTGTGCTTAGAATAGTGCAACTACCACAAAACGGCACATACGTTTCACAAAGTGTGTCTTTAGCTGTCTTTTTTCTACTACGCTTAATAGAGCTATTCAGAATAAATTCTTTCTCTGGTCTAACGGAGGTCAACACTTTTTCCTGCCAATCAGTCATGCATGTTTTCCACGAGGCTGCTGTTTTGGAAGAAATGGAAAATGTTCCAGGAGCCCCGTACCTCATATCAATCAACCAGCTGACAATGTGATGGGCTCATCTTCTGCATCTGGTGTAGCTTTGCTTTGGAATGAAAAAAGAAATCCTTTGTGTTCACAAAACAGAGGCTCTTGGTTGTCTGGTCCTTACAGGCAGCAGCATCTTCTTTGTAATTGAGGAAAAAAATGCACGGCTAAAGTAGAGAGAGATGGCACAGAGATGTCTGCAGCCCACAGTTACAGCAGCGATGTGAGCAAACAAAAACATACAAACACAATAATGCTGAACAGGCACAATCAAATCATTAGTATACTTATGCGAAACAATGTAAATAAAATAGAATTTGAATGACATGGATCAATATGTTTTGGGGTTTTTTTTCCCATACATTTTTATATGTCTGCCACAGGTGAAAATGTGCTTTTATCTTAATGAAACAACTAATTACATCACGTGCCTTCACCACACAATGGGTTGTCAAAGAGGTTGTGCATACCTCACATGCATCCACATCAGAGCATTCCCTGGGAGCACTCCTACTGCTGCTTCTATGGTTTCATTTGCTCTGGCAGCTCAAGAAAGACCTCCGCTATGTCAAACAGGTGGTCTTAATGTTATGGTTAATCAGTGGACATATGCACGTAGATGGACATACATTAATGCCTGGTCTTGGGTGATGAGATTTGCATTCCACACATTCAAACCAATAGGCCTTAATAGCTGTGTTCTGAAGGTCTATTTGGGATATATCACTAGTGGTTTAAAAGAAAATGGAACCATATTAAAAACAAACATGCGTAATGCACAGAAGTGGAGATTTTTGGCATAACTCAGTCTCCTTTTAGTTTTTCCTGGGGAGGCAAACACTTCCATAGAGCCATCTCACAGCTGAGCTCCTGTTCCAAACACATCCTCCATCCCGTCACAACACGCCTTCTTCAATCAGCTCACATTTATTTCCCTCCTGTGCTCCTCAATGGGCCTTTATGGTCCATTTTCATCACACAAAACCCACCTTTGTCCACCCCAGACCCTTTCTGGAAGAGTTAGGCTACTTTTTTTTTTTTTTTTCAAAGAAATTCTTTGATGTGTGGCTGTTTCCACTGGAATCGACATAGCTTAAGAAAACTAAACAACTTCTCTCAAAAGCAAGGTCACTGGCCTTCTCCTTTTTTTTCTTTTTTTTGTACGTTATGTAATTCAACCAGTCAGCTGGGAGAAATAGATGGAAGTAAAGATCGTACATGCAATAATTCAAAGAAAAGGGGGATAGCATGTGTTTAATTTATGCTGTGTAACCACCACTCTGTCTTCATGTTGGTACTAGTGGAGAAATAATCATTAAGTGGGGCACTGACTCTGGGTTTCACAACACCAGCTACATTTGACGAAGCCAGCACAAAGACAAGCAGATTAGGGATCATTTTAAAGTTGCATTTTTATCATTACAATTTCCCTTCAAGTGGAGAGGTATCACAAATTAAACTGCAACAGAAACATTGCTTTGCACGTGGTATTCCATGAAAACACACACCAAAGGCTGCAAAAGTGCAGAGAAAAAGAGGAAAAAAGAAAAAAGAAATGAAGAACCCTGCTACACCTCACTGTGGACTATTTCATGTCACTTTGGAATGAGAGAACATTAAAGTTTATGGTTATGTTACTGCTCCCAGTAGTTCAGCATCTTTTCCTGATTGCCTTGGAGGTAAAAGAAAGTTGTGTGGACAAGATTACATTCACTTCTGAGAGCAATGTTCTTTTGCGTTAAGGTAAGATGCAAATAAATCCTGAAAGCCACATAGTTTGGCATGAAATTTAGTGAGGACTGTCTTAGAAACTTCCCACAGGAACCAGTATCATAAGTTCAGTTTATTGGCAATAAATAAAGAGTCTTTCACACTTGCACAATAAGAAAGCTGCTGATTATTTTGCAAGTTGATGGTAGCAACAAAAATAAGACATGCAAATCATTCTCAGGCTTAAAAATCAATGCCAATTTATTCAAAAGGTGTAGAAAGACTTGTGCTTTTTCAGAGTTTTGCCATTTTGGCTCAAGAGTTTTACCCAATCAATAACACTTGTGCTTAAAATCCTCACCGTCATTTTAATATTTCCCCTCTGTGCTTTGCAATTCAATATAGCCCCCTCACTAAATGTGTCTTCACTCTGGATTATGTTATGAAAAGCTAAGAAAGGGATCGGGATGCTGGGTAAATAAGATAGTAAAGTTCAAGATAAAGACAGACTGTACAGGTTCATTTTGAAAAATCCATTCCAAGCATAACTGAGTTTGGTGAGTGTCAGTGGCTGGTCTTATGTAAGCTAACACCTGGAGTCCTTGAAGCACACAGGACATGTGGTATGTGATCCAATACTGTGACGGTGCAGCCTCACTGAGCTGTTCCTACAGCAGGAACTGCACGACAACACAAACTGAACTTGGTCTTTGTGTGTTTCCAGGCTTCTCTAATCATGACATTAATCATGGTTGGATGTATTTTTCAGCTTTGTGTACTCTCACATGAAAAAATGTAACATGAATTTACTCCAATAACACAATACGTTGCAAGAAACAACGCGCACTTTAACAACACAGTTGACTCTGTCAAAGACAATAATTAAAGAAATAAAAGATTAGGAATTTAGTTGTGTTCTTTTTTCTTTTCTTTTTTAGCAGTGTATTATATCTTCCAGATTCTCTTATTATGCTTAAAGAGGAAGCTGTTTCTTGTTTGTGTCCTTTAAGGCAGTGTTGAAATGTTCAGATAGTTTCAGCCACGATAAATTAAGGCAGAAAAAAAGAGAGTTGGAATTCTTTACAAACTCAGCGGAGAGTCCCATTGTTAACCAACCTTTAAGTGGTTACATTTTTCCTTTGATTCTTACCAACATTTAATGAGATCTCCAGATAAATATACGGCCCACACCATGTCATCACTACACAACAATCAAACGACGAATGTTTGTCTTCTGTCAAACTCTTAAAATCTGAGGAGTTCCTTTCTTTCAATATGTGGCTTCTGTGGTGTGTAATGGCTGTAATAACAGAGAGGGAAATCACAACACTGAAACACTCACATGCACACAAAGTGCATCAGTCCATTCCTCTTTGTTTTTTTGTAGGTCCCCTCGGCATTCCGCAGTTCACGGCATGAATGTGTATATGTTTTTATGTGGAAAGCAGTCGCTATCGAGCATGAAAACCGGTCTCTTGTAATCTCCACCGGGACACCTGTTGCTCCGACAAAGTGAGAGGTGTCGAGGGATTTAGAATCAGAAATTGTGGGTGGCTGGGTATTGATGCGAGTCTGTTCATTTGTAACTGGGCCTCCCACTAAGAGTAATACTTTAAACGGCTCCGGTTATGCAACAATGCCCCCACTGCTGTAACACTTTGTGACAAAGTTCACTTGGTTGTCAGCATTGATTTTAACTCCACTCTGCAAAACAGCACAGTAAACCCATTAGGACAGTTTAATTTAACAGGTTTAAGCTAACTTCATGTTAATTCACTCTGAAATGTGTTCATGCTGTTGTTTACATGTCACAATTTTTGCTGTTTTTGGTTGTCCAACCTCCATTCCCTTAAAGGTCAACAATGTAGAGCTTACTGGACGTTTCACCCGTTCCCACCAGCCCATTTAAGCTGAGCCCAGCGGGAAAGTCTTGTCCGGTTTTACTTTTCAATGTGCAAAAAGCAGCTAAGGCTACACAGATTGAAAAACTTACTGCCACAAACTGAGTCTTTTGGGCATCGCACGCACAGGTGAGTGGCTACCACAGGTGTGCAATTAAGGATGGGAATTTATCTAAGCTTCGCCATGGTAACAATAATCAGTGAAAAGCCGGATAAGAGTGATCTTGTTAGTATTTTATTGAAATAGTGCTTTATTCTTCATTGTGTCATGACGTTTATCTGCATATTTACTGCTGAACGAAGACATTTAATGGGTTTTACGGCCAAAGTTATTTTACTTTGGCCATGAAATAACGTACAGAGTGAAGAGTACAAGCAATTTCTTTACAGAGATACTTGGTATGAAGTCAAAAAGAGTTCGGAAGATTGAAAGAAAGGGAGGGGGAGGGAGGAGAGGGAGCTTCTGCCCATCTTCTCAAACATTTCCCCAACTTTTTCATCTTGATGGAGCCACTGATGTCGTCTCCGAGCACAACCTGTCATTCCGGACCCAATTTTCCCAAAGATTACTGTCACTGGGCTCTTCCTTTTGGCCAATCACAGCATCACTCACAGGGTACCTGATTACAGTGGCTGGCGGGTCAGTGTGAAGGGAATCGCCATTCACTTTCTAATCCTTATTCTCATATTTGAAACGAAAAGACTCCTGAAGATCTTTTCACTATCCATCACTCCTCTCACTTCCCCTCACTTTCTCTCATTCCTGTCTCCTCTCTCTCCCATGCTGCCGCACAACAGCTCCATTCTCTTGGCCGTCCCTCTCTCAGTTTAATGCTGGGAGAGGCCATTAAGTACTTTAATGACGCACAGAGGCGTGAACGATTTCAAAGAGAAGCTGTGTCAGCTCTTAGACTTATCAATGTGTTTAATCACAGAGTTACGGTACTAAAATATCTCTGACGACTAAATTAAAGTTGAATCAGAGGTAAACTGAATTCTCTCATGACAATCTTCATCAGCGTGTGATCACTGGAGGAAAAAAATAAATCTTTTATTAAAGCTTTGATCTCAGTCCAGAGCTTCTGTTTTTTGTGCTGCAGCTCCAATTAACCTAAAAACACACAGTTCCTTCCAGAATACAGAATTCGGATAGATAACTCTGCCCAGCTATTAATGTGATGAACTACCAAATTATTGAATCCACATCTGCCAGTGAAACATTACAAGTAAACGAGATTGTCTTCAGGGAACACAGATTTATGGATTTTCCTATCAGACAATGAGCACTGGACACCTTCGTCTTAGCAGCAATAACCTCTTACTGTATTTCATTTCACTGATTAGTGTTTCTGTGCTTTTACACAGTACTAAAGAGTGTCTCTGGTCTGTGGGTTTGAAGACAAAGAAATGAAGACACAGCACAAACACACAGGCCACTAACCACACCTACACTTAACAGTTTCTTTGGCTTTCCTCCTCAACAGATCTCCTCTTTTTTTTCTGAGCATGTACCTGCTGGCATGATGAGCAGCTGCTAAATGGGCTGTGACATAAAGTGTTTTGTCAGCTGCCTTCTTGTAAGGTCAAAGCCTGTAAACTTACTGAACAGTGAAGTGCAGGAAAACCCTCTGACTTTAACAACCTAGTGTCAGCCTGTCAGTGTCACCGAGTGTGTCCGGTTTTATTTATATACTGGACCTGAGAATGGACAGCGGGTAGCGTTTTTTTATGATGAGGCTCTAACAGTTCTAACACTTTTCATTTCCTGTTTGATATGACACTTGTGAGGCTCTTTAATACACTCTCATCTTGGCCCTGCCCCTGAAGACTGACTACTGAAGCCCTACCCAGCCTCTCCACCTGTTTAGAATTTTGATAAATATTAACTCGTCATTTGAGAGCTTTTTTTCCCTCTCCTCTAAATTTATTTAGCTTTTTTTATTTTTGGAGAAATATTATTTCCCTTGCTATTTATATGAAAACTGTACTCGATTGTCTTTGGATTCAAATTTGTACACTTCTTGTAAGTGAAAAGTTTTCAAACTTTTAAGCTAGGCATGGTGTTATTTATTAGTTTCTCTCTTTTCTTTATGAGTGTAAGCATCTCTCTTTACTGTGTGCTGTCAGAAGGGTTCTCCAGACATTTGGAAGGTCCGTGTGCAAAGAGGAAGTGATTAATCTGTCAGCTTCCTTCTTCGTAGCGGGGATCAACACAGCGAGTGCACCCTTGAGACAAACTGCCGGCAGCCACAAAAGACTGATCACTACAGCACAGGTACTATCACAATAGTCTGGGACACCTATTTTAGGTTCATCCAGTTTCTCTTCATATTGCGATCTAGGTGCACAGTTTAGAATTGGAATGGAAGGACTCTCTGCAGCACAGAAGCTTCCCTCACTACTGTTGTCCACCAAGACCTTCCTGGATTTCTGCCATGGCCAGTTATGAACCCTCCGGACACAGATCGCTGCAGCTGTTTTGAAAACGGAAGGTTTAACACGCTTCCATTTTGACGTCATGTCCCCTGCCTCTTTGTGAAACAGAAGACATTTCACAAACTACCGAAATAACACTGTTATTGCATCTCAAGAATATGTTTTGTTCATGAAGCTGTTGGCAGCGAGCCATTGATTTGAGCCATCGCATTATGCTCTGAACACAGTACACGTAACGTCAGAGTCTTGCTCTGTGTCACCTGGTCATCTCTATCGTGACAGATTTCAGAACGTGACCTTTGACCTCTAGCAGGACGGGGAAAAAAGTCAAACATGTCAGAACAGCCGCATTCCATCTCCCGCTATTTGCATCATTTGCGTTTTTAAACGGATCATCAAGGATGTCTTGCCACCAAAAAGGTCAAGTGCTTCCCTCCTGCTGCCGCTTTGTTGTGTGGACGCACAAAACGCTCAGACAAATTCATAAAAAGTTGCGTTACCATCACTCCTGTCTGGTCTGACGTCTCAGTGTTTTGCACCACACGTTTTGCCCTCCATTGATAAAGTCAATAAGGATGTCGGGATACAGAACAGGCTTCCAGCATTTGTGTGCACACGGTGTGGACGACCCCAATTATGAAATAATATTGGGCTTTACTGAACTGCTGCTGCTGCCGAGCTCTGGAAGCCCCCTTGTACACGAGATCAACATTCCAGCCTTTCATCTCGATGCTAGCTTACCCCCAGAACACTATATGTGGAGGAAGGGGGAAAACAAGCCCAATGTAATTATGGGAGAACTCATTTCTCCTGGCTTCCTGTTATTGAGAACACTCTGCAAATAGGCTGACGGCACGGTATCAGCATCATTAACAATGTTTCCTCTGACTCTGTGACTGCCTCTTTGATCTGCTGAGAAAAAGTCGCCATCAGATGGCGAATGAAGCTGGAATTAAATAGTGGGGTGATTGGAGGGAGAGTAGACTAATAAAACATGTGAAAAAGAGCAGGAGGAAGGGAAGCAGATGCAGATGCAGAGACAAAAGACTCATTTACTCATTTGAGAGTTTGAGCCGAGAGAAGATTTAATAGCAATGGATTCTTCAGCAGGTCTGCAGGCCAAGTAAAAATTTTGAATAAAATGTTCCAAACTAAAAATGTTCATCCAAGTATTTGTCAGTAGTAAGAGTCATTAATGTTTTAAGATTTTGATAAAAGTTCAGCAGTCATGCAACCAAAAACACAATAGACCAAACAAAAATAATGTCCGTAAAAATATTGTTTTTCATTATAATGCCAGGATTCACATTTGCAAAAATATCTCATATTTTGTCAATAAGCCATAGTTTTTAAAGAAGATTGATTACCTCTCTGTATATTTGATGGAAACCTATATAGACAAGTCTCCTTAAAGTGAAGCCCTGAACATGTGGGAGTTACCATGAGTTTGCCCACAACAACGCACATTCAGGTCCTGAGGGGAAAAAGGTTTGTTTTCAAGTGTATAAACTTAATCTAGATTCAAATCAAGTTATGCCCCTGCAGCTCAAACTCAAAATCAAATGAATCAGGTGGTTGTGCTGTTTGACAATTTATCATGAACGGGTGTGGTTTATAGCTTCTCTTTTCTGATCTCTGTCCTAATCTCATGTTTGTGGCTACTTTAACACATTATGAAGAGTGAAAGCAATTGGTTTTGTTGGCAAACATCAGGCACATTAAAGCCCAGTCAGTATCTAAACCCAACTAATTCTTTAAGCTCCAAGCCACTGTAGTATTCCCTGTGTGCCAAACGTCACTATGAATAACATTCGGAATGTGGGCTTTGCATTGTTGACTTTACTAAATTAGACCAATAAAAAACTCTTGAGCACACTGAGTCATGATTCTGATCTGAGCAGAACTGGTCACGGCATCTTTTAAGAAACCAGTTCTGCTTTTATCCATGAAAACACTCTATATGGGTGATGCGGAACTTCAAAAACTACCATCAAAATGAGCTCTGACTTAAACATACACTGCAGGGG